>SJYX01013732.1:121166-144541 GCA_006410675.1 Oreotragus oreotragus
TCAAGACTGTATATTGTCACCCTGCTTATTTAACTTCTATGCAGAGTACATCATGAGAAACCAGGACTGGAAGAAACACAAGCTGGAATCAAGATTGCCAGGGGAAATATCAATAACCTTGGATATTCGGATGACACCACCCTTATGGCAGAAAGTGAAGAGGAACTAAAAAGCCTCTTGAAAGTGAAAGTGGAGACTAAAAAAGTTGGCCTAAAGCTCAACATTAAGAAAACAAAGATAATGGCATCGGTCCCATCACTTCATGTGAAATAGATGGAGAAACAGTGGAAACAGTGTCAGACTTTATTTTGGGGGGCTCCAAAATCACTGCAGATGGTGACTGCAGCCATGAAATTAAAAGACGCTTACTCCTTGGAAGAAAAGTTATGACCAACCTAGATAATATATTCAAAAGCAGAGACATTACTTTGCCGACTAAGGTCCATCTCGTCAAGGCGGACTTAGTCAAGGCGTTTTTCCTGTGGTTTTTCCTGTGGTCATTTATGGATGTGAGAGTTGGACTGTGAAGAAGGCTGAGTGCCAAAGAATTGATGCTTTTGAACTGTGGTGGTGGAGATGACTCTTGAGAGTCCCTTGGACTGCAAGGAGATCCAACCAGTCCATTCTGAAGGAGATCAGGCCTAGAATTTCTTTGGAAGGACTGATGCTAAAGCTGAAACTCCAGTACTTTGGCCACCTCATGCGAGGAGTTGACTGATTGGAAAAGACTCTGATGCTGGGAGGGATTGGGGGCAGGAGGAGAAGGGGACAACAGAGGATGAGATGGCTGGAAGGCATCACTGAGTCAATGGACGTGAGTCTGAGTGAACTCCGGGAGTTGGTGATGGACAGGGAGGCCTGACATGCTGCGATTCATGGGATCGCAAAGAGTCGGACATGACTGAGTGACTGAACTGAACTGATGGGTAGATTTGAATATTTTGATAAATTTCTTGTACTTTGGTTTGAGAAATTCCTGCAACCTACAAGACCTTATAGAACTAACACCCAAAAAAGATGTCCTTTTCAATATTGCAAAAGTAGGAAGTCAAGAAACACCGGGAGTAACAGGCAAATTTGGCCTTGGACTATGGGATGAAGCAGGGCAAAGACTAATAGAGTTTTGCCAAGAAAATGCACGAGTCATAGCAAACACCCTCTTCCAACAATACAAGAGAAGACTCTAGACATGGACATCACCAGATGGTCAACATCAAAATAAGATTGATTATATTCTTTGCAGCCAAAGATGGAGAAGCTCTATGCAGTCAACAAAAACAAGACCAGGAGCTGACTGTGGCTCAGATCATGAACTCCTTATTACCAAATTCAGACTCAAATTGAAAGTAGGGAAAACCGCTAGACTATTCAGGTATGACCTAAATCAAATCCCTTATGATTATACAGTGGAAGTGAGAAATAGATTTAAGGGCCTAGATCTGATAGATAGAGTGCCTGATGAACTATGGAATGAGGTTCGTGACATTGTACAGGAGACAGGGATCAAGACCATCCCCATGGAAAAGAAATGCAAAAAAGCAAAATGGCTGTCTGNGCTTTTGGAATCTGCTGTTAAAATTTCATTCCTTAAGATTTATATCAGTGTGGAGCTGCATGGTTGGGTGGGGTTTCCACTGGGGGAGAGGCAAAGAGCAAGTGCCATTCCAGATAACCGGCAGGATGACCCAAGGCTCAGAAGGAGAGAGCACAGGACATCCTAGGGGAACTGGGAGAAGGCTGTTAAGTCATGAGGTTTGAGTGAGCCTGTGGTGGGGCAATAAGGCTGCAGGATGGAAAAAGTCATCCTTGATTCACTGGTGATGGGCAGGCTGTGGTGTGGCATGAATAGGAAAAGGTTAACGGAAGTAGGGAGCCCAGCGAAGAAGCTCTTGTTAGAAGCCAGACAAGGGACTTCCCTGGTGGTCCAGGGGTTGCAAATCCACCTCCCAGTGCAGGGGACAGAGGTTTGATCCCTGGTCTGGATACTAAACTCCCACATGCTGTGGGGCAAGTACACCCGTGTGCCACAGCTAGAGAAAGCCCACATGCCACACACACAACAAGCCAAAGAGGAGATCTGAATTGGGCGTGAGCAAAGGGGAGGATCTGTGCGTATTTTCATCAGAGCATCTTTGGGGCCTGGAAACTGACACCACATGGAGGAAGGAGAGAGGGAGGGAGGAGTCAGAGGCTTTGCTGGAAGGTTTCAGCCTGTCTCTTGGAGAATCAGGGACCACTGATAGAAATAAGAAAGCTGGGAGGAGGAACGTGTTTTGCGGGAAGAAGATTCAAGTAAGATGTGCTGAGTTACAGGTGGGGTGTGAGATGGTGAACAAGCTGGGGCAGGAAGCCCAGGGATGGGGCTATGTTAGTCTCAGCCCAGGGTGTCCTCAGATCCACTCCTGCCTCTCCCTGGCCCTGCACTGAGTTAAACCCTGCCCCTTGTCTCTGCCTTCCAGCTGCGTCAGCCAAGGGGCGGTGCTGGCAGGAGCAGGGTTACCAACGGTGTGCCCTGAGGGCATATACAGGCCAGGTTGGTGGAAAGGCAAGTTTGCTTATTTCAGATGCCGGCAACTGGGGCAGGGAGGGTGGCAGACAGCTATCCAAAGGCCAACTCACCCCTGCCAAGCAGAGGGGAGAGCTTTTATACACAGAGTGGAGGACGGGGTTACATGCAGAAACAGTACAGTCCTCTCTAACACTCATCTGCAAACTGGTCGTCTGACTGGCATCATCGCATCACCTTGGCTGTCTTAGGTACAGTTCATCTTCAGTTCTGGGTGCACTTGTTCCCGTTTCTTCTCATCAGTTCTCAGAAGTGTGGCGGCTCCAGTCCTGGGGACAGTCTGGCCATCATGCAGTTTCCTTCTCTGCCGGGTGTTCTGGAATCTATAAGACAGCTCACAGGACATGGCTCAGAATATCGTCTATAGCCTTTGAGAAGGAGCTGAAGGCTCTTGGGCTCGTAAGTCCTGTGCTTAATGACTACATTATTGTTATTTGGTCTCCTTTGACTGTTTTCCTTTGTTTCAGCATTTCTCACTTCTCTGATTAAACTTATTCTCTGACTAAAGTTTTGCACAGACAAAGGGCAGACAGAGAACATGGTGGGGGTTGGGGGCAGGGGCCATAAGGTCCTGCCCCGTTTCAGTAGGCGGGTGGGAGAAAGGGGAGGCAGTGTGTCTCATCATCCCTTTCCCTCTGCTTCAGGGAACGTGTCTAGCAATGAATGGCTCCCACGCCCACTCTGGCATCCCTGCCTCCTTGGCTCCTCAGCTATCACCACGAAACTGTTTTCTTTTTTAAATTATGTTTTGGCCAGAGGCATGCAAAATTAGTTCTCCACCCAGGGATCGAACCTATGTCCCCTGGAGAGGAAGCAGCAGTCTTAACCACTGGACTGCCAGGGAAAACCCTGCTTCTTCTGTTTTAAACATTACTTCTGTTTTAAATATGTAGTGTGGTTTCTTATTTTCCAGATGGACCCTGACTGAGCCAGGAATCACAAGCATGGATACCATAATTAAAGGAAGGAGTATGGATAAGGTTGCAAGTGAGAGAGGAGAGACCCAAGCCTAGAATCCCAGGAGACACAAATGTAAGGTGCTCAGGGGTGGGGAAGATGGGGATACTGAAAGGGACACGAGAGAAAAAGAATCTGGGGCAGGGAGAGAACCAGCAGAGTGAAGTGCCCCAGGAACTAAGGAAGGAGAATGTCTTAAGTTTGGAGCATCATAAAGCAGATGCTCTAGGGAAGGCAGAGAATGAAGATGGAGGACAAGACTTCAACTCAGCGATGTCCTCAGAGGCAGAGCCCCAATGGAGAGGAGGTGGCAGAGAACAGGTTAAGTGTTAAAGAACAGGGCAGGGAGTGAGGTGCGGGAGGCCAGAGTGAGAGTAAAACATTTCTTCAGGAAATACTTACTGAAGTATTGAAATACTTGCCAAGTGTATTTGGCACCATGTATGGGCCAGGCTTCGGGTACCTGGTGTGCAAAGATGAATAAGATGTGGTCTCTGTTCTTAAAGCATTCTCAGTGCAGAGAGGGAAACAATCAAGTTTCCAGGGATTTATAGCACACTGTAATACAGTTCTGATCTATGCTGCAAGAGCAGAGAGAAAGTCCTACTGAGCTGTGGGGAGGGATCAAGGAGGACTTCCTGGAGAAGGTACCACTGGGTTTGACAGATAAGTAGGAGTCAGGCAGATGAAATGGGGAGGAAAGGGAGGAAAAAAGCACTCTGGATGGAAGGAACAGCCTGAGAAAAGGCATAAAGGTAAGAGACGTCACTGTTTGGGGAAACCACTGTGTTGCTAACGCAGAAACTGTGTAGGGGAGGAAATGGTAGGAGATGAGACTGGGAAATGATTCCAGTGGAATGAACCAGATATGTCAATGGGAGCCGAGGCAGTGGGAGATTCACTTTGATGTGCTAAAACAGAGTAACAGACACCCTGGAATCCTGCATGCAGTGACAATAGTTTCAAGAATGGGGATAAAATATTTTTTTGTAAACAAGAACTAAAAGACTTTATCACTAATTGTTTTCTAAAAATTTTACTTGTTTACTTTTGGCTATGCTGGGTCTTCACTGCTGCGTGTGAACTTTCTCTAATTACAGTGAGTGAGGGCTACTGCGTTGGGGAGCGCGGGCTTCTCTTATATTCTCTTGTAGCTGAGCAGGGGCTCTAGGGCACACGGGCTTCAGGAGTTGCAGCTCTTGGGCTCAGCAGTTGCACTTCCGGGCTCTAGCGTGCAGGCTCAGTAGCTGGTGTGCAGGGCCTCATCCTTCTGGACCAGAGATCAAACCGGAGTCCCCTGTATTGGCAGGCTCACTCTCAACCCCAGGGCCACCAGGGAAAGTCCCATCACTAATAAATTCTTATTGAATTTATTAAGGCTATTCTTCAGGTCTTTCAGGAATGGCTCCAGTATTCCTGTATTCTTGCCTGGAGAATTCCATGGACAGAGGAGCCTGGCAGTCTCACAACGAGTTGGACACGACTGAGTGACTAAAACTTTCACTTTTCATTCTTCAGGTAGAAGGAAATTGATCCCAGATGGAAGATCTGAGATTAAATTTTTTAAAATGATCACTATTGAATCAAACTTGGGTCCGCTCGCCCCCATGTGTGCAGTAAAGCCAATCTTCCGACACTGGGTTGGGGTGAAGGAAAGTGCAGCATCTATTACCCAGCACCAAGCAAGGACTTTAGGCAGTTAGTATTTAAAAGACCCAAACTCCCCAGTGGCTTTAGGGAAAGGATTTTAAAGACAGGGTTAGGGATGGAGGGAGGGAGGTTGTGGGGTGTGTGATCAGCTGGTAGACATTCTTCTGATTGGTTGATGGTGAGGTAGTTGGGGGTCAACATCATCAACCTTCTGGTTCCAAGCAGTCTGGGGTCTACATGCTTGTGGGCCATGCACAGTTAACTTCTTCCCCCTGGTGGAGATTTCATTCTCTGAAAAACAGCCCCAAGGACATGGCTCAGGATATTATCTAGAGCCCTTGAGGAGGAACGAAAGGTCCTTGACTTTGTTTAATGTGCTCAGTCACTCAGTCGTGTCTGACTCTTTGCGACCCCTTGGACTGTAGCCCACCAGGTTCCTCTGTCCATGAGATTTTTCCAGGGAAGAATACTGGAGTGGGTTGCCATTTCCTCCTCCAGGAGATCTTCCTGACCCAGGGATTGAATCTTAGTCTCTGTGTCTCTTGCCTTGGCGGGCAGATTCTTTACCACTGTGCCGCTTGAGAAGCCCTTTGTTTAGTGGCTAAACTTATTATTTTGTCTTGCTTGATTTTTCCTTTGCTTCTGCACTTTCTCACTTCTATAATTAAATTTATTCTTTGGAACTTGGGTAGGCCTAGGAGGCTAAAGTTTTCCTACAAACAAGAGACAGGTGAAGGAAAAGGAGGGGATGGTTCTGTCCCAGGAAGGCCCGATAGAGTCCTGCTGCTTACATGATTAGACAAAATATTTGTGGAATAGTGGTTAAATCTGAAGATTCCCAGGTGGTGTTAGTGGTAAAGAACACCTGGCAAGGCAGGAGACGTGAGAGACCTCCGTTCGATCCCTGTGTCAGGAAAATCCCCTGGAAGAGGGCACAGTAACCCACTCCAGTCTTCTTGCCTGGAGAATCCATGGACAGAGGAGCCTGGCGGGCTATAGTCTATAGGGTTGAGATGAGTCAGACTCGACTGAAGCAACTTATCACACATGCACACACAGTGGTTAAATCTAAACATTGATCGCATAAAACCATGATATCTAATTGCTGCTGTTGTTCAATTGCTCAGTCATGTCTGACTCTTTGTGACCCCATGGACTCAGCATGCCAGGCTCCTTTGTCCTCTCAAATTCATGACCATTAAGTCAGTGATGCTATCTCACCATCTCATCCTCTACCGTCCCCTTCTCCTTTTGCTCTCAATCTTTCCCAGTATCAGGATCTTTTCCAATGAGTTGACTCCTTGCATCAGGTGGCCAAAGTATTGGAGCTTCAGCTACCAATACTTCTAATTGGTAGGATTTAAAAATCAGAACAGGACTAAAATAAAAGATAACAATGGTATGTAAGTTGGCTGATTAGTGTTAAACTCTTCTGCTGTCCCTTGTTTCTTGATTTTTCTGAAAGAGGATAGCAGATAACAATATTATCTGTTATATTTTGGATTATCTTGGAGTATAATTTTGGATTTTTCTATTTAAAGTATGCACATTAAAATGGCCAGAGTAATTGTAAGGAATAGACATAGAATATGTAAATTTCATACAAATAGAAAACGGGGGAAAAAGGGAGAGAAGAAAGGCAAAATCAGTAATCCTAAAGAAAGGAAAAAAGAAAAAATATTAAAGAGGAGAGAGTCTATTGTACTTCCAGTAATGTCAAGGTAGCTACTATCAGACCAACCCCCTAGAGATAACAATAATGAACTTTGGACAAAATATGAGGAACAACTACCTACCTGGAGGCTCTGGAAAGAGATTAAAAGGAGGAAGAGACTGGAAGAGAGCCAACATTTAGAAAAAGGGACAGCCACCACATGCAAAAAACATGTAAAAGCTCACAAACTTAATATTGAATCAAAGAAGCCAGAAGCAAAAGAGTTTGTACTGTATAATCCCATTTGTATAAAGTATAGACGCAGGCCAGTCTAAAAGATCTGTGAGAAATCAGGCTAGCAATTACCCCTGGTGCAGGAGATACTGACTGGAGGATTTCTGGGATCCTGGTAGTTCCTGTTTCTATATCTGGGTGCCTGCCTCACGGGTGTGCTTTCTTGGTGAAGAGTCACCCACAATTGACCTGGTTTGTGCAGTTTTCTGCCTATATATCATGCTTTGTGTTAGCCATTCAGTTGTGTCCTACTCTTTGCGACCCCATGGACTAGGGCCCACTAGGCTCTGACTGTGGAATTCTCCAGGCAAGGATACTGGAGTGGGTAGCCATTTCTTTTTTCCAGGGGATATTCCTGACCCAGGGACTGACCCAGGGTCTCCCGCATTGCAGGAAGATTCTTTACATTTGAACCACCAGGGAATCTGACATGTATATGATGCTTTAGTGCATACTTTAAGAGTTGAAAAGGAAGCAGAGACAAGGTGGATAGGCAAGCAAAAGCAGGCTGTGAAGAGACCAGACCAGGAGCTTGAACATGACCCGGCTGCAGGATGTAGGTGGCTGGCAGAGGGGAGAACCTGTCCTGCAGGACATTACTGAGAAGACGGCCAGCATCTGGGCGTCTGGCACTGAAGCCCTCAGCCAGAATGAATGCAGTGGAGTTAGGTGACAAACTTTGTTATCACTGTGGACGGTGACTGCAGCCTTGAAATTAAGATGTTTGCTCCTTGGAAGAAAAGCTATGACAAACCTAGACAGCATATTAAAAAGTGGAGACATCAACTTGCCGACAAAGATCTGTATAGTCAAACTATGGTTTTTCCAGTAGTCATGTACAGAGGTGAAAGTTGGACCTTAAAGAAGGTTGAGCATCAAAGAATGGGTGCTTTTGAGTTGTGGTGCTGGAGAAGACTCTTGAGAGTCTCTTGGACTGCAAGGAGATCAAACCAGTGAGTCCTAAAGGAGATCAACCTTGAATATTCATTGGAAGGAGTGATGCTGAAGCTGAAGCTCCAATACTTCGGCTACCTGATGTGAAGAGCCTACTCTTCAGGGAAAAGACCCTGATGCTGGGAAAGATTGAAGGCAGGAGGAGAAGGGAACGACAGAGGATGAGATGGTTGAATGGCTTCATCAACTCAATGGTTGTGAGTTTGAGCAAACTCTGGGGGATGCTGAAGGACAGGGAAGCCTGGCGTATGCAGTCCATTGTGTCGCAAAGAGGTGGACCTGACTTAGCCACTGAACAGCAACAACAGAGATGCAGGGTGAGGGGATCTTATGAGAAGACTTGAATGCCAGGTGAGGAAGTCAGACTTTGTCTGAGCTAGTCTGAGCTAGGTCATTTCCAGGCAGTGGTGGAGGGGTTGAAGACACCTCCTTCTTCGAAAGGACATCTCTCTGCTTCTTCCGACTGTGTAGGCATAGAAGGGGCCTCATTGGCTGGGAACTCTGAGTCATAGTGACCTCACAAAGACTGCAACACCAGAGCTGGGGGAGAGAGCCTAGGTAAGCAGAGGGGGGGCTCTGGGAAAGTCCCAGGGGTGGGGGCAGCCGCCACAGCCTCCACAAGGCAGTTACACCTTGACCCCACCCCCCTGGGTAAAAGTCTCCCTCTGGCTGTAATTCCACTCTTAGAACTTCGTACCTTTGACTTAAGGCTGGATTTTCTGTTACCATGTGGATGCCCCAGGTGGAGGTAACACACTGAACTTTACAACTTTAAGTTGCTTAAAGCTCATGGACAAAGCATTTAGGCTATCAAGTTCTGAGAATGTGGTGGGTGGGAATCTGGGGGAGGAGAGGGAGAGTGAGATCCAGGGAGGGAATACCAGGGACCAGGGGGAGAGGGTGCAGAGAACTGAAAGCCAGACTTGGTCTTTTTCTCAAGGCCCCCACCCAACCATCACCCATAGGGAGGAAGGGATAGTGAGGATGGACATTTACTGGGGGAACTGCTGGGGGCCAGATGTTATGAAAATTCCTATGTGCATTATCACATTTTATTCTCTATGCTTATCTCATGGATTGAGTATTAAGATAGACATGCAGTGTGGGGAAGCTTCCTTCCCTCACTCACACCTCTGGTGAGAGAGAGAGCAGGTTTTGAATTCAAGTTCAGCTGACTCCAAAGCCCTGGATTTGTGCATTATAGCTGGACATTAGGAGAGATGTGCTGTTTTTACTGGACTTTTCCTGTAGGACAGAGACCTAAGAGGGTTTCCCAGGTGGTGCTAGTGATAAAGAACCTGCTTGCCAATGTAGGAGACGTGAGACACAGGTTCAATCCCTGGGTCAGGAAGATCCCCTGAAAAGGGGGGAAGGGTATGGCAACCCACCCCAGTATTCTTGCCTAGAGAATCCCATGGACATAGGAGCCTGAAGGGTTACAGTCCATGGGTTCGCAAAGAATCAGACACAATTGAAGTGCGATGGCAACCCACTCCAGTACTCTTGCCTGGCAAATCCCATGGACCGAGGAGCCTGGTGGGCTGCAGTTTATGGGGTCGCTAGGAGTTGGACACGACTGAGCGACTTCACTTTCACTTTTCACTTTCATGCATTGGAGAAGGAAATGGCAACCTACTCCAGTGTTCTTGCCTGGAGAATCCCAGGGATGGGGGAGCCTGGTGGGCTGCCACCTCTGGGGTCAAACAGAGTCAGACACGACTGAAGCAACTTAGCAGCAGCAGCAGCAGCAACACATCACAGAGGCCTAAGAGTGGCAGAGGGAATAAAGAATGAGAAGTGGGAAGATGTGGTCTCACTGAGTGACTCAGACCTCAGAAATCTCTGGGATCCTGTAGGGAAACTTGTGAGCTAAGAATACCTGGGTTTGAATCCTTCCTCTGCCACTTTCGAGAGGCTTTGTAAAAATCTACTTATGTCCCCTGAGCAGTCTGAATTGACGTGCCAGTAAATGAGGATGATGGTACCTGTCTTGAAGAGCTGTCATTCATTCATTTCCTTATTCTGTTAATGTTTTCTGAATCTTCTCTGGGTACTAGGCATTGTGCCATGTCTTGGGCCTCGAAGCTCATTTTCTAAACTGGAGACACACAAGTAAACAGAGCAATTCTCTGATACAGGTGATTACATGAGGAGGGCACCCCAGCCACATTTGAGGGTCCTAGGAGTGTTCCTGCTGCTGCTGCTAAGTCACTTCAGTCGTGTCCGACTCTGTGTGACCCCATAGACAGCAGCCCACCAGGCTCCCCCATCCCTGGGATTCTCCAGGCAAGAATACTGGAGTGGGTTGCCATTTCCTTCTCCAATGCATGAAAGAGAAAAGTGAAAGTGAAGTCGCTCAGTCTGTCCGACTGTTAGCGACCCCATGGACTGCAGCCCACCAGGCTACTCCGTCCATTGGATTTTCCAGGCAAGAGTACTGGGGTGGGGTGCTGTTCCTAGAGGAAAGGAAACCTAAACTGGCATCTGGAATGTGACTAGATGTTAGCCAGGGAAATGATGAAGTGGTGGGCAGTCTGAGGGGAGTATTCAGGAAGAGGAAAGGGTATTTGCAAAGGCCCCATTGGAAGCGCCAGAAGAAGTTTGAAAGTGGCTCAAGCGTGTGGCTTGGGAAGGGATGGATGTAGCTGAAGAGATGGAGGGTAAGGCCTGTGGGCTGAGACTCTTGGCAAATGAAACACAGACAACAGATTGAAGATCCGAGTGTCTCCACTTGTGGCCTTTCCATCAGCTATGTGATTATCACTTTGGGGAGGAGTGGAGGGGCTTGATAAATTTTTATTCCTGGGTCCCCTCAGAGCTACAAAGTGGAATTTCTAAGAGGGAAGCCTGACAATTTTTTTTTGATCAGTCAGCTTTTACTTTTGTCTGTGCTGGGTCTCTGCTCTGAGTGGGCTTTCTCTAGTGGTGGCGAGCCACGGCCACTCTCTAGCTGCGGTGCTTGAGCTTCTCATTGCAGTGGCTTCTCTCGTTGCAGAACACGGCCTATAGGGCTGTGGGCTCCCTAGTTGTGGCTCGAAGGCTTAGTTGCCTCGAGGCATGTGGGATCTTCCCAGACCAGGAATCAAACCAGTGTCCCCTGCATTGCAAGATGGATTCTTAACCACTGGATCACCAGGGAAGCCCTGGGAATCTGTCTTTTAGAAAATATAACCCACACTCCCACAGTCTAAAAAGCCATGAAAAATCACAGAGGGGTTCTAAGAGGGGGATGGCGTGGTTGAATTTACACATATTTTTCCTTTATCATTTTTTTGGCCACACTGTGTAGCATGTGTGGGATCTTAGTTCCCCTGAAGGTGAAGGTGAAGTCGCTCAGTCGTGTCCGACTCTTTGCAACCCCATGAACTGTAACCTACTAGGCTTCTCTGTCCACCGGATTCTCCAGGCAAGAGTACTGGAGTGGATTGCCATTTCCTTCTCCAGGGGATCTTCCCGACCCAGGGATCAAACCCGGGTCTCCCGCATTGGAGGCAGATGCTTTAACCTCTGAGCCACCAGGGAAGCCCCACCCGTGCTGCTTGCAGTGGAAGCAGAGTCTTAACCGTTGAACAGGGAAGTACTGTCTAAGAGTATCTTTATTTCCCCTCATCCTTGAAGAATGACTTTGCCAGTTATAAAAGTTGTGGTTGACTTCTTTTCTTTCAGCACTTAAAAAATGGGTACCACTTCTTTCTGGGCTTCATGGCTTCAGATGAGAAATCTACTCTCATTCAGATTAGTGTTCTTCTATAGGTAATTCTCTCTGATCACTTTTAAGATAATTTTTTCAATGCTTTTAATTTTCAGAAGTTTAATCATGATGTATTTTGGCATGGGTTTCTTTGGGTTTGTCCCATTTTGGATTTTCTTAGCTTCCTGAATCTGTATGTTTATATCTTTCTTTAAGTTGGGAAGTTTTCAGCCATTTCTACTTTGAAATTTTTCAATAATTTTTCTCTTCTCTTTTCAGAACTCTGATGATACGAATATTAGATATTTTGTTTTGTTCCATAGATACCTGAGAATCTGTCCAGTTTTTTTCGTCTATTTTGTCTCTGCTGTTCAGATTAAGTAAATTTTATTAGTCTGTCTTCAAGTTCACTGATTCTATCTGTTATCTTCACTTTATTGTTGAGCTCATCCAGCAAGCTAAAATTTTTTTCAGTTATTGAATTTTAAAAATAATTTCTGTTTTAATTTTGGTTACTGAATTTTTAAAAATAACCTTTATTTCTTTGTTGGGATTTTCTATTTTATCATTAGTTTCAAGAGGATTTGTACTTGCTTGTTGAAGTATTTTTATGACTGCTTTAAAGTCATTTTCACAAATTCTGACATCTGTTTCATCCCAACATTGGTGTCTGTTTTCTTTTCTCAGGATGCTATTTTCCTAGTCTTCGGTATGACAAGCAATTTTTTATTGTATCCTTGACATTTTGGATATTATGTTAAGAGATCCTTGAGCCTATTTAAAACTTTTATTTTGGCAGGTTAAGGTTTAGAGTGTAGGTTCAGGCCTACTTTGCTGGACTGTGGTTTCAGTGATAGCTTCCAGAGCACTAGCCTGCTTTGTTTTTCAGCTATCAGAGCTCCTGTTTATTTGTACTGCTATTATCTGCAGGGGAATGAGGTACTTCTCTGGGCCAACTGTGTCCCTGTGGGGTTCAGGAGCTGTGGGCCCTAGTAACTTTTCTGCCATTCAGTGGCGGGCCCATGATACAAGGCTCTACTGCCACTGCCACTGCAGATGGATTAAGCCCCTGCTGCCCTGGGTATGGGGTAGGGAGTGGGGCTCCCCCTGGGGCTCTTTCTTTGTTGGGCTTCTCTTTCTGGTCCTTTGGTCAGAGGAAACAGGCTTTTCTTTTCTTGCAAGTGTGTTTATGCTCTTGGCAGATCTGTGTCACAGGCCTCTCTGGTACCCAGTCTGGAATACGTGGGAGATAAAACCCTGGAGAACTCACCACCCTGTCTTCCCTCCGGCCCTGAGATTTCTAGCTAGTCCACTGCCTTCCTTCTAGATTTGAGTCCTTTTTTTAGTTTGTTTTTGGTTGTCTGTTGAACTATTTCCAGGATATTTAGTTGTATTTTCGGGAAAAGGCAATGGCACCCCACTCCAGTACTCTGGCCTGGAAAATCCCATGGATGGAGGAGCCTGGTAAGCTGCAGTCCATGGGGTCGCTGAGGGTCAGACATGACTGAGCAACTTCACTTTCATGTTTCACTTTCATGCATTGGAGAAGGAAATGGCAACCCACTCCAGTGTTCTTGCCTGGAGAATCCCAGGGACGGGAGAGCCTGGTGGGATGCCGTCTGTGGGGTCACACAGAGTCAGACACGACTGAAGCGACTTAGCAGTAGTAGTTGTATTTACAAAGGAAGAGCATGGAAAAGCAAGTCTATGCTCTCTTGTCTGTTCAGTTCATTCAGTTCAGTGGCTCAGTCGTGTCCGACTCTTTGCAACCACATGGACTGCAGCACACGAGGCCTCCCTGTCCATCACCAAATCCCTGAGCTTGCTCAAACTCAAGTCCGTTGAGTCAGTGATGCNGTATTTACAAAGGAAGAGCATGGAAAAGCAAGTCTATGCTCTCTTGTCCGTTCAGTTCATTCAGTTCAGTGGCTCAGTTGTGTCCGACTCTTTGCAACCACATGGACTGCAGCACACCAGGCCTCCCTGTCCATCACCAAATCCCTGAGCTTGCTCAAACTCAAGTCCGTTGAGTCAGTGATGCCATCCAACCATCTCATCCTCTGTCGTTCCCTTCTCCTCCCGCCTTTAATCTTTTCCAGCATCAGGGTCCTTTCCAATGAGTCTATTCTTTGTATCAGGAGGCCAAATACTAGAGCTTCAGCTTCAGCATCAGTCCTTCCAATGAATATTTGGGACCAATTTCCTTTAGGATTGACTGGTTTGATCTCCTTGAAGTCCAAGGAACTCTCTCTTATGTGTTACATGCATTAAAAAAAAAAGCTGTTGTACAAAACACATAGAATATCAGTGACAATTGGTACCTTTATCATGTTGCACAATTATCACCATTGTCTAGCTCCAGAATATTTTTGTCACTCCAAAAGGAAACCCCATACTCATTAAAAAGTCACTTCCCATTCTCCCATTTCTCCTGCCCATGAGTCTGTCTGCTTTAATCTGCTATTAATCTCTCTAGATTTAACTATCTATATAGTTCATATAAATGGAATCATATAATATGTGATTTTTTGAATCTAGCTTCTTTCACATAGCATAATATTTTCAAAGTTTACCATATTTAGCATGTATCAGTATTCAATCCTTTTTATGGCTAAATAATATTTCATTGTGTGGATATACCATGTTTTTTTTTTTTAATCCGTTTACCAGTCAATGGACATGTTGGTTGTTTCTACATTTAGCTCTTGTGAATACTGCAGCTGTGAACTTTTGTGTCCAAGTTTTGGTTGGAACATCAATTTTCAGTTATTTGTGGTATATACATAAGAGTGAAATTGCTGCATTATATGGCCATTCTAGTTTAACTTCCTGAGGAACAGCCAGGTTGGTTTTTATAGAGGCCACATAATTTTCATTCCCACCAGCAATGTTTGATGGTTCCATTTTTTCTGAATCCTTGCCAACACTTGCTATTTTCCATTTCTGAAAATTATAACCACCATAGGGGGTATGAAGTGTTATCTTAATGTTGTTTTGATTTACATTTCCCTAATGACTAAAGCAGAGAAGGCAATGGCACCCCACTCCAGTACTATTGCCTGGAAAATTCCATGGATGGAGGAGCCTGGTGGGCTATAGTCCATGGGGTCACTAAGAGTCGGACACGACTGAGTGACTTCACTTTCACTTTTCACTTTCATGCATTGGAGAAGGAAATGGTAACCCACTCCAGTGTTCTTGCCTGGAGAAGCCCAGGGACGGGGGGCCTGGTGGGCTGCCATCTATGCGGTCGCACAGAGTCGGACACGACTGAAGCGACACAGCAGCAGTGACTAAAGTGTTCTATTCAAGTTGTTTGCCCATTTTTAAAATTGGGTTGTTTATCTTTTTGTTGTAAGTTGTAAGATATTGTTAGTTGTTATTCTAGATACTAGATCTAATCAGTTATATGACTTATAAATATTTCATGCCATTCTGTAAGTTGTCTTTTCACTTTCTAACAGTGCCTTTTGATACACAAGTTTTTAACTTTGCTACTTCCCTGGTGGCTCAGACGGTAAAGCATCTGCCTGCAATGCGGGAGACCTGGGTTCGATCCCTGGGTCTGGAAGACTCCCTGGAGAAGGAAATGGCAACCCACTCCAGTACTCTTGCCTAGAAAATCCCATGGACAGAGAAGCCTGGTGGGCTACAGTCCATGATCGCAAAGAGTCGGACACGACTGAGCGACTTCACTTTCACTTAATGTTCAATTTATCTATTTTTTTTTTTGTTTCTTGTGATTTTGGTGTCATATCTAAGAAACCATTGCCAAATCTAAGATCTTGAGGATTTATCCATATATTTTCTTCCAAGAGTTTTACAATTTTAGCTCTTATATTTAGGTCTTTTGTCCATTGTGATTAAAGTTTTATATTTAGTGTGAAAGAGGCCAACTCTATTCTTTTAGTTGTTGATTTCCAGTCATCCCACCACTATTTGTTGAAGAGAATATTTTTTCCCTGTTGAACAGATTTGGCATCCTTGTCAAAGATCAGTTAACCATAGATGCATGGATTTATTTCCTGACTCTCAGTTCTATTCCATTAGCCTATGTTTCTATATTTTTGCCAGTGCCACACTGTTGAATGCGATTTTAGAGGAAGAACTTTGTGCTCAATTTGGAAAATGGTTTGTTGGGAGTGACCCCTATGCATAGGGACCCTTGTTGAGAGGGCAATTCCAAGACAGAGTCTCAAAGCAGTGGGAGTTGTACTAGGATTTAGCAGTGGTTATGGAGAAACGCTGGGCTGGAAGAAGCACAAGCTGGGATCAAGATTGCCGGGAGAAATATCAGTAACCTCAGATATGCAGAGGACACCACCCTTATGGCAGAAAGTGAAGAGGAACTAAAAAGCCTCTTGATGAAAGTGAAAGAGGACAGTGAAAAGCTGGCTTCAAGCTCAACATTCAGAAAACGAAGATCATGGCATCTGGTCCCATCACTTCATGGGAAATAGATGGGGAAACAGTGGAAACAGTGTCAGACTTTATTTTTTTTGGCTCCAAAATCACTGCAGATGGTGATTGCAGCCATGAAATTAAAAGACACTTACTCCTTGGAAGGAAAGTTATGACCAACTTAGATAGCATATTAAAAAGCAGAGACATTACTTTGCCAACTAAGGTCCGTCTAGTCAAGGCTATGGTTTTTCCAGTAGTCATGTAGGGATGAGAGAGTTGGACTGTGAAGAAAGCTGAGTGTGGAGGAACTGATGATTTTGAACTGTGGTGTTGGAGAAGGCTCTTTTGAGACTCCCTTGGACTGCAAGGAGATCCAACCAGTCCATTCTAAAGGAAATCAGTCCTGGGTGTTCTTTGGAAGGACTGATGCTAAAGCTGAAACTCCAGTACTTTGGCCACCTCATGTGAAGAGTTGACTCATTGGCAAAGACTGATGCTGGGAGGGATTGGGGGCAGGAGGAGAAGGGGACGATGGAGGACGAGATGGCTGGATGGCATCACCGACTCGATGGCCGTGAGTCTGAGTGAACTCCGGGAGTTGGTGATGGACAGGGAGGCCTGGCGTGCTGCGATTCATGGGGTCGCAAAGAGTCGGACATGACTGAGCGACTGAACTGAACCGAATTGATAGAGATATGAGAAGATACTTGGGGAATTTTCTGGAGCCAGAATTAGCAGAACTTGGCAAAATTTGGATTCAGCAAGTCAAGAAGAGTATAGTCAAGGATGATATTGTATCTGGCTTGGATTATGGTTCCAGTGCCTTGCATTGTAAGAGAATAAGAGGATCTGATTTGGAGGAATGATGGCGAAGTCTGTTTGGATTTTCTAGAATCGAGGTACAACAATGTCAGATGTGTGTACGTGCATACGTGCATACATACTCATACAAGTGCCTGACACATTTCAGGCCCATACATCTGATAAACATGTTCTCAATGAGGAATTGGAAGATCCGCCGATAGTTCCTCTTTCTGAGAGCACCAGAAACCCTTATCAAGGGCCTGGAAGGTTGGTAAAGGTGAAGGAGAAAGGATGGGAATCAGTCAGTGATTCTGTCTCTGATGGCGCTAGGTGGTCTATTGCCACCCTCTGTTCTTCTCAACGGGGGCTCCAGGACCTGGGGGCAAAGGCCAATAAGCAGCTGTATAGCGACCTCCTTTAGCTCCTCTGGGTCCCACCTCAACAACCACCATCTTCCTAATGCACAGTATCCCTTTGGTGGAGGGTAAGATGTGGGCTGCCTACCTAAGCTCTGAAGACTCACCTGTGTGTTGCAGGGTGGAGGAGGAGAATTGAGGAAATAGAAGAAAGTGAGGGAGATCTGCTCTTTTCTTCTGGATAAAGGAGGGTCAGCCTGGCTTGAGATCCATGGCTTTTTGCCCAGTGATCCAGTATTATGCATTTGTGTCAGAGGAGTAGAGCTTATGTTCTTTCACAGGTTAAACCAGGTAGGCCTTCCAAAATCCTACTGACTGCATCATAGGCTGTACCTGACTCAAATTTTTTCTAGGTTGAAAATGCTTCCTTTGATAAATATGATGTGTGTTTGTGTGTGTATGTATGTGTACAGAGAGGAGAATACAGGAGGGATGATCCAGGGTATTTTGGAGCTTTGAGGCTTTTTATAATTCTGAGGCTCCTGTTTAAGTAGAAGACAAAATTATGAATACAAAATTATGTACAGGCCCTTTTGAAAAGAATTGTATGAGCAAGGAGCCTTGAAATTTTAAATTTCATTAGCTTCAGGGTAAAATCACCTCTGGTGCTGATGGTAGGTGAAACTTCCTTCCTCTGAGGCAAGTTACAAAGTTCTGCATAAACTGCTGGCTTGGGGGGTGAAGGAAGGTCCCACTGGGCTCTAAGCACCTTACTCTGCTCGTAATGCCTCACAGAGAGTAACAGAATGAGTAACTAATTTAGAGAAGACCTTCAGTGGGCCAAATGGGCTCCATGCCAGACGCTGAGACTTTAACCACCCTGGGTGGCAGGCTTCATGTTCCCCATATTAGAGATGAGGAGGATGAGGGGAGGGGAGTGTCTCTTGCCCAAGTTTACTGACACTATTAGGAGGATGAGCTGGGATTTGAACCCAGGACAACATGATTATGAATCTATATTTTTTTTCAAAGCCAAGCCATAAGGCGCACAGCAAAATATACGGTATGAGTAAATGCTTTAGTGAATGAGTTGGTGCGTGAATGAGTAAGAAATGAATACATGAGGAAATGAGCTAGTGACAGAATGGAAGAAAGAATCAAGAAGAGACAAAGGGATGAACGAACAAGCGCGTTTATTGAACGTTTCCTGTGTGCCAGGTGCTGTGCTAGACTCCTTTTCACTCTATTTATTTTCCTCTGTTGTGATGCGTGGCTGCGCGGGGGCTTTCTCTAGTTGTGGCGGGCAGGCGCTGTGTTCTAACTGCCCTCTATTGTGATGCGTGGCTGCGCGGGGGCTTTGTGGCTGCGCGGGGGCTTTCTCTAGTTGTGGCGGGCAGGCGCTGTGTTCTAACTGCAGTGAGCGAGCCCCATTGTGCGGCTTCTCTGGCTGCGGAGCTCGGGCTCTAGGGTGGGCGGGGGTGCTAGACTCTTGTGGATCTTGTGGTTTAGCGAGGAAACCGGACATTGTGTGCCAGGAGAGGGGAAGTGGACAAAATGCCCTGGGAACTTACAGGCGGACCTCACCTGTCTGTGGGACCTGGAAGGCTTGTAGCATATAAGCTGAAATCTGAAGGGGTGAAGCTGAAGGTGTTAGCTAGGGAAAATGACTGAAGGATGCTCAGCCTGTGGAGGGCCAGACTTACCTGGGCGTGTGACTCTGTAGAAACTCAAAGAACTTGAGGGATGTTGGAATGAGGGGGTACAGAAGTAGAGGGAGTATGAACGGGCAAGAAGGGTGAAAAAGGACTTGGGGTCAGACACAGAAGGTCCTTTTAGGTCCCATTATGGATTTGGGATGTTGTCCTGAACACAGTGGGAAGCCATGGAGGTTAGGCAGTCAGGTGGCATAAAGAGGTGGTCTTGGCTTCCCTGAGAGCCCGTGGGGTGACCTTCCTCCCCTTGACCTCCTTGACCTCCCCTTCCTTAAGCATACAATGGAGTAAGCATATCTAACTTCTGGGACTCGTGTGTGTGTGTGTGTGTATGTGTGTGTGCGTGTGCACGCAGGGGGATTTTGTTAGCAGAAGTGTGTGCCTGGCCTATAGACTTTGCTCATTAAGTACCAAAAAAGCCACTCTTGCCTGACTTGATCTCCTTTTGCCTCTCCTCACAGGGGCCCACTCCTGTTTAAGAACACCAAGCATGCAGGTGAGCTTTCCCTGCGAGTCCCACAGGGAGGGTGGCCCAGGTGTGGGAGTGGGGTAGGGTAAGGTGGGAGAGTTTCCTCCTTTGTCTAGTCTTTCTGGGCTGGGATGGGGTGGGGGACTTGGGGAGTTCACCCAGCAGTGAGAGTGCTGGGCTGAGGATCATCCAGGCTCTGCTTTGGATGATATCCTCAGGTTCTCCTCCATTTAGTTTGCCTCACCCAGAGCAAACTGTTAAGGGCAGTGGGCATCTCTCCCAAGGCGCCTTTGGGCATCTAGTGCCACAGCCATTCACAGAGTAGCTCTAGCAACTTAGGGGTTGGCTGGAAGTAGTGAATAAGGAGACCTCCCCTTCTCCCTTTCTACCTTAAGGTGGGAGAGGCTCCTCATTTGTCTAGTATTCATGGACTTCCTACTGTGGACCTAGTATTACGTTAGGTGCTGGGGATGCCCCAGGGACTAAGATATGCATAGTTCTCGCCGGTGTCCCCACTCATCTCCAGCAGGGGCTGGATCACTAAACAAGTCATTGGAATAAAGTGCCGCTGTGTATCATTTGCTTGGAGGAGTAGGATCAGTGAGGAGACTAGGGGGAGGTTCCAGGCCAGGGAAACTACATTTAAGGACTGTGAGCTGAAAGGGAGAGGGGTGTGGTCAAACAAGGGAACACGGGATGAGGCTGGAGCTGAGGGAGCTGGGGGAGAGCCATGTAGGACGGAGCTGGACAGGTGGGCTGGGCATGGTCATGGAGGTCATCCATGGGGAGCCTTGGAAAGGTTTCAATAGGTGAGGCTGAACTTGCCTTTTCTCTCTCTCAGGAGCACTGCAGGGAGCTCGACAGTCAGCTATTGGACAGAAGAGGGCAGTGGCACTGACCAACCTCCAGACCAGGCATGGCCTTGGGCCCAGGGGCTAGTCTGGGCTTCTGTGAAGACGCAAACGTGACACCCAATCTCAGCTCCACTGAGGCCCCTGGTTTAGGCTCTGGCATCATCTCTGGGCCCAGCCTGGACACGGACCTTGTTGCTGTCTTGAATCCATCCCTGAGTCCTGGCGTGGCTCTTGTTCCAGACCTTAATTCAACTCTGATTCCGGTCTTAGAGGAGGCCCCTGGCCTGGAGTCTGATAACACCCCCAGACCTGATGACAGCAGGTCCACGACTCCGGGTTCCCTCCAGATCACTGCTGCCCACTCTGGTGAAGCCCTGGCTTTGGATTCCAATCACCTCTCAAGGCCTAACTCACAGGGGACCCTAAGTCCAGCCTCAAACCTCATTCTGCGCCCCCTCTCTATGGAGACCCAAGGTATGAGCTCGGGGAGCCACACTGGTCCAAATTCAGAGGAGGCTGTCAACTCCCTCTCAAGCAATCTTTTTGATTTGGGTCAGAGCAACTCCAATCCTTCCAGGCCTGAGACAAACCCATTTATAAGGCCGTATTCTAAAGACTCTCTTGTTCTGGGCCACAGCATCTCCAGGCCAGCCTCAAAAACTCTCCTTACTTCAGCCTCAACCCCTTCTCTGGATCCTGACTCCAATCAGCTGCTCAGCATGGGCTCAGGGAACATATCCAAGCTGGACCTGAACGTGGCTTCAGGTTCTCCCGAGTCCCTTATGCCAGACACGAACGAGGCCATCACTTTGGTTTCACATAACATCTCTGGATCTGTTTCAAAACGAGCCTTTGGTGCAGTCTGGAACACAAGTTCCAGGGGAACCGTCAGCGTGGCTTCAGATGGCAACCCCAAGTCTGGTTTGAACATGAGCGTCACTCAGGCTTCATGCCTGACCCTGGTTCCTGGTTCCAATGACGCTGTCAGCCTTCACTCCAGCACCCATGGACCCACCCCCACCATTTCGCCACCCTCATGCATGACCCTGATCCTGGGCTCCAAGGAGACTCTGAGCCTGGGTTCCAGCCTCATCTTCAGTGACACCTCCACCCTGACGCTGAGCAGCCAGCATGGGTGTTCTGAGGACAGCAGTATCCACACCATGCCTCTGGAGGGGACTCTGGGGAGCTGGAGTGAAATGACTAGTGTGGAGGTGTGCCAGTTCCCACTGGGACTCCCTACCAGCGACACCACAAATAAGGACTCCATGGCCTTCCAGAGCATCCCTCAGGGTGAGTAAGGCCAGAGTGCCAGCCCCAGAGAGAACACAGACCTGGAAGAACTCTATTCAGATTTGTAGGGCAGGGAGGGAAGAGGAGAGGGGAAAGGAAGGACACAGATGTAATGGATAACATGCAATACATTAATTATACACAAGAGATCTAGTGCTCAGCCCCTGCTTGCTGTGTGACTTGGGACGAGTTACTTAATCTCTCTGAGCTTCAGTTTTCTTAACTGTAATATAATATTCCATATAATGATACTTTCATTTTGTACAAATTACAAGTCATCTAACTTTACCTTCTTTTCTTTCTTGATGAATTTCAGGTCTGGCTTCTCAGGTCAGAGTTTGACCACTGGAGCAGGCAGGCTTGAGTTTTTGAGATTCCCACCTAAGTGAAGCCTTGGGGTCCTGTCTGGAACCAGTGACTCACTTTTTTTTTTTACTTTTTACTTTATTTTGCTTTACAATACTGAATTGGTTTTGCCATACATTGACATCAATCAGCCACGGGTGTACATGAGTTCTCAATCCTGAACCCCGCTCCCACCTCCCACCCCATATCATCTCTCTGGATCATCCCCATGCACCAGCCCCAAGCATCCTGTATCCTGTATTGAACATAGACTGGCGATTCGTTTCTTACATGATAGTATACATGTTTCAGTGCTATTCTCCCAAATCATCCCACCCTCTCCCTCTCCCATAGAGTCCAAAATTCTGTTCTATACATCTGTGTCTCTTTTGCTGTCTCGCATACATGGTTATCATTACCATCTTTCTAAATTCCATATATATGTGTTAGCATACTGTATTGGTGTTTTTCTTTCTGGCTTATTTCACTCTGTATAATAGGCTCCAGTTTCATCCACCTCATCAGAACTGATTCAAATGTATTCTTTTTAATGGCTGAGTAATACTCCATTGTGTATAGGTACCACAGCTTTCTTATCCATTCATCTGCTGATGGACATCTAAGCTGCTTTCAGGTGCTGGCTATTATAAACAGTGTTGCAATGAACATTGGGGTACATGTGTCTCTTTCAATTCTGGTTTCTTTGGTGTGTATGCCCAGCAGTGGGATTGCTGGGCCATAAGGCAGTTCTATTTGCATTTTTTAAAGGAATCTCCACACTGTTCTCCATAGTGGCTATACTAGTTTGCATTCCCATCAACAGTGTAAGAGGGTTCTGCCGGGGTCCAGCCCCGGTGGATCCAGGGAATTTGAAGGTGGGGATGGTGTTGGTGACCTTGGAAAATACATAATTAATTACACATAGAGAGATTAGAAATGGATAGTATAGTAGGAAATATTAGTGGAGAAAAAGAGGCGGAATAACTTGGTTTACATGGAATAGCATCCATGCTCCAGATGGGAATTCAGCTGGGAAAACAGGGAGTAAGAAAGAACGACATGGGGAAGCCCAGCATCGGTGCAAGACTCCAAAAAATTTATTTTTCAAAATCAGCTTAGATACCCCAAGTTGTACATGAAGAAATAATGGAATATGCAGAGTTATGCAGGGGCAGCAGTCCTGACCCTCATTGAGACAAACAAGGCTTTCTTTTTGCATACCCTCCCCTATACAAAAGGTCTCAGGTGGTTTACATTATTTTCTGGCCAAGAGGCCTGTTAACATTTTTATGGCTCTCTTCCTAGATAAATGTCTATCAACCAGAAAACTCTTTTTCCCTAAAAGTGTTTTTTCTTTACTCTGCATCACCCC
>SJYX01013733.1:0-12330 GCA_006410675.1 Oreotragus oreotragus
CACAAAACTTCAATATCAAGAAAATTTATGTATTTTACACATTATATGAAAATACTTTAATTTTGAACTTCATAGATGGTCCTCACTTGCACAGATCTTGTGTGGAAGGTAGAAGCCATACAATAGGAAAACAAATGTAACATCCTATAAGAATCAAACATTTTAGCTACGGTTTTTATTTCCTTGCAGCATGAACATTCACAAACCAATTTCATAAAACAAAAAAGTTTTAGAAGAAAACTGGATACTTTGATTCTAGAACTACTCATTTTTAGTTGCTATGCTATCTCAAAATAGCTCTGGATTACTAAATTCCTTTCTCACCCAGCATATGCCCAAATATGCTACACCCTTGCATTTTTATTCCTAAGAATTAAACGTCTATTACTGGTAAGGCTGGTAAATGCTAAGTCCTGAGAATGTGACAGAGAACACAGACCCTGGTCTCATACGGCTATTAATCTATCTGGGATGACAAATAATAAGCAATTGCAAAGCACTACATGCTCTTAAAACCAGAGTTGAGATGAAAATGTGGGCAGAGCCTCCAACAGCAGAAGAGGCTTCAGAGAATGCTTCCCTGATGTACTGTGTTTACACTGAAGCCTGAAGGCTAAGAAAGTGATAAATGGGTTAACTTCAGGAGAAGAGTGTTCTGACAAACTTTTGCACAGGAAGAGTAATGTTTTCCAGAAACTGAAACAAGTTATTTCTAGCTGGAGCATTGGGAGGGGCCGAGAGGAGGTGGTATTATTGAGAGAATCCAGTCCAGAGGCTGCAGGAATAACGTAGACTAAAAGTGAAAGTTGTTCAGTCATGTCTGACTCTTTGTGACCCCATGGAATATACAATCCATGGAATCCTCCAGGCTAGAATACTGGAGTGGGTAGCCTTTCCCTTCTCCTGGGGATCTTCCCAACCCAGGGATCAAACCCAGGCCTCCCACATTGCAGACGGTATTGACAGAAGTGAAGAGATGCAGCAAGATGAGAGAAATTTAGGGGGTTGCAGCAACATGATTTGATGAGTGATTTGGAGATGATTCAAAGATGACTCATGAGTTTGTGGCTTGATAACTACTGACATGAGGGATATTCAATGAGAATGGAAGACCAGTGGTGGTAGTGGTGGGGTAGGGACTGGGAGACAGTTTGGCGGGAGTTGGAGGGAGGTGGGAGAATGAGGTCAATTATGGATATTTTATTTAGGATGTCTAAATGATATCCCGATGAATGTCTCCAGTAGGCAACTGGATATATATAATGGATGAGCTAAGATTTGGGTTTAGAGCAAAATATTGAGAATGATAAACATACACTTCAATGTTTTCTCAGCCTTTTAAAAAATCCATGCCTATTTGATCAGTCAGAAAATAACCTCCCTCCCACCCTCAAATGAGGACAGTTAATGTTGATAGTAAGGATGCCATGGGAATAAATGATGCTTTTCAGGAAAATGGTAGAGTGAGAAAAGAGTTTAACACAGAACCCTGAAGAATACCAGTGTCTAAGAGAGAGGCAGGGAGGTCTCCAAAAGAAGAAACTGAGAAGTGAGCTGGTTTCTTCCTTCACTATTTCTTGTCCTCTAAGGGAAAAGGAATCTGCATGGCTAAGGGGAAAAAACAAGCACCTTCAAAAACCTCTTGTAAGCTTTAGAATCTGCCTAAAAGAAGGGTATTAGCTTGCATTTCTCTTGCTGCTGTTGAGGCCAGGCTACTGTTGCGCAGAGGAAACAGTGAATGCACTGCAGGGCAAGTGGGAGCTGAGGTGGCTCCTCTTTCACCTCTTCAAATAACTTACACAAAAGTCTACTGAAGTTTTTTGCAATTTTTGTTTCTTCTCTTTTGCAATATTTTTTTCTTCTCAAATGAAAACAGAAAAGTAAATGGACACAAACTCCTTCTGATTTTTGGAAAGTGAAGACTAATTCCCATCCAGGCCCCAAGGTGCAAGTTTGCTTGATAAGTGCAATACAATAATTCTAGAAGCAAGTAACTCTAGAAATGTGTATTTCATGACTCCCACAACAACTTTCTTACCCTAAAAAATACCTGGATCAACTCTTCTTAGCTTTTGTGTAAACCCATAGTGTCACAATGGTCTTGACCAGGTCTGGGATAATGAAAAAAAAAAAAAAAAAAAAAAAAATCCTGGTTTAAATCTGAATGAAAATACAGACTGTAAAGCACAGAACTTGAATAGTAGTTCAAGCATGTTTGGGGGCTGACTGCTTATCTAGACTCATTATTTCCCAACAGAAAACTTCAAAGTTCAGAGAATAGTAACTCTTCATATCAAAGAATATAAAATAAGCATTGCTATAAAAAATACTGGCAGCTGTGGGGCTGCCCTTTCACAGAACTACTGATACTTAGTAACAATGTCTTTTTGTGTTTTATGAGTCTATAAAAGAAAATACTGTGCTATACACTGTTTCCTCTGTAATTGTACTTAATTTTTAGTAAACTCTGATTTTAGCATTTACTGTCAAGTCAATGATTTGACTCAGAGAAAATTATGATGACTACCATAACTTTAAATATTATATTAAGCAGAGTTTTGGAAAATGCACTCAGTATACTGGATATATGATATGCAGTATTTATTCTTATTGTTATCCTTGGTGCTGTTACTGAATCAATCAAGCCATATTACACATGAGAACCATAGAGTGTTTAAGGATGAACTTTTTATTCTATATGCCTGTTACAGAATAAAAAAGGAGGGGGAATACTGTGTCACAAAGTTCTATGACAATTTCCATAGCTAGAATTATTAAGAATTAAGGGCGAAAGAATAACACAGAAGTCAATACCTACCAAAATGTCCAGCAATACTATTTTCATCTGAAATAATTTAGAAAATAAAAGTCTGTGTTGAAAGACAAGTAGTGCATCCAAATAGATCATTCCAGTTGAGTCAACTGTTTGTGACTCTATTTTTTTTTTCTTTAAATCAAAAAAGGCAACTGACATTACCATTTTGTTCTTAAATAGGAAGAAAAAATAACTGGGAATGACTACCAAAATGTTATCTTAAATTTTATCAAACTCCTTAAATAAACATTTAAATATAATTTCTATTATCAGCATTTAACAGCTAATAATCACTACTCAAATCAGATTCCATTGATATTAATTATATCGCAACTTGTTAAATATATTAATGGTCTGCTACTGCTAAGTCACTTCAGTCATGTCCAACTCTGTGCGACCCCATAGACGGCAACCCACCAGGCTCCCCTGTCCCTGGGATTCTCCAGGCAAGAACACTAGAGTGGGCTGCCATTTCCTTCTCCAATGTATGAAAGTGAAAAGGGAAAGTGAAGTCACTCAGTCGTGTCCGACTCTTGGCGACCCCATGGACTGCAGCCTACCAGGCTCCTCCATCCATGGGATTTTCCAGGCAAGAGTACTGGAGTGGGGTGCCATTGCCTTCTCCAGAAATGGTCTAAGTTTGAGAAAATTATTTCAAAGTCCAAATATATAGCTTTGAAGCCACGCAACCATTTTTAAGGTTAGGACAAGACACATACCAAGTACGTTTAGGGGCATTAGGATTTAATTCCTCAGTGGCCCTTAAAATTCAGTGCTGATATTAATAATTCAAAGTAGATACAGATATTTATATCCAAATTCTTGCACCTCAAGATTCATGTAAATAATGTATGTCAATTACCTTTGAAATTATTGCCAAAAGATGTTTTTAAAACCACTGGATAATGCTTGCTTATTAACTTTTCTCTGAACACTCATTTTAAAATCATTTACTTTATCTCTAGGAGAAGCAACTTACTTGATTATAACCCTCTACCATCTCAGAAAAACTGAGTAAGGTAGAAGAGATAGAAAGGCATAGAGACCTTGGGTAGTCCTTCAGTTACACTGCTTAGCAGCACAGCAACAAGCGAGTGATGACAGACAGCAATTGTTCTAATCTAGGTCAATACAACAGCCAAAATACTTTGTAAACACTTTCTTTGGCTCTTCCTGGAGATCAACACTGTTCTGATTAAACAGCATGAGAAGGACTTGATAGCAGTGTAAGGGTTCAACAATACGTACTTATCTTTTATCCAAGAGTCTTAAAATCACCTAATACTAATCATAACCCAGTAACTGAGAGAGGTAGGTACTAAGGTAAACTGCAAAGGCCAAGAACAGAAATTGGGAGTGTGGGCCACTGAATAATATTTATAAGCTAAAGACTGCTGCCTTATATAGCTCTGAATATGTAAAAATGAAGTATTATCTACTATCTTTTAAGAAATTCAAACTCAGCAAAACAGGGAAATAGTTTTTCTATGTTTCATTTGTATTTGTATCAACACATTAACAAGATAATACCTTTTCTTACTGTTTCATTTGATATTTGTACCTAATTTTTACTGAAAGTTTGATTAATTCAAGTTTGGTTTTCAGAAGACACTGTTTAGCCATTGATCTTAACCAGAGAAAACTACAGTGACATAGAATTTTAGATATTACATTATTTTAAATATTAGATTAAAAGTCTATAGTTTCCCAAGTGCCAATTATTTGAATTATCTTTCCATTGAAGGGTTTGTGTTATGCTGTACACACCATCTTCCTTGTGACCATGAGTTGAATTTGTGAGGTGGATGCTTAAGGTGCAATCTGTAGCCATGAATAGTTCTGTGTATGTTTGTGAAGTTGACAAACACTTAAAAGGACTGAAGTCTGTCTTTAGCCTCATTAGCACCATGTACCAACTGTATTAACTGGTTGAAACTGTTCAGAGAGTGAAAACTAAAGGAACAGGAACAAAGGTTATATTTCATCATCTTAAGGTTTGACAGAGATGATGCAGTTTACAATTCAAATTTCCACCCCCTGAAAAATGACTTCTTAAATAACTCAAAACTCAGAAATGCAGTAACCTGAAATTATTCTAATCTAAAACCTTTACAGAATAATCAGTTACTACAACTGATGTTCACTGTGAGGAATACATAGCTATATAAAATATAGCTACACAAAAAAAAGAACTCAGGGAAAAAACATTTTTTAAAGCAAGAAGATGCGTGTTTCAGATTCACATTAGTAGTGGCTAATTCGGTAAATGTTAAAGATTTACATTCAAGTGCTTAAAAGGATTACTGCACAGAAATTCAATTACTAAAAGTCTTTGATCAGATGCCTCTCAGGCTTATTAAAGATGTCAGACGATATGCGAACCACCAACAGTGGTATTTAAACCCCAATTACTTTCAAGGTAATGTATGCAGTTGTTAAGACATTCCAGAAGTGGGTTCTCTGATATTAAAAATGGTATTAAAATAAAAGAGAGACCTCATACAGTCTGCTGGCATTTCATACCAACCTTTGGAGGAGGTAGTAAAGTGTTGGAATTTAAAATACAAGGTCAGCACTAGGTGTAAACATTTCTAAAGCATTGTATGTAATTCTTTAAACATATGTAGTGAAAAAAAGTAGACTTCATATAAAATCAGAACTTAAAAAAGCAAAAAATAGAAATATTTAGTCAATTTACTCAAATGAAGAAAACTTAAACGATACAGAACTGAAAATATCAGAAATCTATATACAATAAAAAGTGAATATAAATTAGTCAATTCCATAGACATTTCCAGTTAAGCATTCATACAAATACAGATTCGCCTTTTTCTTATATATAGGAGTAACACATACATACATGACATGACATGATTCTGGCCAAAAAAAAAAAAAATCAGAGATACTAAAAATATTCTCAAGTTTTAAGAATGGTGTAGAATAAGTTTTAACAACATTCTACATGAATGGAAACCCCTGATTTAATTCCATGATTTTATCATGCCAGAAGCATGGTTGCTTTTAATTTTCTTAAACAGATATTGTTATCATATACATTGGCTTATTAATAATTAAGGCATTTTGCATACACAGTATCTCAGTGTGAACAAAAAACTTTTAGTACTGATTACTTGCTATAATGGTTTAAACTTTCAAAGTCTTTTCAACATAAGAAAATAGTAGCTGCACACATTTAAGTGTTTTCTTATAAAACACAATCTTAAAAAAAGTAATGATGATTGGTCTCTGTGATTCCTAGGAATAAGTCCTGTCTTATTTTTCACATAGTATAAATTATATTCTTATGCAGGATTGCATTAAGACCCAGTAGTTCTTAAACAATGTTACCAAATAACCATATAAATCCCAAACGCAGCAAAGGTGAACAATCTTCGTAGTGCACTTTCACCTCATTGAAGCTGAAGCTGCTCCTTTTGGATCTTTTTCCACTTCAATGTGAAGTAGATCGGTAGCATTTCATTAGTGGTTTCATCATACGTTTCTTTAAAGGAAAAAATGGTTTTGATTTCTTCCACAGTTCACAGTTCTCAGATTACAGTCCAAGGATGTTTTGAATAGCCAAATGCTATGGATGGAGTCGTTCAATGCAACTGTAATAAATAAGCATCTACATCCTTAGAGAATGAAACAGAAGCATTTCATTAGCCAGCACTGTAAATACACATGTACTCACCCCATTTTCCTTAGTGACTCTTTCAGTGCAAAAGATCTGCCCTACTCAACATTTTACCTGCATTTTGGTAGCACACAGCATGTGCTCAGCAAGTCTTTGCAAAGTGCTTAGGGAATGTTCTAGTTTCTGTTATCAAACTCTGCCTTTATAGCTATGCAAGATCATTACATCATTTATAGCAGTTCCTTCAGTGCTATATAAATGCCAGGCCAGCTTGAGGATGGCCATTCTGATTTCTACCCTCAAAAAATTACAGTGAGGGTTTAACACTGTTAAGGAGGTTTTATCATAGCTTAAAGAACTTCACAGAACTTTTAATCACTCGATATTGTTCGTAATAACAGATACAGTACCTTGCAAATTTCTAAAGAAATAATCTTTCAGTTCTACCACTAAGAATACAAGGTACTTTCAGAATAACGTGATTATGTATTCGTGTATCATGTATTCTATTTTCTATCAATTTTTACTTCATTTTCCCTCCTGTTAACAAAAGAACAACAAATAATAATTTAAAAACTTTAGGAAATTGATTCTGTTCATAAAATTTTCATCATTAAGAATTCTACAGAGTAAAATTATACACACTGGTATAACATATTTGCTTGATACAAGATTATCCGTCCTTTCACGAAAGTATTTCAAGAAAAATTTTATAAGTCAGTCCAAGACATAAATCCTTTTTTTAAAGAATATGATATTTTTTAAACCAGACGAAGTTTTTATATTTCTGGTTTAATGCCCATTTATATGATAGCAGTATGCCCAATATAAGGGTGGAAATATATTTTAACAATGACTTACTTTGCAATTATATTTTAACTATCAATGTTTTCTGGAGTTTAAATATTAAACTCCAAAATAGTAATGTACTTTTTCCTTTAAGATGAAGTAAGTCAATAAAGAATGATGTCAAATTCATACTGTGATTTGAACAATTTAACTTTCCCCTAAAAGTATCGCATTAGCAAAAGCCAAGTTAAAAATACTCCCAAACTATTTGACTACGTTCTTCACCCCTTGCTTCCTGAATATCACTGCCATTTCAGATGCCTTCCTAACCTGGGTTCTTTTTTCCAAATATTTTTCTGTAATTGGAACAAGGTCATTAAATACCTACTAGCACATATTTATGGCTGTATATGAAACACACTCAATGACTAATTCTTGTGTTCCTTGCCAAAGTCATATTCATATGACATATTCATATTCATATGACATTCATATCCAGAGCACCTTAAGTGTTTATAAATATGAAACGGATCTTATTAGAGTAGTACTTAACTAGACATTTGAATGAGTTCATTTATGATTGCATAATACTATTACATTATTCCAAATTTTTAGTTAAGCTTAAATATAGATTACCTTGGCTATATTACCAGTATATCCTGGAACTAAAGTAAGATGGTTTTCCTTTTCCCACAACCCACTTAATTGCTGTTTTAAAATCTGAATATTTCTAGGAGAAAAAAAGAAGAAGAAATACAAATATAATAAGTTATAGACTTTGGTAGCCAATATACTTAATGAAAACAGCTTTAAAATTTTCGAGTCTTCTTCAGGATAAAATTATACCATTTGAAGTCAAGCAACTCTTTAAACTAGTACATGTCAATCATGAAAATTAAAGGTTACTCAGGTGTTAAAGCAAGTAAGAAAACAATGAGGCATTTGGGACATTTGGACATCCAGTTCTTGGGTATGAAGTGGGGAAATCCTGAGAGCCTAGAAAGCAAATTATGGACTGAAAGGAAACTTTTGGGATATATATATATATATATTAGTTTCATGATAATCTGGCTTCTTTGGGAGAACACCCACACACTTTCACATCAAGGCAATACTCAAACTATGATTATAATTCAGTTTTTAGAACTGTAATCATCCATACTGGATTCTTATGTTAATGTCCTTTGGCTATCTGGTCCAGAGAGCCATAGGACAGGATGACTTCATTCCTGGGTCTCNATATATATATATATATAGTAGTTTCATGATAATCTGGCTTCTTTGGGAGAACACCCACACACTTTCACATCAAGGCAATACTCAAACTATGATTATAATTCAGTTTTTAGAACTGTAATCATCCATACTGGATTCTTATGTTAATGTCCTTTGGCTATCTGGTCCAGAGAGCCATAGGACAGGATGACTTCATTCCTGGGTCTCAATTTTACTCCACCAAAGGTCATCTCTTTTTCTCTCTCTCACTCCTTTATAATGGATATAAAGGTTTTGTCTCTCTCACTCCTTTATAATGGATATAAGTCTGTGCTTTTGCCTCCCAAAATATATATAATGGATGTAAGTCGGTGCTTTTGCCTTCATTACTGGGCTCTGGAATTCAACTTTCACATGTAACATTCCAAATATGAATAGTATCCCAATTTATTATTTCTCTGAAAATTAAGAGTAAGTATTGTATACTGACAATCTGCTTCACTGACTATACTAAAGCCTTTGACTATATGTATTACAACAAACTGGAGACAATTCTTTAAGAGATGAGAATACTAGACCACCTTACCTCCCTTCTTAGAAAGCTGTATGCAGGTTAAGAAGCAGCATTTTGAACCGGACATGGAAAAACAGACTGGTTCAAAACTGGAAAAGGAGTATGTCAAGGCTGTATACTGTCACCCTGCTTATTTAACTTCTATGCAGAGCACATCATGCACAATGCCAGGCTGCATGAATCACAGGCTTCTGGAATTAAGACTGCCAGAAGAAACATCTTAGATACGCAGATGATATCATTCTAATGGCAGAAAGCAAAAAGGAACTAAAAAGCCTCTTGATGAAAGTAAAAGAGGAGAGTGAAAAAGCTGGCTTAAAATTCAACATTCAAAAAACTAAGATCATGGCATCTGGTCCCAACACTTCATGGCAAATACATGGAGAAAAAGTGGAAACAGTGGTAGAGTTTATTTTCGTAGGCTCCAGAATCATTGATGATTGTGACTGCAGCTCAAGAAATTAAAAGATATTNAAGAGGAGAGTGAAAAAGCTGGCTTAAAATTCAACATTCAAAAAACTAAGATCATGGCATCTGGTCCCAACACTTCATGGCAAATACATGGAGAAAAAGTGGAAACAGTGGTAGAGTTTATTTTCGTAGGCTCCAGAATCATTGATGATTGTGACTGCAGCTCAAGAAATTAAAAGATATTTGCTCCTTGGAAGACAAGCAATGACAAACCTAGACAGTATATTAAAAAACAGAGATATCACTTTGCTAACAAAGGGCCATACGGGCAAAGCTATGGTTTTTCTAATAGTTTTGTATGGGTGTGAGAGGTGCACCATAAAGAAGGCTGAGCGCCAAAGAACTGATGCTTTCGAACTGTGGTGCTGGAAAAGACTCTTGAGAGTCTCTTGGACAGCAAGGAGATCAAACCAGTCAATACCAAAGGAATATTCACTGGAAGGACTAATGCTGAAGCTGAAGCTCCAATACTCTGGCCACCTGATATGAAGGAGCAACTCGGGAAAAGAACCTGATGCTGGGAAAGACTGAAGGCAGAAGAAGGGGGTGACAAAGGATGAGATGGTTGGATGGCATCACTGACATGCGTTTGAGCAAACTCTGGGATACAGTGAAGACCAGGGAAGCCTGGAGTGCTGCAGTCCATGGGGTTGCAAAGAGTTGGACACAACTAGCAAATGAACAACTGCTAATCATAAAATAAAATTTCCTGAAAAAAAAAANGACATGCGTTTGAGCAAACTCTGGGATACAGTGAAGACCAGGGAAGCCTGGAGTGCTGCAGTCCATGGGGTTGCAAAGAGTTGGACACAACTAGCAAATGAACAACTGCTAATCATAAAATAAAATTTCCTGAAAAAAAAAAAAAGTCTTTAGTAACATGAGTTTATCTTTAAAGGTATACTCACCCATCGTTCACAATTTCTGTTTTGGATGACAGTTCTGACCACCACCTTTTTATGACTGCTTGAAGCCAGTTTAAACCAACTATTATATATCTGAAATGACATTTTGTTACAAAATTCAAGTGTTTTCATCCAAGAAGCCTTTAGAAAAGATGATACTGTACCGACCTCAAAAAATGCATACACACTGATTAAGAAACACACAGATACACCTTTAAAAATTAATTTTTCACTACTTTCACCAAACTGTATTTTATGCAACATGTTTATAGATAGTTTTCTAATTGTTCTTCAGTCAGTCTATATTCTTAAAACAGAAACCATGTATGTCTCAGGGAGTTCAATCTGCCATTATGTACTTGTAAGGCACAAAATCAAGGATGTTGAGAGAAAAATGAATTGAGATTCAGATTAGCACTTACTCTTCAAATCTGCTTTTAAGTAGTGACTTTACTAGAGGCAACAAATCTACACAGCAGCCAAGTGAGATATACTGTTTTTCCTCCTGTAAACTAAAATAAATAAATACTAAGTTATAAAAATATGAACAGGTTGTACTCTGTTCTTCTTTAAACTTCCTTTTTTTCTGACAAATAGTCTTCTTACCTATTGGTGAGCACGGGAAGGCAATCCACCACAACTCCAAGGTCCTCTATCCTGTGGGAACAAAACTGCTTAGAGAGCTGATTTCCTTATTTCCTTTCATATTATAACCATCACACTGGTTTTGAGAAATTTACTCACTCAACAAATGATCTGAGTGTCTGTGATGAGTCAAGTGTTAGGGACACAGCAGTGAACAGAGAGACAGGGCTTGTATTTCCGTGCATGTGTGAGCATGGGGGGAGGGGTGGAGAGGGCAGCAACAGACACTGAACAGACGACGTGCGTGAAGCAGCTGATGGGGAGAAGCACTATGGGGAAAAATGCAATGGAAGAGGGACAGAGCGTGAAAAATGCACATATTCCAGGAAGGTGCTCAAGGTAACATCTGCAGAGACAAATACTGTGAGACGGTAATGGTTAAAATTTTTACTGAAATTTTTGAAAAGGTTGGTTTTGCATAATGGTATCTCTTAGGTTTATAGATAAGAATCTTAGTCAAAGAAGGTAAAATGTTTGTTCAATATAACAAAACAAATGGTTTTCTGTATTTTGGTTGCTTAGACTGTAGATAAATATAATTTAAAACATATTATCACTATGAAGCTAAACATAGGAAGTTTAAAATTTTAACCAGTATAACATAAAAAAGAAGAGGTAATACACTGGAAATTACTTTTACTGAATAAAACCATTAAGGGTCACACTTACCTTACTAAATATGCTACAAGTTCACTAATACTTCTCTTTCTCCAGAAAGTTAAAGCTACATTCAATCTCAAATTCCTGCTGAACAAAACCTGTGCCATTGTTTCATGGTCCTGAGAAACCTGAAAGGCAGTAATCTAATTTGTTAAAAAGCACATCGAGGTATAACATAAAATCATCTTTCTCAATGAAATTATTCTGGTAAACATATTTTAAAATTAAGCAAAGGTGATTCCTTTTACTGGCCCACAAAAAGAAATATTGCAGTGAACACAATAAACAAATGATTTGAAACAATTTAGGACCTGTTAATTTTCTATCAATACTTTTTCTTATTTGTTACTATTTCCTTTTAAATCTCAATAATTCATAGAAGAAATATTTTTACTCACCTACAGACCTAGGATTTAATTTACAATGTGAATTGAAGGAAAAGGTAACCATACAGGCTAGTCATTATCGATGAATAGGGAATCACAAAAATTCAGTTTTATAACAAGATTTAAATTCATTCCTTTTTTTCTATATAATTAAGGTAACACATTCCTGGATCATCAAAAAAGCAAGAGAGTTCCAGAAAAACATCTATTTCTGCTTTATTGACTATGCCAAA
>SJYX01013736.1:0-13041 GCA_006410675.1 Oreotragus oreotragus
TCTCTACAGCACTTCTCCCCTCTCCACCACCCCACCCTCCTTTCTCTTGGAGAGAAGTCCACAGGTAGAGTTTCTCAGAGCCACGCCACTTCACTGCCAGCACTGGGTCTTCTGTATGTCCTGTTTTAATTATGCAAAGCCCTATTTCCTTCCCCAGATCGCCCAGGCTCAGCCTCCAATGGGCGGCAGGTAAGCTCACCCGGCTCCTTCCTGTGCTACCAAGGTGAACTCAGACTGGATGTTGGTGCTGAATTCTCGGCTCTGGATCATGGACGGGCACCACCTCTCCTTCCCAGGTGAGGCCCCGCAGACTCGGCTCGGTAGGGGATGCAGCTGCGAGACAGGTCTGAGTGCGGGAAGCCTCAGAGCCAAACATGCACACAGGCAGCACACACAGGCACACTGAACTCACACACATACATACATGCACATGGAACACACACACACAAAAAAAACACACATGCACACATACTGCACACACATACATACACACAGCAGCACCTTCCCTTGTCTGTCCACTTTATCCCATTCAACCCGGAAGGTATGTGAACACCTGAGAGCCTGCCTTCGGGACACATGCCAGCCTTCCCGTGGGGGAGGGGGTTGTGTTTACTCAGCCACTCTGTCCTACTTGTGGGGACCCCTCACCTTTCCACACATGTTTTCCATCAGAGCTTTTGCAGCACCTTCTGCACTTGACCCTGAAGGGCCCAAAATATAAGAGGGCCACCCGCCCCCAAGCAACCTGTTAAGTGGTACCAGAGCTATCTAATTAAAATGAGGAACCTCTGACTCCAGCCAGTTTGGCTGCAAAAAGTGCTGCAAAGCTCAGCTATGGCGGGCATTTGGAAGTGGGGATGCCCGGTGGTGACCAGGCAGGAGGGCACTTCCATGGTGACACTGCTGTGCTCAGGCCATCAGAGGAGTGGCCATCAGACACCATGGGCTGGGAAGGGAGGGTCCCTGCCAGACAGAACTCTGATCACCTTCTCAAGGTGCAAACGTGCCTCATTCTCCACCAGCACTCCTCTGGCTGTGCACACACTGGGCCTTGCCCTGGCTCTGTGACACTAGGCACTGCCTGCTAGGAGCCCACATGGACAGTTGGACAAACAGGAAGTGCTGTTTTCTATGGAATGCAGCTTTAGACTCTTTCTCACCCTCTTGACAGCTGTGGGGTTCTATGCCAGCCAACCCACCTCCCCGGGAGAAAGGGCCCACACACAGCTCTTCCCTTGAGGGTGTGGAGCAGACAGGGAACCGTGGACCCAGTTTCTCAGGTCTGCCGGGTGCTTCCCAGTGGGGAAGGCTGTGGGGACCCCACAGGGAGGAGGCTTCTGAGTCTTCAGGCCTCCTCTATCCACAGAGGGGCTCTTGGCCACTCTCCTTCCTGTACCCCTTACAAAATCACTCGTGATGCTTCTCCCCCAAGCTCGAGCACCCCTCATCTGCTTCTGTCTTTGTAAATTGGCCTGTTCTGAACATCTCTTATAAATGGACACGTAAAACGTGGCCTTCTGTGTCTGCTTCTCTCACTGACCATCGTGTGTTCAAGGTCCATCCACGATGTAGCCTGTGTCAGAACTTCACTCCTTTTCATGGTGACTCATACACCACTGTGTGCATGGACCACATGCTGCTCACCCACCCATCCAGGCAGCCACCCACACACCCACCCATCCACTCATCTATCTGTCCATCCAGCCACTCATCTATACATCTACCCATCCATCCATCAAACCACCCTCCCATCCACCCACCCATCCATCCATAAATCCACCCATCCACCGACCAGTCCATCATCCGCCCATCCACTCATCAATGCATCCACCCACTCACCATCCATTCATCCACTTATCTATCCACCCATCCATCCACTCTTCCATAACATCATCAAACCAAATTATATGAACTTGTAAATCCTCGTCCCATCCCTTGACCCTGAGAATAAATAAGAAAAGAAAAAATAAAAAAAAAAAGAGAGAGAGAGAAAGAAATAAAGCTAGTCAAAAACTATGTTCAGAGACAGAAGGGAAGGATTTCTGGATTGTCCCCAGGTGACTGTTAAAGTGTGAACCTCTCCACACTGTCTCTGAAACAGATCACACGATTTAAAAGGGAAAATAATAAGTGAAACAATACATAAATGACCACAACATTGGCATCATAAAGAGCCTGAAAATACTATCAATAACATCAAAGTACTTGTAACTAGAGAGGGTCTGTCTGTGCTCAGTTGTCTCTGACTCTTTGCAGTCCGATGGACTGTAGCCACAGGCTCCTCTGTCCATGGGATTCTCCAGGCAAGAATAATGGAAAAGGTTGTCATTCCCTTCCCAGGGGATCTTCCCAACCTAGGGATCACCCCTGCATCTTTTATGCCTGCTGCTTCGGCAAGCAGGCTCTTTGCCACGAACACCACCTGGGAAACAACAAACTATAAAATAAAAAGCCGTCTTAAGCCTTTCCTGTCCAAAAATGGGATTCCTTAAATAAATTGACAAAAAAAAAAAAAAGAGAGAGAGAAAGAAATAAAGCTAGTCCAAACCTTTGTTCAGAGACAGAAGGGAAGGATTTCTGGATTGTCCCCAGGTGACTGCTAAAGTTTGAACCTCTCCACACTGTCTCTGAAACAGATCACACAGATTTAAAAAGGAAAATAATAAGTGAAACAATACATAAATGACCACAACATTGGCATCATAAAGAGCCTGAAAATACTATGAATAACTTCAAAGTACTTGTAACTAGAGAGGGTCTGTCTGTGCTCAGTTGTGTCTGACTCTTTGCAGTCCAATGGACTGTAGCCACCAGGCTCCTCTGTTCATGGGATTCTCCAGGCAAGAATAATGGAGAAGGTTGTCATTCCCTTCCCAGGGGATCTTCCCAACCTAGGGATCACCCCTGCATCTTTTATGCCCCCTGCTTTGGCAAGCAGGTCTTTGCCACGAGCACCACCTGGGAAACAACAAATCATAAAATAAAAAGCCATCTTAAGCCTTTCCTGTCCAGAAATGGGATTCCTTAAATAAATTGACTTTCACTTTCTCACATCTGCACAGACCCTATTTCGAGACAAGATTCAGTTCCCAGGACTCAGTGGATATGACTTTCGGGACTCCCCCACACCCCACGGCGCTATAGCTGTGCATCCTTAGGGCGGCTTGGGGGCACAGAGGACAGGCTCAGTGTGTGACGTGTCCCCTGCCTGGTTTGCCTGTAGGGAGCCACAGCACAATGACCTATTGCCTGAACAAGAAGTCACCCATCTCTTACAAGGAGTCGAGGCTGCTGCAGCTTCTGGGCAAAGTGCTGCCATATGTCACCCTGCCTGTGGTGCTCCAGTGTTCCACCACACAGGTGAGGGTCTGCAGTCACACCCAGGCCCCGGACCCAGCTCTAACCACTAGTGTCACCCACAGGGGGCGGGGTCCTCATCCCTCTAAGTGGAAATGGGGTTGAGAACAAACCTGCTGTAAAGCAGAATTGTAGAGTCACTCAGTCATGTCTGACTCATTGTGACCCCATGGACTGTAGTCCACAAGGCTTCTCTGTCCATGGGATTCTGTAAGCAAGAATACTGGAGTGGGTTGCCATGCCCCGTTCCAGGAGATCCTCCCCACCCAGAGAGCCTCCCAGAAAGGTAGGAAAGGACACAGCTTTACTGTGGAACCAGCCTGAATCCAGAAAGGAGACCCATGGACTAACAGCATCACTGTCTGAAGTCACAGAGGCTGGGGGAGCTGGGAGGCGAATGAGGAGTCTGGGTCCCACCCTTTGTACAGCTGAGCTGACACCAGAGATTCTTCCTGATCCCAGGTAAGCAAGAGCTGAGTTCCCATGTCTTCTGAGTTGGGTTCACGTTTGTATCCCAGCATCCCCTACAGGGAGAATTTCTTGGTGTCTCAGATGGTAAAGAATCAGCCTGCAATGCATGGGACCCAGGTTTGATCCCTGGATCGGGAAGATCCCATGGAGGAGAATATGGCACCCCACTGTAGTAATCTCACGTGGGAAATCCCATGGACAGAGGAGCCTGGCAGGCTAGAGTCCATGGGGTCACAGAGTGTTGAGATGACTGAAACGACTGAAAACACACCCATGCACTCACACCCCTCTGCTGTAGCGCTTCTCCAGGGTGGATCGGGGGTTTTATGAGGTGGAGAGAAGCCAGCGTCGGAGGCAGTCATTGTGGAGGATGGAGAGGAGTCAATGGTGAGGGCCCTGTCTGTGGGGATGGAGCACCCAATTGACAGTGGCCCTGTCACTGGCACACACATTAGCCAGGGGGTGGATGCAGGATGGGGTAGAAAACCCACCTGGGCCCAGGTGCCCGCAAGAAGCAGGTGCACACCTGGAGGGGACAGAAGGCCCCCGCCTTCTTGTACCTGCATTTGAGGGGCACTCATATTCCTGGTTTTTCTGCTCCCAGGCTGGTGCTCCCAAGAGGACAAGAGACTGTCAAGTACAGCTCTTACCTTGTGTAATTGCTTCCTCCTGGGAGGTCCCTGGTTGCTGGAATCCTCCTTAGGAGATCTGATTGGCAGAGAGCCAGGGCTGGAATGTGGACAAACTATATTCCCGCTTGCATCAGGTGCCTACAGCCTGGCCTTAAGAGCTCACACCCAGAGGAGGGAGAGAGCAGGAGGGAGTCCACCAGAGCCGGGGAGTCCTGCAGGCAGGAGGTCCCTATGCTCTGATGGTCCCTTGGTGCTGGGTACCTCTGTTCTGAGTCCCTCCAGGGCAGGGTCCCCTCCATACTAGGGACCTCAGTGCCATGGTCTCAAGTGTTATGGCTGCTAAAGAGACCTGGGTGTGTGTGGGGTGGCGGGCACAGGTGGTGGTCTTTCAGGGAGTGTTTAAGACCAGCAGTTGCAGCAGCATTTCATTTAATCCTTGTAGAGGTGGATGGTAAGTGCTTGACAATATTCATATGAGTCTTTGTTTTTTCTTTTACTTTGGATTGGGGTGGGCTGTGACTTCCTTTCCCATTTTTTATCCTTATATTTTTTTCTTTTTCCATTATGACTCTGTGTAGAGAACACAGTACCATTTTCTGCTACTAGTTTATGTTAATATTAATTTTTCCTTTTTCTTTTATTTTGTATAGATAATCTTATTTTCTTCCCCATTTTTTATGCTTATGTTTTTTTTTTCTTTTTCCATTATGATTCCTTGTAGAGGACACAGTATATTTTCTGCAATGAATTTATATTAGGGCTTCCCTGGTGACTCAGTTGGTAAAGAATCTGCATGCAATGAGAGTGATGTGGGTTCGATCCTGGGTTGGCAAGATCTGGAGAAGGGAAATGCAAATCACTCCTGTAATCCTGCCTGGATAATTACATGGACAGAGGGGTCTGGTGGGCTACAGTCCACCGGATCGAAATGGGTTGGAAACAACTGAGCAACTTTCACTTTTCAATTTATGTTAAAGTTGTTTTTGGCCTTTTCCTGTCTTATTTGTGTGGTGGACAGATGTTTCATCCATTCATTCTCTTCCTTTGATTCCTTCTTACCCTTCCTATTGCTGTTTGTGTGGGTGGGCACAGATCTCTGTGGGTCTAATGTGTCCTCATGTCCAAGGGTCCAGCTTGGGTGTCGTGGAGCCTGACCTGTTGAACCCACAGGGAGCTTTCACCCAGGGAATTCCTGAGAGGACGATGAGGCTGCACTCTGCAGGAACACCCCCTACAAGGCCACAATCTGGACCCAGGCACTGTGCTCCACATGACCAGATACCATGCAGACCCTGTTCCCAGATGCAGGGCTTCAACCCCAGCAGCACTAACATGGCTGATTTCACAGTGGCCGATGTGACCCTCAATTGGGCGTCCTCAGTGTATGCCCAGCCCCTGAGTGGGGGGCCACCCTCTGTGTCCAGCACAGGTGACTGACCTCTGTGTGCAGGTGCTGAGCATCACAAAAGCAGCTGGATGCTGCTGTGAGGACCTGAAGAAGATGCACATGGAGGAGGGCACTGAGAGGAACCTGCACTCTGGCCACATGGTGTACATGATGGCCCTCATGGAGGTGGGGGTGGGGGCAGGGGTACAGACGGGGGGCAGTCCGCAAGCCAGGGATACCCAAGTCTGGTCCAGGCTGGACGGGGAGGGCCTCTGAGGGGATGGGCACACATCCACTCAGATGGACAAATGGTCACTCCAGGCAGGAGAGGCTGACCCCTAAGGGGACAAAATAGGTCCACTCCAGTAAGAAGACACTGACATCTAAGGGGATGGACACAGGTCCACTCAAGTTAGAAGATGCTGACCTCTAAGGGAATGGACACACATCCACTCAGACAGACACACTTCCACTCAGATGGACATAAGGTCACTCCAGGCAGGAGAGGCTGACCTCTAAGAGGACAACACAAGTCCACTCCAGTTAGAAGATGCTGACCTCTAAGGGGGTTGGACACACATCCGCTCAGAAGTACACACTTCCACTCAGATGAACACACGTCCACTCCAGGCATGAGAGGTTTGACCTCTGGCCTCAGTTACTAAGAATTCCCGACCAACGTGCATTTCTGAATTCACACCTGCACCCCTGGCCTCTGGGGTGTCTCCCAGAATTTGGCTATACTAGGTCCCTGACATGTCTTTTCTTGTGTCCATTTTTGGGGTGTCCAGTCCATTCTCTCAGCTGCTGGCCAAGTCACTTAATGTCTCACTCTGGCCTCGGCCCCCAGTGCCCCCAACACAGAACATAATGAACCTTGGGGTCTGGAGTTTCTGTCCTTGACCTCAGTGTGCATGTACCCTGCTGGCCTCGCATGCTCCCTGGAGTAAAGACTTCACACAATATTATAAGCACTGCTCTCTGGCATGTACACACACACACACACACACACACAAACCAGAGCAATGCCATGACTCCCCACTGCCACTTAGGAGAGCCTGGGTCCCTTGGGAGCAGGCACCATGATTTATGACTTTGTGTGTCAGGACAACCCAACCTGTCTGTAGAGTGGCTGTGCTGGGGGAATTCCCCACCCACGATCCTCTGTCTCTCACTACAAGGCCCTTCTCCCCACCCCAACCCAGGACATGCTCAAGATATGAGTGGTTGGAGAATCACCACAGGAGGAGGTTATCCTGGCGTGCAGGAACTTTGAGGGTGTGATGGAGGACCTGTATGAGTACCTGATGGGCTGCATCAAGAACATCTTTGGGGACATGCTGTGTCCTTGTGGCATGAGAAGGGGCCACAAGCTCCCCATGCTCTTGGCAGTGGGAGTGGTGGGAGCACTAGGCCTAACTGTAATCAGACTCTCTGCTCGCTGCATGAGGCTGATTCCAGCACCAGGTGACACCGTTCATGGAACCCCAGTAATCCACCCACTATGGTCTCCACTCAATCACCCCAATGACCAGCCCATCACTAGCCATAGGCACTCCCAATAATCCACCCTGCCTGGCCTCTATTCAGACACCCCTAAAGCCCATCAATCATGCCTCACGATGCCACAGTAATCCACCTGCCATCTCCTATCAGAAACCCTAATAATCCACCCACCTCTGTTTCCACTCAGACACCCAATTAATTGACACAAAACTGCTCAAGAAACCCAAGTAATCTACCCAACACTGTCTCCACTCAGACACCTCAGTAATCTACCCACTAGTGTCTCTACTCAGACATTCAAATAACCCACCCATGACTGTCTCTTCTTACAGATAACTCAATAACCAGCCCATCACTGCTCATAGACACCCTAACAATCCACACATCACTGTAGCTTCTCGGACACCCCCAATAACTGACACATCGTGTCACAAGGCACCCCAGTAGCTACTGTGCATATGTCTCATGGGCACCCAGATTATTCTCCCCCCAGGAGGTGCCGACTTTGCACCAGCTGTGGTCCCAGGGCCAGCAGGTCATCCTGTCATACAAGGATGAGGCATCCATGAGTCAGCATGCAGAACTGGGGCCCAGTATCCCCTACTGGTGGGGGAACCAGGTGAAGCCCCAAGAGCTCGTCCTCTGCCTGGAGCACATGAAGAGCTGCAGCCACCTAGTGGAGTGCTGCCTTCAAACCAGGACATCTGGTCACATGCGTGTCCTAGCATATGGGGCTGGCTTTGGGTTCAAGTGGAGAAATGGAACAGAACACATTAGGGGATGTTATTCTGTTCACCACATGGGAAGCAGGGCGTGGACATCCTTGAGGACGTTTCTGTGTCCACTACAGGGGGTCAGCATGTAGACAGGACATGGACATCCCTGTGGACATTACTGTATCCACCACATGGGGCAGGACGTGGACACCTTTGGGGTCACGGTCCAGCCCGCCTGCCTTCTATATCAGGAGAAATTCATGAGTCAACACCCCTGTGAGCCCTGCTATCTGAACTTCGGTCTCTCTTGGACATCTCAAACTCTGACCTCTGTGAAGGCCAGAGTCTGGGTGGGTGATGGCACAGCTTGATGACAGTGTGGGCAGGTGACCCCGTGGGTGGTTGGGGGACCCCATGGGTTACTGGGCACATGGGCAGGAGACAGTGTGGATTGGAGACTGCGTGGGTGGGTGACCGTGTGCGTGGGTAACTGGTTTGAGTTGCTGACTGTAGGGTGGGTTACCATTGGAGTTGCTGACCCAGTGAGTGGTGACCGTGTGGGCAGTAATCATGTGGACAGTTGAGCACCTGACCTTGCACTTTAGTGACCCCATGGATGAGTGCCCACGGGGGTTGGTGGCCAGTGGAGTGATCACTACATGGGGTAGTGACCCCACGGTTGGGTGGTCATGTGAGTCGGTGACCACTCGGTTTGGTTGGTCACATGACTCCGTGGGTTAGTGACCACACACGTGGGTGGCTGACCCCACAGCGGACACCATGAACAGCAGCCCCTCTCTTGTCCCAGGCAGGCTGTTGGTGGACGGCATCAACCTCATAGAGAACCTGGAGTTTGTCCCCGTCCACCCGGCCTGGTCCCTGGAGAAGCTGACCCAGTGGGGGGCTCCCCTACCTTAGTGCATGGGTGCAGGTCCAGTGCTCGGGGTCATCCACTGGCTGTACCAAAACCGTCCCAGGCGACATCATCTGGGCCGACGGGTTTGTTGGCATTGTCATCAAGTTGAACTGGAAGCTGCTTCAGGGCTGAAGAATGGCGCATTTGTGGAGCTGGGCATCGCGGAGACTGCATCTCAGTCATGTCCTATGACCTTACCGGCCTAAACCAAAAGCTGCCTTAGGGCTGAGGGATGGCGCTCTGAGGAGCTGGACGTTGTGGAGGCCGCTCCTTGTTCGCATCCTGTGACATCACTGGGCTGAACTGCAAGCTGCTTTGGGGCTGAGGGATGGCGCATGGGTGGACCTGGGCATCGCGGAGGCTGCATCTCAGTCATGTCCTGTGATGTTACAGGCCTGAACCAGAAGCCGCTTCCCGGCTGCCTGTTGGCATGTTGAAGAGCTGGGCATTGCGGAGGCTATTCTCAGCTCTGTCTTGTGGGGCTCATCATCCGTCCACGTGTCCACTGAATGTGGCTGATTGCCGAAGTGGGGCCCGGTGGCAGGGTCCATTGTCTCCTGGGTCCTCTGTGTGTCTCTCCGGTGAATGCAGGGTGTGAGGTGATGATTAAAGGTGAGTGCATGATTTGTACAATCACATCCTCAGGGAGACACACCTGGTACTTGGGTCTGTGGCTTCCCCATGGGAGATGCTGGGGTGTCCCCTCCTCCTGGGCACTGAGGCTAGCAGACGGTAACTCCCAGCTTGGGAGGGGAGGAGGTACTATGACATAGTGTCCATAGGAAGGCACTGAGCACATAGCGATCCCACTGAGAAATCCCTTTTATTAGATAAGGGTCTTCCCTTGTGGCTCACTTAAGAAGGCTTTCTTATCTCTCCTTGCTAGTCTTTGGGACTCTGCATTCAGATGGCTATATCTTTCTGTGTCTCCTTTGCCTTTCTCTTCTCTTCTCATCTATTTGTAAGGCCTTCTCAGACAACCACTTTGCCTTTTTTCATTTATTTTTCTTGTGGATGGTTTTGATCACCACCTCCTGTACGATGTTAGGAACTTCCATCCATAGGTCTTCTGGTACTCTGTGTGCCAGATCTAATTCTTGAATCTAATTGTCACTTCCAATGTATACTCAAAAGGGATTTGAATAAAGCAAAGAAACAGAGGAAAACAATGCAATGGGAAAGACTAGAGATCTCATCAAGAAAATGAGGAATGCCCAGGGAATATTTCATGCAAAGACAGGCACGACAAAGGACATAAACGTTATGGGCGTAACTAAAGCAGAAGGTAACAAGAATACACAGAATAACTATTAAAAAAAATCTTAATAACCTGGATAACCACGATGGTGTGATCACTCACCTAGAGCCAGACATCCTGGAGTGCAGACATGTGGGCCTTAGGAAGCAGCAATACGAGCAAAGCTAGTGGAGATGATTAAATTCCAATTGAGCTCTTTCAAAACCTAAACAGTGGTACTGTTAAAGTGCACACTCAATATGCCAGCCACTTTGGAAAACTTGGCAGTGGTCACAGGACTGGAAAAGGTCAGTTTTCATTTCAATCCCAAAGAAGGGCAATTCCAGACAATGTTCAAACTACCACACAACTGCACTCATTTCACATGCTAGCAAGGTAATTCTCAAAATCCTTCAAACTATGATTCAACAGTATGTGACCAAGAAACTTCACAGTCCACACATTCAAACAGTTGATTCTAAATGCACAGTGATGCCATAAAGATGGCCAAGGCAAAGACACACAATGTTATATTATTTATGTCTAAATCAGTGAAAAAAAGCATTCACTGCAAGGTACAAACTTTTTTAGCTTTAAAATAACAAAATTGTCTTATATTTGAACATAAAATATCTTTCTGAATATGAAAAATAGGTTTTAAATGAAATTCATTCTTCATTGTCAGTTGTTTTGAGACGATGGAAAAAAGAAAATAAACGTAGGTTAACTGCGGCTGCCTAAGCTGTATTTTTGTAGATTTTTTTTAATTCCCTTACACTTCTATAGTCATAAATAGATATAATAGACAAGGTTTGGAGGAGACACACTCTCCTTGCCATGTGACCCATCAGACTTGACTTAGAGAGATGAGAATGGCAGGTGAGTTTGGAGGCCTCTTTAGGGGAATTATGAATGCCTCATTTCTCCCACCAAAACATCTGAATTACTCCCCATCCTCCGCTCGAGGTGTCAGGATGGGGCTTTGTGATGTCAAGGCTACCCAGGGCCACCATTGGCTGAGGAAGAGACTTGCTGACCTCATAAAGCATGAAGGTGTGTCTCCCTGGGGAGGGGTATATATAGGGGTGCTCAGGGGCTCCAGAGCAGACCACTGGGAGGCCTCAAAATGACTAAGGTGATTGGGAAGCCGCAAGCCTCCAGAATAGTTATGAAACACCTGCCTCCTGTTCCCTGGGACAAAAGGATGAAGACCTCTTCTCAAGTGAGGTCTCAAAAAAATGTCAAGGTGAGCTGAATCCACCCAAACTCCTCTTTCCCATTGACCCCACCCCAGAAGACTTCCTCCCCTGCCCTTGCCTGGCACATAACCCTTCTCTGCCCATACCCCTTCTCCTGAAGCTGTTGTTTCCATCCACCTTCACCCTCTTGCCCAAAGCAATGCCGTTCTCTACCCCTCTCTTGTTTTCTCCAGGTGCTCAGGGTAACTGTGAGACTGAATAATCACCTTCAGGCAAAGCTGACCAAGAAAACTTCTCTGAAACCTCCCACCACAAGGAAACTTAAGAAAATCAGAGGCTCAAAGCTCTGTAGCCAGTACTCCAAGGTGAATGAAGAGCTGAATCAGAATGGACCAGAGGAGGTCCCAGAGAGTTCGGAGACCCCTGTCATTCCAGTGCGACTGGTTGGCAACCACTGACTTTGGAGTATGGCTAGAGACCTCAGAAATCTTCAGGGGTCTTGCCACTGAGTACTGGCCAACAGTACAGACGTTGACTATTATACCAACTGCATACATTCATGATGAAAATAAAATGAACCTGATGTGAAAATATGTTTATCTCCGAATTCTGTGACAGTGGAGGGCAAAGGGGGCAGGGCAGGCATAAATGTGTGAAGAGGGAGGGAGATGGGTCCAGTGGTCTTGGAGATGGGACCAGAAGGTCGAGTTTGCCAGAAAGTAGGGTGGGGAGGGGGAAGAACTGGTTCCAAATTCAGCATCAAAGACATATTTCCCATGGGAGAAGAGAAAGAGGACTTGGTGTTTCTCTGTGTGAGTGCAGAACTGGAAACTTGGTTGGGGAGTCATGTCATGTGTGAGGCGGCAGTGCCACTTGATAAAAAGGCATAGAAAGAAGGTGCCCCTTAGAAAGAAGGGAATATTGACATTTGCAGCCACATGGGAGGTATACTATTAAGTAAAGTAACTCAGACAGAGATAGACAAATACTGTATGATTTCACTTATAGACTCTAAAAACACCACAAAGTAGAGACTATAACAACAGTGGAAGCTCACAGATATAGACAACAATCTACTGGTTTCCAGTGGGGAGGTGAAGAGGGAGGGACAATACAGAGGTGGGGGAGTGGAAGGCACACCGTATTAGGTGTAAGATGAGCTTGAGGATGGACTGTACATCATGGGGAATAAAGCCAGTACACTGTAATGGAAAGCAAACTTTAACAATTGTATAATAAGCAAGAAAGGGAAAGAAACAGGGGGGAGGAAGGAGGGAAGAAACGAAGGAAAATAATGGTGGTTTTGGAGGTCACAAAGCCAACATTGTTTAGGCCCTTTTTAGCAAAGGAATTTCGGAGAAGGCAGTGGCACCCCACTCCAGTATTCTTGCCTAGAAAATCCCATGGACGGAGGATCCTGAAGGCTGCAGTCCATGGAGTCGCTAAGAGTAGGACACTGTTGAGCAACTTCACCTTCAGTTTTCACTTTCATGCATTGGAAAAGGAAATGGCAATCCACACCAGTGTTCTTGCCTGGAGAATTCCAGGGATGGGGGAGCCTGGTGGGCTGCCATCTATGGGGTTTCACAGAGTCGGACACGACTGAAGTGACTTAGCAGC
>SJYX01013737.1:0-83418 GCA_006410675.1 Oreotragus oreotragus
CTATTATACAGAGTGAAGTAAATCAGAAAGAAAAATACTAATAAAGTATATTAACACATATACAGAGAATTTATAAAGATGGTAACAATGACCCTATATGCAAGACAGCAAAAGAGACACAGATATAAAGCAGAGACTCTTGGACTCTGTGGGAGAAGGTGAAGATGGGATGATTTGAGAGAATAGCATTGAAACATGTATATTACCATGTGTGAAACAGATCGCCAGTCCAGGTTTGATGCCTGAGACACCGCAGTCAGGGCTGGTGCACTGGGATGACCCTGAAGGAAGGGATGGGAAGGGAGGTGGGAGGGGGGTTCAGGATGGTGGACACACGTACACCAATGACAGATTCATGTCAATGCATGGCAAAAAAAACACCACAATGTTGTAAAGTAATTAACTTCCAATTAAAATAAATTAATTTTAAAAAAAAGAATACTGGAGTGGGTTGCCATTGCCTCCTCCAGGAAATCTTTCCAACCCAGGGATCGAACCCAAGTCTCCTGTGTCTTCTGCATTGGCAGCCAGATTCCTTATAGCTTGAGCCGGCAGAGAAGCCCCACCAATGTGCCGTAATAAGTGCTCAAAGATGATTGTTTTCTTCCTTCCTTTCCCTACTGATGTCAATAACGATGCCTATGTTTGCGAGAAACATTTAATTATAACCATGAAAGACCTACCTGCACTGCTCACATTCAACAGAGCATCTACACTCCATATATCCTGCAGCATCTCAGCTTCACGCCTCTAGACCTTGCATCCATGCCAGAAGGCAGCTAGACAATTTTGGTGCTATTCCACATTTAAGGTATCTTTTCACCTCTCAGTAGCAATGAAAGTTTGTGTCATATTTTAGTACATGCAGATCCCTTTTACATATTTCCCCTTTCTTTTATACTGATTCTTTACGGAGGTGGTTTTGCTGCTGCCATTGTCATTGCTATTATTGCAGTTTTGCAATGCAGTGAACGAAAGCCTAAACAGATGAAAAGTGAATGTGACAGCCCCTCAGCCATGTCCAACTCTTTGTGACCCCATGAACTATACAGTCTATGGAATTCTCCAGGCCAGAATACTAGAGTGGTAGCCTTTCCCTTCTCCAGGGGATCTTCTCAATCCCAGATCTTCCCAATCTGCCCGCATTGCAGGCGGATTCTTTATCAGCTGAGCCACAAGGAAAAGACTTCTGTCAAACTCTACAGCTGGTAAGGGACTCAGTGGGGATTTGAACCTGGATTCTTTGCCCTGAAAGTCTTTGCTTTTCTTCTACCAAATTTCACTACTGACGTTATAGGAGTCTCAAAAGAAACCTCACAAATTCTTGGCTTATATCAGTTCCATTGGATGTCCTATTTTATTTTTAATTCTGATTTTCTTTCTGTTTTCTCTGATGTTGCCATGGTTGGCAAAACCACGCTCAGCACAGTCATTTAGCCAGGTTGGAGCCGTTTTTGTAGGCTATCATAATTGTGTATTGGATGGCTGGTTTAAAAAAAAAAAAAAAAGACATGTTTAATTGCTGCTTTCTTTCAAGCAGAATTCTGTTATACTGGCAGCCAAATAATGCCTCATCTAGAAAGAAAAATGAGCTATTCCGAAAGTTTGTTCAAAGAGAGGCCACATCTTTTGCAACCATGAAGTACAATACACAAATGTGAAGGCTGTCCATATTCAGAACAGGACGAGGAGGGGCAGAAAAGCTGGGCCATTAGAAAATGTTTGATTTCATGTAGCAGAAATGCAGCTTCAGTGACTTGACTCAACAGTGGCTTGCTTATGGGTCTCCTATTTTTAAACAGAAGTGAGTTTAGAGATATGCAGTCAATGGCTTCACAAGGTCATCAGAGACCCAGGTTCCTACTGCCTTTCTGCTCTTCCATCTTGGCCTATGGAACTCTTTATCACAATCACAAAATGTCAAGTCTACATCAATGTCATGACTGCCTTCTGCATGAAGGCAAAATACAAAGAGCAAAATCTGAACAGGTGGCACCAGCTGTCTTTCTCCTTTAGGAGGTTTCCTGGCAAACTCTTCCATCAACCCTGCTGGGTGCATCATTGTTCCTGCTGGGTGGCTCACATGACCTTCCCTGGTCACAGGGAGTCTGGGAAGACGGGTACTGGGTGCCACTGCCTCCCCCAAACAGACAAGACCTCCACTAGAAAAAACGAATAGCGAAATCGACACTGGGAATCAACTAAGAGTTTGCCAGGAGGACGACCATTGATCGGAGATCTGCAGTGTGTCAGACACAAACTAAGACAACGCTGATGCCGAGGCTCCAATACTCTGGCCACCTGATGCCGAGAGCCAGCTCATTGGAAAAGACCCTGATGCTACTGAAGGCAAGAGGAGAAAGGGGCCACAGGATGAGATGGTTGCGTAGCATCACTGACTCAATGCACATGAATTTGAGCAAACTCCGGGAGATAGTGAGGGACAGGAAAGCCTGGTGTGCTGCAGTCCATGGGGTCACGAAGAGTCAGACACGATATAGCAACTGAACAACAACACAATGCTAAGAAAGAAAGAACGTTATTCTTGCATCGGACCTAAAGAAAATGATATCCAGAGAGACGTAAAATGTGAAATGACGTGGCTTTTCCTCAGAAGATCTCCATGTGAATTTTTCTCATGTGACAATGCCTGGCTCAGGAGAGACACTCGAAAATGATTTGAAACATTTCCCTTCTCTTTGTCCTCCTTCACACATGAAATTAGAATCGCAGTACCAGCCTTCTCTTGGAGTGCTTCAATATTTGCATTGTCTAATTGGTCTTGCTACGCTCTAACTCGGGCTGCTGTGCTGGCCAGTGTGTCCATATCTGCAACTTCTCGCAAACAGCGCCGCTGACGTTGTTAGATCATGCCAGATCTTTTCCTGCTTGATATAGTCCCTGTTTTGAATTTTCCCTCCAGAGCTGTCATGATATTGTTTTCACTTGTAACTTCATCAGCTAAGACATAAATAGCCTTTGGTTGGATTTTTAATCAGCATCTTCTGATTGGCACTTAGTAGGAGCTCACTTGAATGAGCGAATCTGTTTCACCGTTTGCCAGCTGCGTGAGCTTGGGCATTTCAAACCTGCCGTGATGAGAAAAAAGAAAGGCTTGTTTTGAGGTTGCTGACCATGCTTCAGCATTGTAGCTGCGGTAGCTGAAGGCTGCAGCCCACAGCCAGGGAGGGCGTATCTTCACTCAGTCATGTCCGACTCTTTGCGGCCCCATGGACTGTAACCTGCCAGGTTCCTCAGTCAATGGAATTTTCCAGGCAAAAATATTGGAGTCAGTGGGCATTCCCTTTTCCGGGGGATCTTCCTGCATCTCTTGCATTGGCAGGCGGATTCTTTACCACTAGTGCCACCTGGGAAGAAGCGGATAGTGAGGGAGGGAAATTCTTGCAAAAGAGACGATCAGCAGATAACGTCAAAGACAGGTACTATAGAATAGCATCCATGCTCTAACAAGCTTTGTTTTCTAGAATTTGTTAAAATTAACAGACAATCCTGAATTGTGATAACCTCACATATAGTAAATGCTAAAAAGTGACTCAGGAGCTTCTCCAAATCTGACTCGGAGGTTTTTAGAGCATGCAGAACACCACCATGGGAAGAAACGTTTTCCGGGCAAGCATTGTTCTGTGGTGTCAGCGGGCAAACACATAGGGTGCCTACCATAAAAGAAATTAACCAGAACGCTTATCTCACTGACGTGTGCATGACAAATGCGTTAGGTTTGACTTATGGGGAGCAACTAAGTAACCTCTGTAGAATGGGTAAAGAATTTTTCCTTTGTCAAAAATTTCATCTCTTGATTGTCAGTGAAACCAAAGCTGGAGTAAATTTGGAAATCTGATATGTGGTCTCCTGGAGCTTTATCCATAGCAGAATGTAAATTCACACCAGTGTAGTATGGGATTTCTATCTTTCTTGATACATTTAGGTATCTGACCTCTCTTTACAATGCATTCAGTGAAATGAATTTGGGACGCAGCAAGTAGGTGTTTCGCACCACATACAGCTTCATACACGGGGTGTGAGTCATAACACAGAGTCTTTTCAAAGCATTTGTTAGGTAGCAAAGGGCGACTCTCAAGAGATTTCTTTTTGTCCAGCAGCATAAGCAACTGGAAATGTATTCATGTACTTTAGAATCAAATAATTCCAGGTCTGCTATAGAACAAATGTGCAACAGGAGGCATACTACTTAACCACCACTGAGTTTTTTCCTTATCTACAAAATGAAAATATTTAAGTTGAACCAAGTGAAATTGCCATATTTGAAGTCAAGAGAAGTCAAATATTCATGATCTCAGATGGTTCATCCTATACCTGTGTCACAGGACCGAGTCCAGAATAGAAGACTAAGTCCCTGTAAGTTTATGAGTCATAACTCTATTGTTATATGTGACAGGCATCCAACTCAGACTAGCTTTAGAAAAGGGAATATATATCAAATCACCACAGTGTACACTGTAAATATCTTTTGATTTTATTGGTCAGTTATACATCAATAAAGCTAGAATGTCTTTAAAAGGGGAGAGAATGCATTAGCTCACAAAACTGGACAATCTAGGAATGGGGTCGGTTTCAGGCATGGCAGGATCCAGGGGCTCAAAGGATGCTCTGTATCCCCATTCTCTCTGCTGCTCCACTTCCTTCGCATCTGTTGACTTGGTCATTCATGATGGGCAGGATGACCAAAGATAGTCTTCACCAGAAGCAAAAGGAACTCTCCCAAAGGCTGTTTTTCTTGCGTGACATGTTCAGCCCTCAACTAATCACCATTTCCATTCTGTCTGGTGCAACTACTAGGCTTGGTCCAGCCTGGTTGACTTTCTCACTTCCAGAGAGATGACAGGAGCAAAGGGACCCATACACAAAGCCTGATTAGAGCCGCAGAAGATAGGGAAACGGTTCCCAAAGAACACTGGAGTGCCAGGCAGGCAGGGGAAGGAAGTCCTCGACAGTATGTGCAGCACTTGGTACAGATGCTGGCAAGCAGAAGATGCACTAAGATTAACTGGAGAGCTTCCTACACCATAGTCAGAGACACAAGATAAAGTGACCACTTTTCTCAATTTGCCCACGACTTTCTTGGTATTAACACTCTAAATTTCACACCCTGGAAAATTCTTCAGCCCCAGGCAAAACATTTCAGTTCATCTGGACTATGCTTGGTTTAAAACAGAAAATCCCACATCTGGGGAATCTCCATAGTCCCAGGAAGACCTGCACAGCCAGTCACCCTGCTCCAAGATGGCACTTGTAAAGTGTGATTCTTAGCTGCAGTTGAGGTCTTGTTAGTACATACACAGTGGAATATTGCCTGCGTTAATGCATGCTCAATCACTCAGTCGTGTTCAAATCTTTGGAACCCCATGGACTGTAACCCACCAGGTTCCTCTGTCCATGGAATGTTCCAAGCAAGAACACTGGAGTGAGTTGCCATGCCTTCCTCCAGGGGATCTTCCTGACCCAGGGCTCGAACCTGAGTCTCCTGCATTGCAGATGGCCTCCTGCATTGCAGGCAAATTCTTTGCCATCTGAGCCACCAGGGAAGGCCTGTTAGGCCAGTTTATTAGTTCTTGCATCAGTAGAAGAATGATGTGCATGGTACATCCAAAACCATTGAAATTGTAGGTAGATAGTCCCACGGAAAAATGCAACTTTAAATTTTTATTTAAAGTTACAGGATCTGCCCCCTGCTCCTTGCCTTTCCCCTTCTGCTTGCTTCATTTTCTTTTAGTGCCTTTCTTTCCCCCTTTCCTCTTCCCTTTCTTTCTTTCCTTTGTTCCCATCTTCCTTCTTTCTGACCTTCCTCCCTCCTATCTCTTATTTTCTTCATTTTCTTTTCCTTTCTTGTTTGGCAATATAGTCACCTTTCAAATAACATGTGATTTAGATTTTGCTTCTGATTTTCAAAGAAGCTGCTGTGTGCTGTTTGACTAAAACACGCCAGCCTCAGTAAATACATTTATTGTGGTTAACCCACTAAGTGGAAACTTCACTGTTGATTAGGACAAGAAGTACATGTGTAATGACCGTGGACTGGCTTAGACAGCATGGGCATGATGCTGAATGTGGAGAATGAAAAAACCAGGGGTCGGGGGAAGCAAAGCAAAGCAAAGCAAAGCAGAGGGTGATGCTTGTGAAATAAGGAGCTTGAGATTGAATTCTTTCAAGGGACATTTTGGTTTATCTGTTTACACAGGTAGATCTGTTACATCTACCACTAATGGAAATTGCTGAGATTTGGAAACCCTTTCTTCTTTCAAATCAATATTATTGTTAATTAAGCAATGTAAACCAGGAAATCCTTCTTGGTTACAAACTATGCTTTGAAGCCAGGCCTGAATTTGAATGTCTTCAATCAAAATCTTAAAAGTAAGCTTAGGAAGAAAGCAATATCTAGTCTTTGAAGGAGAGCTATCATTGGGGAAAACAGAGCCTTCTCAATTAAACTTTGGCAAGGAATGAGAGTTTTGTTGCCCTTATTAAAGTGCTGAGGTTCTAAAGAATTAACTCCAATTTTGGAAGCAAATCCAGACGGTCCCTCGTGACAGGGCTTCCACCTACAGACCAGGATCATAGCCTTGGGACTTCCACTCCCCTTGGGTTTGTAACAGCCTTCACATCACTTTCACAATGTTTGTCCTTATGTAGTACCACTTGTACCATTTATTTACAAAACATTTTCCTACAATTTTACTTTTCAAATTAGTTACAATCAGATGATGTCGCCAGTGCCATTCATTAGGGCTCGTGCAGAGCAGCGTCCACTGAAGAAGGCTTTCTTATCTCTCCTTGCTATTCTTTGGAACTCTGCATTCAGATGGGCCTATCCATTCGTTTCTCTTCTGCCTTTCACTTCTCTTCTTTTCTCAGCTATTTGAGAGCTAAAAGTGCATTGCAGTAAATGATGTAGTGTGACAATGCCCTGGGCAAAGACAATGGATAGAAAAACAGGCAGAAAAAAACTACCATTGAGCAATATTTTTTTTTTGGAGTACGGTTAACTTGCAATGTTGTGTTGCAGGGAGCCCAGCCTGCTGCTCTGTGATGACCTAGGGGGTGAAATGGTGGGGCAGGAGGGAAGTTCAAGAGGGAGGGGATATAATTATATATATATGTAACTGACACACATTGTTGTAAAATGAAAACAAACACTACATTGTACAGCAATTATCCTCCAATTAAAAAATTAATCAATTAAAAATGTGTTAATTTCTGCTGTATAGTAAAGTAGTTCAGTTTCATATATAGTGAACAGAGATGCTATGAATATAGGGGTGCATGCATCTTTTAGATTTATAGTTTTGTATGGATATATGCAAGAAGTGGGGTTGCTAGATCATATTTTTAGTTTTCTGAGGAACCTCTATACAGTTTTCCACAGTGGCTGCACCAGTTTACATTCCCACTAACAGAGTAGGAACGTTGCCTTTTCCCACACCCTATCCAGTGTTTGTTATTTGTAGAATTTTTAGTTATGGCCACTCTGACAAGTATGAGGTGGTACCCCAATGAACAACATTTTAGTTGAGTAAATGAATGAACATAATGGAATGTAAGAAATAAAACTTAACCACAAGGCTTTAAATATGAAATAAAACCAGAAAATTATCCAAAACCAGTCACAACGAATTGGGAAAAATCACTCCAGGTAGGAATTTAGGATGAAAAATCCAAGTCTTATACAATCACTGAAAGAACTGTAGAAAACATATATGTAGGGTCAAATTTCACTGGTGGCTCAGACGGTAAAGCATCTGCCTACAACATGGGAGACCCAGGTTCAATCCTTGGGTTGGGAAGATCTCCTAGAGAAGGAAATGGCAACCCTCTCCAGTGGAAAATCCCATGGACAGAGGAGCCTGGCAGGCTACATTCCATGGGGTCACAAAGAGTTGGACACAACTGAGCGACTCCACTTTCATACAATATGCAAATGAATTCATGAAAAAAACTATGCTCTGAATAAGTTCTATCAGTCAGTCAGTCAGTTCAGTCGCTCAGTCATGTCCGACTCTTTGCGACCCCATGAATCGCAGCACGGCAGGCCTCCCTATCCATCACCATCTCCCGGAGTTCACTCAGACTCACGTCCATAGAGTCCGTGATGCCATCCAGCCATCTCATCCTCTGTCGTCCCCTTCTCCTCCTGCCCCTAATCCCTCCCAGCATCAGAGTCTTTTCCAATGAGTCAACTCTTCGCATGAGGTGGCCAAAGTACTGGAGTTTCAGCTTTAGCATCATTCCTTCCAAAGAAATCCCAGGATTGATCTCCTTTAGAATGGACTGGTTGGATCTCCTTGCAGTCCAAGGGACTCTCAAGAGTCTTCTCCAACACCACAGTTCAAAAGCATCGATTCTTCGGCGCTCAGCTTTCTTCACAGTCCAACTTTCACATCCATACATGACCACAGGAAAAACCATAGCCTTGACTAGGCGGACCTATAGTCTAGTTAATATAGCACTGATGCCAGTGTCCGGTTGTGATATCCTATTACAGTGATGTATGTTGTCCTTGGGCTTCCCAAGTGGCTCAGTGGGTAAAGAATCCACCTGCAATGCAGGAGATGCAGGAGATATAGGTTCAGTCCCTGGACTGGGAAGATCCCCTGGAGGAGGGCATGGCAGCCCACTCCAGTATTCTTGCCTGGAGAGTCCCCGCGGACAGAGGAGCCTGGTGAGCTACAGGGTTGCAAAGGGTAAGACATGACTAAGCAATTGAACACATATGCATGCAAGATGTCCCTATTGAGGGAGGTTAGTTTTTGTTTTGGAAGAAGGCAATGGCACCCCACTCCAGCACTCTTGCCTGGAAAATCCCATGGACGGAGGAGCCTGGTGGGCGGCAGTCCATGGGGTCGTGAAGAGTCGGACACTACTGAGCGACTGCACTTTCACTTTTCACTTTCATACATTGGAGAAGGAAATGGCAACCCACTCCAGTGTTCTTGCCTGGAGAATCTTAGGGACGGCAGAGCCTGGTGGGCTGCCGTTTCTGGGGTCGCACAGAGTCAGACACGACTGAAGCGACTTAGCAGCAGCAGCAGCAGTTTTTGTTTTGTTTGGGTTTTTATGCAGCTTTTTTCCTAACTTCTTCTGAATTAAAATCATCATTGTAAATGATTGCTTTACATTAGTTATTTATCATAACATTGATTATTACATAGTATGTTAGCTATAGTATATATACTGATTTGTGTATGGCTAAGTCACTTCAGTCGTGTCCGACTCTGTGCGACCCCATAGACTGCAGCCCACCAGGCTCCCCCATCCCTGGGATTCTCCAGGCNTTACATTAGTTATTTATCATAACATTGATTATTACATAGTATGTTAGCTATAGTATATATACTGATTTGTGTATGGCTAAGTCACTTCAGTCGTGTCCGACTCTGTGCGACCCCATAGACTGCAGCCCACCAGGCTCCCCCATCCCTGGGATTCTCCAGGCAAGAACACTGGAATGGATTGCCATTTCCTTCTCCAATGCATTAAAGTGAAAAGTGAAAGTGAAGTCACTCAGTTGTGTCTGACTCTTCATGACCCCATGGACTGCAGCCTACCAGGCTCCTCCATCCATGGGGTTTTCCAGGCAAGAGTACTGGAGTGGGGTTGCCACTGCCTTCTCCAGATTTGTGTATAATTATTTCTAAATAAAAAACTTTTTTTACAAGGGGGCTGTGGAACCAGCTTGGAGAAAGAACATGCTATTGTGCTGGAAACCCAGAAGGGCAGGATTGCTAAGAAGCCACACTGATGTATGAGTAGAAAGGTCCAGGGGTGGATGATGCCAAGCTAAAATCACACATCCCAGACCACTGATATTTATAATGACAGATACCATAGGTCCATAGATTTATAATCTAGTCTTTGAAAACAAGATTAGAAAAAGGAAATTAGATAAAATTTTCAGTTTATAAATAAAATAAATTCATAAATAATTCAAGTTCCCAGCATAGTTTCTTGGTATCTCTTCCAAGGTATCTTCACCCAAAAGAATTTGTAGTAAGCAAGTTTTCATAGGATTTTTCCAGTTTATAAAACAATTCCACATGAACGCTTTTACTCACCCACCAAACCATGCTGAAATAGAAATAGATAATATAAAAATACTGAATATTCATCTAACTCTTTCATTTACATTATCACATTTCCATGCAACTCACCAGTAAACGTGTGCATTTTGTAGTTCTCTAAAGAAAAAGCAGCATCTTTTCATGTCTTCATGTATGTGGCTTCTTTACCTGTTACAAATTTCTCCTGGAGGGCCCTGTGCCTCTTCATACTCTGTTCCACCAAGATGTTGCTTCCTCCTTTTCCTGAAAGAGACTGAGTCTGATAAGATATAAACAGGCATCCCTAGATGTGTTGCCCTTGGGAGAGTCCAGAGTTGACCAGCACACCAAGATCTGTTCCTCAGCTGCCTCTCCCTACTCTAAGGACTTCATTCTTGGCCAGCCAAATCTAGCGCCGCCATGCAAAATAAAAAGGAGAAGAATAAAGTTGGTGGTAGGCAGAGGACTTAATAAAGGTCCCAGTTAGAAGGAGCCCTCTCTCAGGCACATTTGTGCCCATCACACAACTGTAAATGAATTTGGTAGCTTATTTTGACCATTAACTTTCCTTGAGTCACCTTTTCCTCCCCTGTAGGTCTTCAGGTCATTGTTCTGATGGCCACAGATATTTCAGGGGGCAAAACCTTGCTGTTCTCAGGGAGTTTACAGACCAGTAGGAAAACAAACATTATGCAGATTATCTTAGAACTACTACATCTATGAAGCAACATTTATGAAGTTTTACAAAAGGGAAAAAACCATGAAAGGGTAATTTAGGATAATATATAAGAGAGAGTGAGGGAGAGTTAGGCAGGTGAAGGGCAAGTCAAAGAAAGCATCCTTGAGGGAGAAACACAAGTTGACTTTGCAATGATGAGGGAGAAAATGCATCAATCTAGGGACTTCCCTGGCGGTCCAGTATTTAAGCCTCTACTCTCTCAATGCAGAGAAGCCTGGTTCAAACCCTGTGCAGGGAACTAGATCTTGCATCCACCAACTAAGACCTGGGGCGGCCAATTATTCTTAAGTATCAACATAAAGGAGGCTGAGAAGAAAGAGAGAGAACCTCCTGGGCAGGCTTTCCAGAGCGGCCAGTCTAAACTCCACGGGGATCCCAAGGGAATCCTCAGAGCTGCCTCTATCCTGCTGTCCTTCACAGAGTGCTCTGGCTGACAGTGTCGTCTTTCCAGGCAACTGAGCTGGGAACTGGCAGGAAGGAGAAATGGAGGTTCGTGGCCCTGAATCAAGGAGAGAAAAGGAGATGGAGGCAGAATGTGTCACGGAAAGAGCAGGGCTTTGGTTACCAGAGTTCACACTTGGACACGGCCACCTTCTTAGCTTTGTGACCCTGGAAAAGGTGCTACGACATCTCATAGTTGTTGTGAGGACTGACTGAGAATAGAAACAAGCAGGACACTGTATCCAGTGCTGAAAAAACTTGTACAATGTGAGAGTTGCAAGTTAAGCTTTATTTGGGACAAAATGAGAACTGAAGCCCAGGAGACAGTGTTTCAGACAGCTCTGAGAAACTGTTCTCAGGAGGTGAGGGGAGGAGTTAGGACATATAAGGGTTTTGCAACAAAGAGTAAATACTCGGAAACATCCAAAGACTACCTTTAATTAATCTGAAACCAGATATGTCAAGTTAAAGAATTTAGTGCTTTTCTCTGTATGGGAAGATGCAGGAGTCTGGGTTCACTGAAATCATTTCTTGGATATTCACCTCAGTTACCTGGGGCCAGCATCCTGTATCTTCGCATCCTGAGTTTCCTCAGAGCTCACCATTGGGAGTGGCTGCAGTCTGATGGCTGCCAGACGGCAGGTATTCTTCTCCTTCCTGAGTTCCCTCGGGGCGCACCAGCTTACCCTGATGATGGTGACATCCTTGTTTACTGATACAGCAGGAAATATTTTATTTCTTGAAATATTCCATTTCTCACCAGTAAGGACTCAATAAATGTTCGCTCTCTTCTCTCACCTTCTCCAGGTTCCATATGCACTGAATATATCCCCTGCCCTGCAATTTACACACTGAAGCCCTAACCTCCAATGTGGCTGTATCTGGTGTATCTAGAGATAGGTCTTTAGGAGGTAATTAAGGTTAAATGAGGTCATAAGGGCTGGACAAGGGGGACTGATCCAAAAGTGCCGTGCCTTATAAAAGAGAAAGAGAGAGAAAGGTCTCTCCCTTTCTCCTTTGTGAGCAGACACAGGAAGAGGCAGCCATCTTCAGCTACGGTTGGGTTCCCATGAGAACCTGACTGTGCAGGCACCTTGATCTCAAGTTTCCAGCCTCTTGAGCTGGAATGTCAGTTGTCAGTTGACATTGTCAATTGCTGGACTTCCCATGTAGTCCAGAGGTTAAGAGTCCACCTGCAAATGCAGGGCACACAGGTTCGATCCCTAGACTGGAAAGATCCCAAATGCCTCAGAGCAGCTAACCTTGAGCACCACAGCTGCTGAAGCCAGTATGCGTAAACCGCATGCTCTGTCATGAGAGAAGCCACCTCAATGAGAAGCCCGTGCATTGCACCGAGAGCAGGCCATACCTGTCGCAACTAGAGAAAGCCAGCACACAGCAACGAAAACCCAGTAGGGCCAAAAATAAATTAATAAAGGAAAATTTTTAAAATTCTGTTGTTGAAGCCACTAGCCTATGAAATTTTGTTATGGCAGCCAAAGCCAAGTAAAACAAGTTCCATCCGAAACTTGCTCTTAACAGATCATCAAGTGCAAATCATAACTGCAATGACATCCAATGAATGGATTTATGGAAGGGCAAAAGAAGTGAGTGTAATCATTAAACTTGAGCTGGCTTCAGGCTTGAGCATTTTCAAAGGTAAACATGAAAGTGAAGTCGTTCAGTCATGTCTTACTCTTTTTTACCAGATGACTATATGTTCATGGAATTCTCCAGGCCAGAATACTGGAGTGGGTAGCCTTTCCTGTCTCCAGGGGATCTTCCAAACCCAGGGACTGAACCCAGGTCTCCCTCATTGCAGGCAGATTCATTACCAGCTGAGCCACAAGGGAAGCCTCAGTTCATTTGGTATTTGGCTGTGATGACTTCCAAAATAAAGACCCAATCTGGGTCAAGACTACAGATGATGCTTTCCTGTGTGGTTGAGCAGAAATGTTTTCTCCTTGTTTTTATTCTTACTGTTGCATATGAAACGGAAAGACACTTAGGTTCTAAGAAAACAAGCAGCGGCCAGGGTGGGGAGACAGCGTCAAGAGATGGGGTGATGAGGGGAAAGAAGAAATATACTACTTAAAAGGAGAAAAACAAAAAGTCAAAGGCCTGGGATCCCAGGCACTGAGAAGGGTGAACTGACCCAACAGATGAATGGGATGTGACTGTGGGACCACACCATTGTCAGTGTGCTCCGTAAAGTGCGATGTTGGACCCTGGCAAGCACTGCTTTCCAATTCCAAAGCCTGCACAGGCTGACAGGTAGCAGCTCAGTGAGGACCTCATTTGAATCTCACCACAGCCTACAGAGGGGAGCACAGCAGAGAGGTAGCCTGTCCTCAGGGATGGAACTATGGTTTAGAATATGTAAATGAGGTTCCCATGGCTAATATGGCTGCCAGGGTGGCTTGGCTTGGCCTGCCAAGCAGGATGTGTGGGCTGGATCCCTGGGCTGGGAAGACGCCCCCAAGAAGGCAATGGCAACCCACTCCCAGTATTCTTGCCTGGGAAATTCCATGGACAGAGGAGTCTGGCAGGCTACAATCCATGGGGTCACAAAGGGTCAGACACAACTTAGCAACTAAACCACCACCACCACCCCTGGCTGGCAAGTGTAGAGGCAGTGGGCCAGGCCCTGCTTTTCTGATTTCAGAACTAGCGTCCTTTCCACGGCAAATGTTAAACTTTGCTCCACCTTGTCATCTGATCTTGACCTGATTTCCCGAATCAAAAGTTTTCTCCATGTTCCATCCCATTTTCCAACCTATATCCTCCTCCCTCCAAGCCTCCAAGATGGCTTCTTCTAGCACAGAAAGTAATTTTGGCCGCACAGAGTCGGACACGACTGAAGCAACTTAGCAGCAGCAACAGCAGAGCATCATAAGAAAAGAAGCATGTAATGTGGGCCCGGTTGGTAAAAATCCATCACATAGTGTACTTGCTTTCTTCCTTGGTGAAGCTTATTCACAGTGATCACCATAGTAGTGGGCTGACCAAAATGTTCATTCAGATTTTTCTGTAAGATGTTATAGAAAAACCTGAACAAAACTTTTGGCCAGCCCAGCATATGACCAAGCAGGGAGAGCCATTATTAGGATCCCCATTTTGTAGCTGGGAAAAGTGAGACACAGAAGAACCAAGGACAGAAGTATCCAGTGACGTGTGCTAAACATCAAGAAAGTGAAAGAAAGTGAAAACGCTGCTCATTCAGTGGTGTCTGACTCCTCAGGACCCTGTGGACTGCAGCCTGCCAGGCTCCCCTGTCTGTGGAGTTCTCCAGGCAGAGTCTCCAGTCTCCGTGGTGGCTTTGAAGGTGAAGAATCTGCCTGCAATGTGAGAGACCCAGGTTTGATCCCTGTGTTGGGAAGATCCCCTGGAGAAGTGAATCACTAATCACTCCAGTATCCTTGCCTGGACGATTCCATAGACAGAGGAGCCTGGTGGGCTACAGTCCATGGGGTCTCATGGTAAACATCAAGAGCCAGATTTCAAACCTTTGTGTCTGTCTTCACCTCCAAACAGGGGGCAGAGCTCTGATTTGACCACCAGGAAGTCCTTTGGTTCCAATCCATCCCGTCACCACCTGTGGGGTCCTAGTTTAGACTTGTCACCCCTCGACTTGATCTCCTGCCTCTGTAAACTGAAGGGGCTGGGTAGCCTGGTCTCCAAGAACAATCTCTAAAGAGGTTCGTGAGAAAACACTCACCACCCGCCCTGAAGACCTGTCAAAGGTGCCCCCAGTTTTTCCCCAGCAAGAAACGTGAGACACTGTTTCACTTGAATTTCACACTTGTAGAGCAAGTATCGTCCGGACTCTGTGCTGTTTCTCAAATGCAATTCGGGGAGTGAGCCAACGGAGAGAGGAGGAGATTTGTTTTTGTTTGTGAGGTTCACAAACCCTTCTTTCAGGCTCAGTCAAACCACTGGGAGGTCTGTGTAGGCCGCGGCATCTCCGCGTTGCGTGGGGCTGGCTGGTCTCTCTCCCCCTGCCTCTGCTCAAAGTCTGGGAAGATGCTTTGGAAATAAACCAGGAAATTACTTATCAATCTAAAGCCCCAAAGAGCTATGCGTCCTCCTCACTGCCAACGGGAAGAGGATTTCACGGGAAAGCTCCGCATCTGTGTGCAGTAGAGTTCAAAGACGCCAGCTGCCGGAAGGTCTTGCGAGGGATGTAAGTACAGCGTCCGCTCTTGCGATTCAAATGAACAACTGTAGGCTTTTTTCTCCCAGAGATGAGTCTTTTTTGGCTCGGGCGGGTGTTCCTCTTTCTCTGCTCTACTCTGAGTGTGAGAGGGTGTTTACTGACCCGGCCTTACTCAATGACACATCTCCTCTGAGGGCTGCTCCTGCGGAACCGAAGAAAGCAAGCACAAGTCGTCAGAATTGGCTTTGCTGGCTTCATTTTGCAAAAACCCCTGACTGGGTAGACACCCTCCCTCGTGGTTATAGATCCATAAACAAGAGGAGTGTGAGCTGCATGTGTGCACTTGTGGGGCTCTATTGCCTCCCCCGAAACACAAAATTGTCACCACCTCTGAGCCTAAATAATTTGAGTGAAAGGCGTTCCCTTTGTGTTGTAGGCTTTTGAGTACAGGAGAAAGAAAACATTAGCACTTTTATTCTCCTGTGGAGATTGCCTTGTGGCAGTATAAACTGTGTGCTCGATTTATTTTTGCAGTCAAATGCTCTACCACTGAGCTTATACCCCCCTCAATTTATTTTGGGCTAAGGGTACTGATTTATTCACTTTTATTTGTGTATTTACTTTTATTATTTTTATTTTATTACTAAAATAATAAATGCATTATTATTTATTTTATTAAATAAATGTGCCTGTCCCCTACACGCAGCTGTAGGGGAGATAATATATTCATTGCAACATACGAATGTAAATATCTAGACAGTGCTAGTAAAACTATGGGTTTGTATAAATGGTAATTGCATGAACGGATCACGTAGTTTCATAAATAACACATGGCTTTCAGTCAGACTGTGGTTAAGATCTGGGAAGTCACTGACAGAATGTAGTTCTTTTAAAAGAAATAGCTCTGTTCTGATGGACCTTTGTTCCATGAGTCCCCACAGCTTTCCCCGGGCCTTGTGTCCTTTTCCAGGATCCCTCATCAAGAACCCCATGGCTGCGGGAACATATGTGGTGCAGGGAGTCACGAGATGGAAGGCTGCATGCTTGGAATGTGAAAGGAAATTCTTCAGATATGGGGAACCGTGTACTGAGCCTTTGCCATGCATTTGTCACGCTGCTTGCCATGTGTCTCGTGGTCTGCAGAGCAGGTGGCTCTTGTGAAAATCAGTGTGTTTGGAACCAGAGCACTTGGCAACTTGTCCCCAGTTGGCCCCTGCGTGACCCAGTGTCAGCTATCTAACTCCTCTGTGCCTCAATGTCCTGTCCATAAAATAAAGGTGATGACAGTGGAGAACCCAAGTTTGATACCTGGATCAAAGGAAGATCCCCTGCAGAAGGGAATGGCAACCCACCCCCATATTCTTGCTTGGAAAATTCCATGGACAGAAGAGCCTGGCAGGCAATGGTCCACGGGGTCAAAAAGAGTCGGGCATGACTGAGTGACTAACCTTAATTGATTAATTAATTAGCAGCATACAGAGAAGGCAATCGGGGAAGGCAATGGCACCCCACCCCAGTACTCTTGCCTGGAAAATCCAATGGATGGAGTAGCCTGGTGGGCCGCAGTCCATNCCACGGGGTCAAAAAGAGTCGGGCATGACTGAGTGACTAACCTTAATTGATTAATTAATTAGCAGCATACAGAGAAGGCAATCGGGGAAGGCAATGGCACCCCACCCCAGTACTCTTGCCTGGAAAATCCAATGGATGGAGTAGCCTGGTGGGCCGCAGTCCATGGGGTCGCTAAGAGTCGGGTAGGACTGAGCGAGTTCACTTCACTTCACTCTCACTGTCACTGTTCACGTGAAGCTTGAGAAGGAATGGAATTTGTGTCTGTCACTCACGAGCTACTGTTCTGCTGTTGTTCAGTTGCTCAGTTGTGTCCAAATCTTTGTGACCCCATGGATTGTAGCCCACCAGGCTCCTCTGTCCATGGGATTCTACAGGCAAGGATACTGGGGTAGATAGACCCCCTCTCCAGGGGATCTTCCCAAACCAGGGATGGAACCCAGGTCTCCTGCATTGCAGGCAGATTCTTTACGCTGAGCCACCAGGGAAGCCCAGTGAAAGATGGTGATGGTTATCCTCTAGAAGGCCCTCTCTGTATGCCTATCAACTAGAGCAGGTCCCCAGGTCCCTGTGTTAATAGTTCTTCAGAGGGTTTGGATGCATCCAAGCTGAGCAGTTGCTATCCTCAACATGTTTTGTAAACTGGACAACAATGGATCGCCACATCTCGTACAAACTTCACCTGAAGGAGGTGAAAAGTTCTGTCAAGGACAAGAGAGCTCTTTTCCCCATTCAAATTTATGGATTACCCTGTGGTCAGAATCAATGTTATTTCAGAGTTATTTACGGTCTTGTTTCTATCCCAGCATTTTCCTCATTTCTTGGCACACATCACCTTCTGAGCCGTGACCATCTGAACTGCTTGTCATCAACGCCTCTGATTGCATCAGTCTCTGATGATTAGCAGAAGATACATTTCTTTCCCTTTGGAGGCTTTTTGTCACAAGTCAGTACAACTTGGTAGAATTCACCACCATATTCGAATAGCATGAGCTGTGTCCATAATATGAGAAAATGATTCAATCAGCTTTACACAGAGAACCAGCAACATAGAATGTTTACTGTGCTGAATAAAGTATCATCAGATTGACTCCTCTGGAGACTAAGGCAGCAAAGAAAGATACAAGCCAACAACAGGGGGATGTCATAACCCAGTCTGGGAGCTTCAGATGCCTCAGAAAGAGGCCACAGAGGGCATGGGAGAACAGGAACCACTGAACGTTGAAAATAATTTCTGGTGATGGCAAACTTCAGGGTATAAAGTGACGTATCCCTGGCTTTGTATTCTGGCTTCACCACTTTCTAACTCCAAGACTCACTGGTGTGTCATCTCTCAAGAGTATGCAATAAACATCTCAGCATAGAATCCAGCATAGTAGGTGCTCAACGAACAGGGGTTCCTTTCCTCTCCATTGCGATCCATTCAAGCCATAAATATTTATTGAGTACTTCAGTTCAGTTCAGTTCAGTCGCTCAGTCATGTCCAACTCTTTGCGACCCCATGAACCACAGCACGCCAGGCCTCCCTGTCCATCACCAACTCCCGGAGTCTACCCAAACTTCTGTCCATTGAGTCGATGATGCCATCCAGCCATCTCATCCTCTGTCGTCCCCTTCTCCTCCTGCCCGCAATCCCTCCCAGCATCAAGGTCTTTTCAAATGAGTCCGCTCTTTGCATCAGGTGGCCAAAGAACTGGAGTTTCAGCTTCAACATCAGTCCTTCCAATGAACACCCAGGACTGACGTCCTTTAGGATGGACTGGTTGGATCTCCTTTTGAGCACTTACTATGTGCCAAGGATTATTGTAGATAGAACAGTAAACAAGAGCTTAAGTCTTTGCCTCTGTATCTTTAGGCAAGGAGACAACAGAATTACAAATCATAATGTAATTTGGGAAACTGAAAAGTGCTATGAAAAAAATAAAATCCGATCATGAGACAGAGTGACTAGCAAGGGCAGAAATGGGGCTATTTCTTCACCTAAGGTGGTCAGGCATTGCCTCACTGAGGAAGTGGTAGTTAGCATAGTCTGGAATCATAAGAAAAACACCAAAGCCATGTTAGGCCACTAGCTCACCACCTGACATTAGACAAGTCACTGAAACTTGTTAGGTCTGGGCTTCATGACCTACAAACTGCAGAGCTGGAGGAAACCTACGGGGCTTCTATTAGTCCTGAAAGTCTGTTTCCTTTGCCTGTCTTGGGATCCTATGCCATGAGAAATTGTATGAAAAAAAAAAAAGTTCTTGAACCAAACTATACTACAATTATTTCATTCTTTCATTCCATCTCCTGGGGATTTTTTTCAAAAAGTTTTTCCTAACATAGATAAATGAGTAGGTCCTCAATGAATGAAGATTAATTAATGATTCTTTTCATAAAGCTCAAATCATCACAATTCCTAGGGATTACGTTGCTGGAAAAGACAAGAACCACCGTATGGCAGATTTTTAGGGATGAATTGTGTAGCTTCCCAATGACTTCATGTGTGGCTTCGAGTCTGAAATCGCACATATGTCAGTGCAGCCAAGACGCGAAGCTGCCAGAAGCTGGCTGATCCAACGCTCTGCTAGCCAAGAGTCACGTGCATGGCTTTAAAAAACAATGCCTGGTCTGAAACATTTCCTTTCTTAAAATGGTGCAGCAGACCTCCTGCGGGGCTGAGCCGGCATCCATCCAAAGTGAAGGTCACAGTGCAGATAACCTGTACCCGAGGAGTCATTGTCTCTAAATTCACCAAATATTTGTGGCCAGAGTATTCTTGGCTGTAGTGATCCAGATGACTGTCTAATTACTCCACTTTACTGTGAGCACCATGGGATAAACCTCAATCATGGGTCAACGGCTTAGAATGAGAGTTTTGTTCATAGCTAAAATGTACAGGTCAATATTTTCGATTCTCAAACGCTGATATTTGGTGCTTAATTTATAAAATTGTGATCTCTCCAAATTGCAAACACATTTTTAAAAGTCGTTTTGAAGACACGTTCCAATTAGAAAATCCAAAGTTAGAATCAAAAGGCTGAAGTATTAGAGCAAAGAGGATGAGACTGGGACATTGGAGTTAATTAACTGGTAGAGAGAGAGAAAGTCACTCAGTCATGTCCGACTCTTTGCGACCCCATGGACTATACAATCTATGGAATTCTCCAGGCCAGAATATTGGAGTGGGTAGCCTTTCCCTTCCCCAAGGGATCTTCCCAACTCAGGAAGCGAACCCAGGTCTCCTGCATTGCAGGCAGATTCTTTATCAGCTGAGCCATAGGGAAGCCGTTGTAGCAGAGGGTTGTGGGCAACTCTGTGATGTTCCTTGAAGCTCTAAAATGATCGATCGTAAGCAGTGAACTGCTGTCCAGTAGGGAGAGCAATGGGGTAGGGAACTATTACTGTGCACTTACTTTTCTCAAATTAATTTTTATTGCAGTGTAGTGTTACATTTTATTACAATGCTGTGCGTCTGCTGTACAGCAACGTGAATCAGCTATACGTGTACATATATCCCCTCTTTTTCGGATTTCCTTCTCATTCCTTCTCATGGAGTGCTGAGTAGAGTTCCCTGAACTATAAAGTAGGTTCTCATTAGTTATCTATTTTACGTTGTTGTTTTTGGTCACTAAGTCTTATCCGACTCTTTTTGACCCCATGAACTATAGCCTGCCAGGCTCCTCTGTCCATGGGATTTCCCAGGCAAGAATACTGGAGTGGGTTGCCATTTNCTGAACTATAAAGTAGGTTCTCATTAGTTATCTATTTTACGTTGTTGTTTTTGGTCACTAAGTCTTATCCGACTCTTTTTGACCCCATGAACTATAGCCTGCCAGGCTCCTCTGTCCATGGGATTTCCCAGGCAAGAATACTGGAGTGGGTTGCCATTTCCTTCTCTAGAGGGTTTTCCTGACACAGGGATCGAACTGGCATCTCCTACCTTGACAGATGGGCTCTTTACCACTGAGCAACCAGGGAGACCCTATCTATTTTATACATATTAAAAATGTCAGTGTATATGGGGCTTCCCAGGTGGTGCTAGTGATAAAGAATCCACCTGCCAATGCCGGAGCTGCAAGAGATGAGGGCTTGATCCTTGGGTCGGGAAAATCCTCTGGAATAGGAAATGGCATGCCACTCAGTATTCTTGCCTGGAAAATTCCATGGGCAAAGGAGCCTGGCAGACTACAGTCCATGGGGTTGCAAAAAGTCAGACAACTGAGTGACTGAGCGCATGTGCATGTGCACACACACACACGCACACACACACTTGTGTATATATGTCAATCCCGATCTCCTACTTCATCCCACCCTCCCTTCACCTCCTTGTGCACTTATGTTTAATGCAAATGATATTTCAGCCTTTTACATCCATTAGCTCCTTGCCACGATCCTACGGTAGTGTGGCTCTGTCTCTGCTTATTTTACAGATGAGACTCTGAGGCGCAGTGTAGTTGAGTGACAGTAGTTGAGTTCATCAGCCAGTAAATGGTGGAACTACAACGTGAATCTAGGGCTGCCTTAGTCTGCAGCCAATCAGCATGCCACTTGACTACTCTGCTTTAGAAAGATAAAGGACTTTTTAATTCCCACATGCACTACACATCCTATTTAAGTTAAAAAACAGAATTTACTGCAAGTTTTTAAATGTGGAAATGGCCTCCTGAGGGAAGAGTCAGAGGATTTGTCTTCTTTGGAGGTCTATTAAAACCAGATCAGTTATCATATATATCTGGTATGACTCCAGTGTGGTCCTTTCCCAAGGTGAAAAGATAAAATGATTTCCCAAGTTGCCTTCTCGTTTTCCCATCCGAAGATGAACTCTATCACTACAAGGCAGAAGTGGGGGTGACGGGCTTAGTCCCCACTTCCTACTCTCCCTCTCCTGCTCCATGCCAATTGCTTTGGCTGAAGGGATGGCCAGACTTTCTGGAAGAACTGTAGCCACTCAGTCACTGCTAGTCCTTTCCCACAATTAGGGACAGATCTCAGCTCTCTCCTACTTTGTGCCCAACTAAATGAACACCATTCCAATGAATCTATTACCTAATTTGAGCCTGTACTTCCAATGCTTCAGAACTATAAATCAGGACCAAAGTTGCATAAAAATGGAACATTGTTGGAAAGCAAGACTGTCTTTTAAAATTCTAGCTATTATGTATATCAGGTAGGACTGCATTTGTGAGTATTAGAAAGCCCAGTTTCTTTCACATGGAAGAGGCTTGTTTTTCTCACATAAGAAGAAGCTGAGAAGTAGGGGATCAAAAGATGGTGTAACATTCACTCACCACCAAGAAACCAGGATCTTTTTCTATTCCTGTTTCATCATTATTAGCATGTGGCTTTCATCCTCCTGAGAGCAAGATGGCTGCTGCAGCTCCAGGCATTGAGTGCATATCCCAGACAAGAAAGCAAAAACCTTCTTGTCAAGTTTTGGCTTTTATTTGGGAAGGAAAACCCTCTTCTGGGACTTTTGTACTGTTTCCAGTCTTCTATGTAGAAAAAAGGCAGGGGAGAAGTGGATTAGGATGGGTTGCAAGTGAGCCAACCTAAAGTATTTGTCAAAATATGCTATAACTATGTTTGTAATATGATACTACATTACATAAAAAATTTTAGCTGCATCTGTTTTAGTACTTGATTGGAAGCATGAAAATAGTTTTTGAAAAAAAGTGGTAAGAAGTAGGTGGGGACAGCATTCTATCCAAAGTACTACAAAGTAATGGAAAGAAGTGGATTGGATGTCAGACCAAAGTGTGAATCCCAGTTCAATAAATAATTAGATGTGGAATGTCTCTGGACCTCAATTTCTTTTATTCAAAACAAGAGTAATAATAGCTACCTATAGGATTGCTTTAGAATTAAATTAAATAATATATAAAGAGTCTGACAGGTAATAGACATTCAAGAAATAGTCGTTCTCTTCTCTTTTGCTTTGCACCTTTTATTCTGCAAGTGCAAAAACCTTTATAAAACCCAACTCAGCCAAGAGCTGACAGTTGAAGGCTCAACCTTTTGATTGCAAGAAATTAGAACAAAGCCGCTGAATGGTGTGTAGGCTTTCTCAATCAACACATGCCAAGATTCTTTCATTTGGGGCTTCATCACATTATCTTAGCAAACCAGACAAATATGTCTAAGCAATTTTGTTTTTCAAGCTGCTTCGTTTGCTTCAAAGTGCCATCTGCTTGTGACATGTTACAAAACCAAGTCAATAGAGCCATTTGGTGACCTTTTAAAAAGTGACTTCAGTGTTTGTTACCAAGGGATATGGTTCCTAGAATTTGTGCAATTTGTTCTGTGTTGTCGAGATGTGAACTAAAACCTTCACAGAGACGTTCAGCTGTTTCAATACATTATCTTCATCTTACCCCAGGAAGCCAGGTTTTAAATTGACTTTCTTTCCGTTTTAATTATCTGCCCATGTCACTCCGACCTTTCCAGTCAAAGATGGATGATTAGAGCTTATCGCCTCATAGTCACCGCTGTGAAATTAAAACAAGGAAACGAAACAAACCGAAAAGAGCTCACAGATTTGCAGAGCCGGAATCTAGCCATCAGCCAAAATCTGATTTCTGTACTATTTTAAGGCGGGGAGATGAGAGAATGCAATTCAAAGCCATGGGTTCTTGTTCACATATGAATTCTGTGACTTTTAACAATCTATTTAAGCTTATTTTTTGGATTCTTGGCTGGAAAAAAAAAAAGTGAACATGCCTGCCCCGCCTATCTCACCTGTTGATAAGATCAACTAGCAATGAGCTGGTTGTTATTTAGTCACACAGTTGTGTCCTACTCTGTGACCTCAGGGACTGTAGACCACCAGGCTCCTCTGTCCATGGAACTTCCCAGGTGAGAGTACTGGAGTGGGTTGCCATTTCCTTCTCCAGGCAATCTTCCTGACTCAGGGATCAAACCCACATCTCCTGCATTGCAGGCAGATTCTTTACCATCTGACTCACCAGGGAGAGAACCATGTCCACACATTGGGTCACCTGGCCCCATAGTAGCTGTGCTTATACTCGAAGACTCCAGTCTTTACTGGAAATGTCCTCCTGAAAAGTTCTCCTGGAAACACTCCTTTCAAACCCTCCCATAAAGCCTCAAAACCAGAACAGAAACCATGGAGACCCTCCACTGTCCTTATATGTTCCTTGTCCTATTTAGACACTTCTGCAAACACCTCCCCCAAGCCTCTCACCCTTAATTAGCTCAGTCTCTAATTTCTAGCTGGTCTTGGCTAGAACACTCTAGAAACCAAGGAGATCTGGGGAATTGTTCACAAGGTTTGGGCCTTCACTTTGATGTAGTTAGGAAATAGTCATCACCACCTACTCCCAAGCACAGGATGGCTGGACATACATAGATGCTTTTAGGGAGTAACCTCTGAAGAGTAGGTTTGCCTCCTTCACCCCTTCTGGTTTTGTTCAGTCGCTAAGTCATCTCCTCTTGGGGTCTACAATATGCCATTAACCAACAAATTTTGTTTTCTTTAGAAGAACAGAGAGGCACGGTGGTTAGAGCTGGGTCAAGGGAGCCAGGTCAAGGTTATTTCAAGAACAGAAAGAGACTCTTGCCTTAGTACAGGCTGAGAGCAACCAGCCAGTGGTGGAGGTTGAAGATATAAGAGAATGAGAGAAGGTCATCCAGGTGAAGTGAGAGGTGGGTTCAAACAACCGCCCCTGAAAGGCTTTGCTGTTGCTGTTGTGCAGTCACTAAGTTGTGTCTGACTCTTTGCGACCCTATGGACTACAGTATGCTAGGCTTCCCTTTCCTGCACTGTGTCCAAGGGTTTGCTCAGATTTATGTCCACTGAGTCGGTGATGCCATCCAACCATCTCATCCTCTGCCGCCCTCTTCTCTCCCTGCCTTCAATCTTTTCCAGCATCAGGGTCTTTTCCAGAGAGTCGGCTCTTTGTGTCAGGTGGCCAAGTAGTGGAGCTTCAGTTTCAGCATCAGTCCTTCCAATAGATATTCAGGGTTGATTTCCTTTAGGATTCACTGGGAAAGGCTTGGGCTTGAACAATAATGAGTCCTGACTCACACCTGTGTCCACTGAGACAGGCCGGAAGTGAGAGAGGATAGATGGGAATGTGAGTAAATTAGGATGGTCGTGTGTGTGTGTGTGTGTGTGTGTGTGTGTGTGCGTGCGTGCGTGTGTGCATGTAGCCTCATCAGTCATGTCTGACTCTTTGTGACCCCATGGACTGTAGACCACCAAGCTTCTCTGTGCATGGGATTTTCCCAGCAAGAATACTGGAGTGTGTTGCCATGCCCTGCTCCAGGGGATCTTCCTGACTCAGGGATCAAATCTTGGTCTCCTGCATTGCAGGTAGATTCTCTACCACTGAGCCACCAGGGAAGCCCAAATTAAGGATAGGAGGGAAATTGAAGGAATCATGATGATACTCTTTGTTCTTCTCTAGAAGGTTGGACGGAGAAGGCAATGGCACCCCACTCCAGTACTCTTGCCTGGAAAGTCCCATGGATGGAGGAGCCTGGTAGGCTGCAGTCCATGGGGTCGCTAAGAATTGGCATGACTGAGCGACTTCACTTTCGCTTTTCACTTTCATGCATTGGAGAAGGCAATGGCAACCCACTCCAGTGTTCTTGCCCAGAGAATCCCAGAGACAGAGGAGCCTAGTGGGCTTCCATCTATGGGGTCGCACAGAGTCGGACACGACTGAAGCGACTTAGCAGCAGCAGCAGCAGCAGAAGGTTGGAACTGGGACCAATGCTTAAGATCAGGAGAGTGAGCTAGTTAAGTGTGTATTGCAAGCATCCAGACAAGTTATTGTAAGAGAGTAAGTAAGCACTAGAAAAAAATTATATTCCCTTCTTTCCGCTTGGCAGGTTGAAATTGATAGCAAATATTTGTCTCCAAAAGGCCTCATATAAAAATAGCCACCACGACACCATCCATATATTTTGCATTTTAAGTGAAACACATGAACCTTCCCTAAACTTTTATTTTAAACTGGGAACTATAAAGACCTCTCTAAACTCATCTCAGTTTTGGAAATAACTTGGACCAAGTGCAGCTTGTGTCAGAGAGGCCCTGTGACCACACATATTCTCTCTCTGTGACCCACGAGTCTGAAGAATGTTCTGGAACTCCTCCAGCAAAGAGGTGCGTGCAGGAGGAGACGTGCTCTCTTGGAGCCTTGGACTTTAGTGCTGTGGAAATTGCTGCCGACATGACAAACGAGAGGGAGATAATTTAAAACACGGGCTGTTCGCCTGTTTGGCCTTTGAAGATCTTAATAAGCATCAGCTTTCCCGAGCCGGATCAGGTTCTTCGCTCCCAAACGTTTCAGATTTAGACTGTCTCCCTTGGATTATTTAAAATCGTGAGGGTCAGTTAGGGGAAGTTTCGTGCTCAGACTTGAGGGGCAGCTGCTGGAAGAAATGGAGCAGGGGGTGGCTTCTGCTGGGAGCGCTGGCTTCTCTTTCCTGGCCGGCCCTCCCCTCACCCACATTACGATGGGAAGAGCACAGACAAGAGAGACCCAGGTCTAGATCCCGCCAGGGTTTCAGAAATCCCAGGAGAATTCTCTCCTGAGAACAAGGGAAGGAGTTTCCGGTTTCCTGAGCAGTGACTTTCTCAGCCTCTCTCTGTCCTTGTCTCTCTGTCCATCCATCTCAGTCTCCTTCTCTCTCTCTCTTTCCCTTTCTCTATTCCCCTCTCTTTCATCTCTTTTGAGAATTTCTGTTCGTTTGTTTTTGGCTGTGCTGGGTCCTGGCGCCGTGCTGGCTTCCTCCAGGGCGCAGGTCTCATCATGGCGGCCTCCCGTTGCGGAAACGCGGGCTCGCTGGGCCATCCAGGCCCTCCAGGCCCTCCAGGCCCTCCAGCTTCAGCAGCTGAGGCTCACAGGCTCAGCAGTTGCGTTCCCCCAGGCTCCAGAGCACAGGCTCCGTAGTTGTGAGGCATGGGCTTAGTCGCTCTGTGGCACGGGGAATCATCCCGGCTCAGAGTTTGAACCCACGTCCCCTGTACTGGCAAGCGGACCCTCCACCCTCCCATCACTGAGCCCCCAGAGAAGCCCCCCTCTCATCTCACGTAACTAATTACTGGTCTCTTTGGCTTGCCTGTTAGCTTCTGTGGTAGCTCAGATGGTAAAGAATCTACCCACAATGCAGGAGACCCAGGTTCAATCCCTGGGTCAGGAAGATCCCCTGGAAAAGGCAATGGCCACCCACTCCAGCATTCTTGCCTGGGAAATCCCATGGACAGAGGAGCCTGGTGGGCTACAGTCCGTGGGGCTGCAGAGACTCAGACCCAACCGAGCAGCTGACCCTTGGCTTGCCTGGTAGGACTTTTGGTTACCACAAAACCACTGGAGTCATAAGTCATAGGGAAACAGGGTTAAGAATCCACAAAAGGCTGGCACTATTCTAGGCACTTGGGACAGAGCTGTGATGAAAACAAACTCCCTCCTGGCAGAGCCCATTTGAAGGATAGACAAGGAAAACACAGGGGTGTGTGTGTGTGTGTGTGTGTGTGTGTGTGCCACAAGTGATGCGGACCATGAAGAAGAAAGTGAAGCAAGAGAGGGCAGGTGTGCTGTTTAGACAGATGGGTCAGAGAAGCCGGGGCCGTGGAAAGCCACCATCTGAGCTGAGACTTGAAGGCAGAGGAATGAGCCACACCAGCACCTGGGCTGGGCTGTAACGAGCAGGAGAGGAGGCAGGACTGATGATGCTTGGCTTGTTGCAGGAACAGGAGGATGCCAGGTGACTGGAAAGAAGCACATGAGGTGGACACGTGAGGTCAGAAGGGAGTGGAGGTCCAGAGCGTCTCAGACCTAGGGCTTTGAGCTTCATCCTGAGGGATGCTTGAAGCTCTTCCCGGGTTCTGAACAGGAGAGTGCTGACAGGTTCAGACTTAAGTTCCAAGACCACTAGGACCATTGTTCTGAAAATGGACTGTCAGGTGGCCAGGCTAGAGAGATGATGTCATCCTCACTCTGGCACTCAGCAGACTTGCCAGGACACTTGTGGTTTCAATGCCAGTCGCAGCTCCCTTGACAAACAATTCACAATAAAGTCACACACATTGAAAGTCTGACAATCTTCACCTTACAGATTACATCTTACATTAAGCCGTCCTGCCTAAGGACTGGAGTCTTAAGGCCTGTTCTTGCCTGGAGAATCCCAGGGACGGCAGAGCCTGGTGGGCTGGCATCTATGGGGTCGCACAGAGTCGGACACGACTGAAGTGACTTAGCAGCAGCCTAAGGACAGACAGACCCCATCATAAGTCCAATCATAAAATGCAATGAAGTTGACTAAGGCCATTCTATTTGTGGCGTTTTATTTCACCAGCCAAAAAGCTTAAATACCAGACTGTTATGTTCAAACCCAGACCTAGGAGCCAAAGGAAAAAGCTGTCTGTTTGTTTTTGTTTTCCCTGGACCTGCCTTTGCTGGCAATGGGAGTAATATCCGCAGAGAACACGAACCATGCCTGAGTCCCAGCCCAACCCACCAGGGTTCTGGGGTCCTTCTTCCGTGCTTGTGACCCAAGCACCAGGTCTAACAAAATGTTCCTTTGCTTGGCCTGTCTCTTTCCCTTGAGACTCCTCCAGGGCCCATGTGGAGGGAGGCTGACTACAGAAGCTGTATAATTAAACACTTAGATGTGTGTAAGCACTCATGGGTCCCCATTAAATAGTGTTTATCGACATTGCTAGCTTTTTTAAAATTAACTTTCATTGGAAAGACTGATGCTGAAGCTGAAGCTCCAATACTTTGGCCACTTGATGCAAAGAACTGATTCACTGGAATAGAGTGATGCTGGGAAAGATGGAAGCCAAAAGGAGAAGAGGGTGACAGAGGATGAGATGGTTGGATGGCATCGCTGACTCAATGGACACGAATTTGAGCAAACTATGGAAGGTAATGAAGGACAGGGAAGCCTGGCATGCTGCAGTCCATGGGGTCATAAAGAGCCAGGTAGAATTTAGCCACTGAACAGCAATGGTTGCCTTACGGGGTGGTGTTAACTTCTTCTGTACAGCAAAGTGAATCAGCTCTATGTAGACATATAGCCCCACTTTTTTAGATTCCTTTCCATGTAGGTCACCACAGAGCATTAAGTAAAGGTCCCTGTGTTGTACAGTAAGTTCTTGTTAATTATCTATTTTATGCATAGTATCAATAGTGCTAGCTTTAATTATTTCATCAACCTATACACACTCCTAAAACTCACCAGATATTGTTCTAAATGCTCCGTGCTCAGCACCAAAAGCATGAATGAAAATACCTACCCTCAAGCATCTTACATCTTATGAGGAGAAAAGGTGATACAAAAATAAATAAGTAATCATGCAGTGTCAGTGAAAAAAAATGAACAATCTAAGAGTTGCAAGTTACATTTTATTCAGAGAACTTGCTAAGGACTGTAGCCCAAGAGACAAACTCTCAGATAATTCTGAGGAACTGTTCAAAGAGGGAAAGAGGGAGCCAGGATATATAGGAGTTTTTACTGTAATCAAACATCAAAAAATTACTGTTAATCACAAACATACATCTCAAGTTAATGATTTTACTGCTTTCCTATGTACAGGAAGATTCAAGTGTCTGTCCTCATTGAAACCAGTTCTGAGCTACACATCTTAACTGTCTAGGGCCGGTGGCCTGTTTTTCTCCATGCTGAATCCTCTCAGGGTGTGTCGTCTGGCAGCTGCAGTGGCTGAGAGCTTATTGACCACCACATCCTCTGTTTACAGGAATGGCAGGCAACCTTCTTTGTTTACTGAAGGCCACATTTTTTGTTCACAATAGCATGTTAGATGATGACACATATGATGGAGAAAATAAAGTTTAAAAGGGTGCGGAATAGTTGGACTTGCAATTTTTAGAATAATGGTCCAGAGAGGCTTCATTGACCAGCTGCAGCTTGAGAGCAAATCTTTAAAAAGTGGTAGAAAATGATGATACAAGTGCAGATACAGGTGTAGACATCAATGTAAGTGTTGGTGTAGGTACTGGTATAGATGGAGTTACAGTAAGTACAGATGATAAACGTAGAGAATAAATGTAAAAAATTAATAAACAGAAACCTCAATTAAATAAAATTAGGAGGCTAGAAGAGGAGCTCTCATGCCCTGCGATCAAAGACTCCTCTCCTTCCTGGCAAGGGCTCAGCCAGTTAAAAGCCACCGACTCTTTACCGGAGCCCTCCCAACTTCCTCTTCCTCTGACCTGTAGACTCATACCGAGGGAAGTCAGAAAGAGAAAGGAAAATATCGTATATTAACACATATATGTGGAATCTAGAAAAATGGTACAGAGGAACCTATTCACAGAGCAGGAATAGAGACACAGACGTAGAGAACAAACATTCGGGCATCGAGGAGGGACAGGGAGGTGGGATGAGTTGGGGGATTGGGATTGACACATATACACTACTATGTATAGAATAGACAACTAATGAGAGCCTATTCAATGTCCTGGGCTGACCTAAATGGGAAAGAAATTTTTTAAAAAGGGGATACATGTATACAAATAGCTGACTCACTTTGTCACAGAGTAGAAACTAATACAACATTATAAAGCAACCATACTCTGGTAAAATTTTTTAAAAAGAAGAAAAAAGTTCTTCCCCCGCTGTACAGGGGCTTGCACACAGCTCAGTGTGGTTTTGCAGAACACAAATTGCAATTCTCTGTTGATCCTGAATAAACCTTAGCTTCTAAACAACAACAACAACATAACAGAAGATACCTTTATGGGTCTCATCACTTAGGAAATCCCAAGAGTTTTAGAAGCTCTGTGTCAGAACCTAATGGAAGACCAAATATACATACATCACAATATCACAATGACATAGAAATAAAGATGCAATGGAGATAGAGACAGAGACACACGTCTGAGGGGAATCTTTCCAGGAAGGAAGAAGAATGTAAGCAATCTTTCTGTGACAGGAGTATGCTTCAGGAGCAGCACAGAGACAGTATGAGTGAAGGGGAGAGAAGGACACTGTGAGGTAACGTGGTGGAGAAGGGCAGACCTGTGGTTCATTCTAAGCCCTTCATTTCAATCTGGGAATCCTAACAATATTTTTCTGTGAGTGGCTTCCCACTCACAGAGCAAGAAGTGAAGTGAAGTCACTCAGTTGTGTGCGACTCTTTGCGACCCCATGGACTGTAGCCTACCAGGCTCCTTGGTCCATGGGATTTTCCAGGCGAGAGTACTGGTGTGGGTTGCCATTCCCTACTCCAGGAGATCTTCCTGACCCAGGGATCGAACCCGGGTCTCCCTCATTGTAGCCAGATGCTTTACTGTCTTAGCTACCAGGGAAGCGCAGGAGCAAGACGTCCAGATCAGTCACTAATTCGGGCAGGAGAATCTGTTGATAAGGGCACAGGTGGCAGCCACAGAGATGCTGAGCAATGGTGAGATGCTTGAGATAATGTTTAAAATGCTTGAGATAACATTTAAGGAGAATCAGAAGGATCCATAGGTAAGAAGATCATCAGAGGGTCTCCAGGTTATTTGGCCTGGACATCTGAGTTTGTTATCAACTAGGGATCTGAAGAATCCCAGGGATGGTGGAGCCCGGTGGGCTGCCATCTGTGGGGCCGCACAGAGTCGGACACGACTGAAGCGACTTAGCAGCAGCAGCAGGGATCTGAAGAAGCAACAACTGGGGAACCGGACATCAGGAGCCCCTTGTCGCACACGATAGCGTCATGGAATCTATTAGACACACACGTGGAGATGTCTAGGGGTGATTGGATGTGAGTCCAGAATTCAGGAGGAAGCTCTGAGTTGGAAATAGACATCTCAAGTCATGTGACTGGATGGGCTCACCAAGCGAGAGAATGTCGGTAGAGAAGAGAAGGGATCTGAGGACTGAGCCTGGGCCTCCACATTTATGGGCTAGGAGGAGTGGCAAACCCAGGAAGGGAGACAATGAAAAACAAATGACAAAAGAGGAAACAAAATAAAGAGGAAAACAAAGAGGCAGCGGCTCCTCAGGATGAGTGAGGAAAGAAAGGAAGAGCAGTCAGTCAGGCGCCTAAAGGACTGAGAAGGGACTGCCGATTTAGACGCCTGGGATTGTTGATGACCTTGACAAGGTGATTTCAGAGGGGTGGTGGGCTGGAGCCAGGTGGGGCAGGTTTGCGAGAGAATGTGAGGGCTGAAATTGTAGATAGGCGTAGAGATCATTTATTCAAGGAGTTTACAATAAAGACCAGTGAAATGGGGCAGTGACTGGAGAGGAAATGTCTGAAGAAGGTAACACATGAGTAATGTACCTAGTGTATACAGTAACATATATTACTACATATATAAAATTTACTTTATATATTTCTATACATTATTATATGATTATATATGTATATATACCCACCCAGATAATTTCTATTTCTATGCAATATATGTTGTGTGTTTATTATACTCCCACAGAAACTGTGAAGCCAGGGTAGGTGATGGATTTTCTAAGTAGATACAGAAGTCACTGAGAATCGTAACAGTGATGTTGGAGAGAGTGATGGGGCCAGGAGCCAACATATCCAAAAATGAGGCATGCAGTATAGACTAGGAGATGACTGGCGGATGGCATGGACTAACGACATGAGACTCAGTGCTGGAGGGATACTATAAGGCAGGAGAATGAACGATCTGGAAAGAGCAGGAAGGAGCAAAGAGGTGACCCACTTCACCTCCAGGCCCAGTGGAATGAGGAGTAAGGTAGGAAGCAGCTACCATTTGAGTGGGTTTCAGGGAGAGCGATGACCTCAGTGGAGACCTGGGTTTTGGTCAGAGCAAGGAAGTGAAAGGACATCCACAAAGGAGGAGGAGGATACAGAGGACTTTGCTGGTATGAGTGGAACTTGAGTTCCAAGGGAAACCAGGGAAGGACATCTGGTCTACCTCTGGAAGGCGTGGGAGCTGGGCTGCAGAAGGGAGTGAAGTTGCTCAGTCGTGTCCAACTCTTTGTGAACCCATGGACTGTAGCCTACTAGGCCCCTCCATCCATGGGATTTTCCAGTCAATAGTCCTGGAGTGGGTTGCCATTTCCTTCTCTAGGGAATCTTCCCAACCCAGGGATCAAACCCGAGTCTCCTGCATTGTAGACAGATGCTTTACCGTCTGAGCCACCAGGGCTGCAGAAAGGGCCATCAAAATGAGAGTCCGTGGGATAAGTGACGACCTGGGACCATGAAGGACATGAACTTGCACAAAGGATGTGATGAGGCTTCCCTGAGGGTCTCAGGGCAGAGTGGTGGTGAGTGAGGCTGGCGAGAAAAGGAGAAGCAAGAACCTTGACAGATCCACAGAGGCTTGGAGCTGAGAGAGTGGGAAGCCTTACCTGAAGCACCCAGGAAGTTCTGAGATGCCTTCCTTGCTCCCAACATAGACTTTCATGAACCCTCTAGAGAGGCCCAGCTGCATTGGTAACCCTGGCTGAGATTTAAAAAGGCTGGGGAGACAGGAAATTTGGGCTGATGGGGTCGGCAGAGGCAGGGTATGGAGAGCTGTGCATCATGTTGAAAACTTCAGTCTTTATCAAACAGACTTGGTCTTTGTGATGGGACGAGGGCCCTTACGAACATGGGTTTTATTTCCCCTCCCACATAACTATGTGGGGAGTGAGGGGTTTACCAGTTGTATATGTCAGTGTTCAACCAGAGAAACAGAACCAGCTGGAGGTAATATATTAAGAAATGTATTGTGAAACTGGATTATGTGGTTGGGAAGGTTGTCTGGAGAGTCTGAAATCTGTCAGGGAGACCTCTAGGAAAGGCAGACTAGAATTGTCAGGGATGAGCTGACGCTAAGGTCTGTCTGTGGAATTTCTTCTTTCTCAGGGAAGCCCCAGCTCTGTGCTTAAGACCTTTATACTGATTGAATCATGCCCACCCAGATTATCTAGGAAACCCTCCCTTACTTAAAGTCAACCAGTTATAGATCCTAATCACATCTACAGAATACCCTCTGTGCAAAAGCTAGATGAATTTTTGGTGAAAAACTGGGAACCAAATTGATATATCAAACTGAGCATGACATCAGCATATTCCTTAAAATCTATAGATTCATTTTGGGGTCCTTCTGTAAACAAGAATTCATGGAGCATTATACTAAGAGGAGCAAGATGGTCCACCTTGTACTTCAGAAAAATCAGATCTTTGGGTTTAAGTTGTAAAAATTCTTAGGAAGGAATTTGAGCACACCATACTAAAAATAAAATATGACTTTCCCCAGTGTAAATCCATGTGAATTATGGTTGATCTCAGAGGGAAATAAAGCAAGTTGGAAAGAACCCCAAAGAAAAGTTATTCCAAATTTCTCTGGATATTTCAAGAAAGGTCAAATTTGCCCAGTGTGCAGATTTTTAAGCAATAGTTCAAAATTCCCATCTTCTGCTAAACTTATGATTAATGAATTGATGGATATTTATGGGCACCTAATCAGTATCAGGCATTCTAATGAAAACAGAGGAAAAATAATTAAATCATAAAATTAAATATTGCCCTGAGAAGCAGTTTCTCTGGGAAAGCTATTAGCTAGCACTCTCTCTACTTAAAGTGAGAGAAGACCCAATTCAAACGCTTCAAAGCAAAAAAACTAAAAAATAAAAAATGGGGAGGAGGAATTCACTGATGCATAAGTCTGGGGTAGATGTCCAACTTCAGGTTCGGTTGGATCCAGGTACTCTAAGGAATACAGACTGAACTCCTGTCCTTTCTGCATCTCTTAGTTCTGCTTTTCTCTGAGGTGGTTCTGTGGTTGATCAGGTCTCTCGAGTCAGCAACAGTACCAGGCTCACATCTTAGAGCAGTCATCCCAGCGTTGAGTTTCCCTGGACTCGTGTAAGTCACTAGCCCTTCCCCACCCCCAAGAATGAATCACTGTGACCAGAGCAATGTAATAACCTGGAAAGGTTGGAACATGGGTGGAGAGAGAAAAAGGTCCCCAGTGGAAAATCAAGAGGCCCTTCAGATAGCGGGTAGACAGTAAAAAGCAGGGCTCTCTGTAGGAACATTACAACTTCCAGTCCAGAAACCGGTGCCGGTCAGAAGAGAGCTGAGAATCCCGCTGGGTGTCTGAGGACAGGCTCCTTTGAGGCTCCATTTCCTCATCTCCAAATAAGGGCTCATAACAACCGCTACTGTGTCTCTGGCTACAAGTGTCACTAAAAATCAAGTGCAATCTATGCAAATATGCCTTATAAATCATAAGCCATTTGAAAATAAGATATGGAGAGAGCTTTATCCATGTGGTGGGGCTTAAGTTTGTATTGCAAAGGGGATGCAGGAAGAAAAAAAGCTAACAGGAAAAAGTATCACTACCTGAGCAAAATTACCCACAGGTTGAGAGACTTGTTCCCTTCTATTAACATAGTCAATGCAGGTGATCCTTCACATTCAGGATTTTTATCTGAGAAAACAAATTGAAATAGTGAGAACTGGGCTTCCCTGATAGTTCAGCGGTAAAGCATCTGCCTGCCAATGCAGGAGACATGGGTTCGATCCCTAAGTCAGAAAGATCCCCAGGAGGAGGAAATGGCCATCCACTCCTGTATTCTTGCCTGGAAAATTCCATAGTCAGAGGAGCCTGGCAGCTCATGGAGTTGTAAAAGTTTGGACACAACTGAGCACACACACTAGTGAGAAATATAGGTTTGTTCCTTACTAGTGTATGACTTTGGGCAAGTTTTTTAATCTCTCACTCTCTCAGTCTTCTCATCTGCAAAATGGGATCATAGTAGTACCTGCCTCATAGGATAACTATAAAGACTGAATGTGCATACAGGTAAGGCACTGGGCTTACACTCGTGTTCAATCATGTCTGACTCTTTGAGACCCCATGGACTGTAGCCCGACAGGCTTCTCTGTCCATGGGATTTTTCTAGGCAAAAATACTGGAGTGGGTTGCCATTTCCTTCTCCAGGGGGCATATACTAAGTGTCTTATAAATATCAGCAATTGTTATTGGCCCTCAAAATCATCTGGATTAGTAAGTACTTTAATTCTCTTTTTTTTTTTCCTGGATTAAAAAGTTGATGCATAAAGAAATTGAGTAGATAAGGTAAGACTTGAACCCTGATCTTACAGACTTCAACTCTCAACTTCACCAGGGCCCCACAAACACAGGCAGGGAGGGCAGGAGGCAAGAGATCACGGAGGGAAGGAGGGATAGGAGAAAGTATTCATGATGTCTAGATTATTGCCTGGACTTACTTTAAGCAGGAGTAAACCAGGTCTTTTAGAATATTTCTTTAGCCTTGGATTGAATGATAGTGTTTGAATGGCTTTGTTAGAGCAAGTTTTCAGTTCAGTTCAGTTCAGTTGCTCAGTCATGTCTGATTCTGAGACCCCATGGACTACAGCATGCCAGGCCTCCCTGTCCATCACCAACTCCCAGAGTTTACTCAAACTCATGTCCATTGAGTCGGTGATGCCAACCAACCATCTCATCCTCTGTCTCATCCACATGGCATTTAAATGCTCTTCTTACCAAAATCCCTAGACTCCATTCCAGAGATGGAGAAACCCAGCTCCATTTTCTCCCAGGAGACTGAAACTGCACATTCATCCCATCGCAGACCATGCCATGTGCATCTCTGTATCTAGAGGCACTTACCTTACCTCATCTCACTCACTCCTCACCACAGTGGCCCAGCATGGATCCAACCTTCACGTCAGCCCCACAGGGCCGAAAAGGATGGAGGGGCAGGCCCTGGAGATGACCGGAACCTTCTCTCCCAAGCCCAGTGCCCCTTCAGCTCCATTTCAGGCATCTAACCCAGAGAGTCGCCCAGCCCAGGGGTGGGAGCCCTGCCTTGCACAGTCCACGAGTCCTGCGGGACCTCCCTGAGAGCCAGGCTCCTTCCCAGAGTGTGAACTGAGATCATGAGGCTCCCAGGGAGGGGAGATTAGAGGGTATAATGGGAGAGGTGCCTGAGCCAGGAATTCCTTATGAAGTTGCTCTGTCTCCTTGTCCTTTCTCCATCTCCTAGCAAGAAACTACAATAATTCTCATTCTTTAAAAAAAAAAAAAAAAGCATTAAGGGCACTTTCAAGAGGGATTTCAGTGAAAGTGTAGAGTGAGAGAAACCAGGAAGAGAGGTGAATGTCAAAGTCTGGGAGCCTGCTAACCTCCAGCAAGTTACGTATCATATGTGAAAGTCGCTCAGTCACGTCCAGCTCTTTGCAACCCCATGGGCTATCCAGTCTGTGCAATTCTTCAGGCCAGAATACTGGAGTGGGCCTTTCCCTTCTCCAGAGGATCTTCCCAACCCAGGGGCTGAACCCAGGTCTCCCGCATTGCAGGCTGATTCTGTATCAGCTGAGCCACAAGCTATCATAACAATGGCAGTAAAAGCTCAGAAATAAGACTGTGAGTTTGCCTGAAGACACAGTCTCCCTAACTGGACACTCATCCCTTGGCCCCACTCTGCAGGACTCTCCTACACTGTCTGCGAAAGGGCGGGAGGGAGCAGAGCCTCTGGGAAAGCTAACCTACGTTTTAGAGCAGCGGGTTCCCAACCAGACCTTCCCCAGAATCACCTGGGAGCTTGTTAAAATGCAAACTCCCAAACCCTACCCCTAAAGATCCTGCTTCTGAACCAGTGGGGTGGAGTCTGGGCATCTGTGGTTTTAAGAGGGCCCCCTGAAAATTCTGATGAGTTCGAGAACCGTCACTCCTGGTCACTCCCTTGCTGTGTGACCTAGGGCAATGCAGGTAACCTCTCTGAGTTTGGGGCATAGAGAGAGCTCCTAAGAAATCGCTGAATTCCCTAAAAGGAATGAATTTGAGTCAGTTTTAGGCAGCGGGCTGAACCTAGAGCCTGTTATGCAAAGTGAAGTAAATCAGAAAGACGAAAACAAATACTGTATATTAACACACATATATAGAATCCAGAAAAAATGGTGCTGATGAACCCATTTGCAGGGCAGAAGTGGAGACACAGACACAGAGAACAGACTTGTGGACCCAGCGGAGGAGGGAGAGGGCGGGGCGAATTGGGAGAGCAGCAGGGAGACACACACATTGCCATGTGTAAAGCAGATACCTAGCAGAACGTTCCTGTATAACTCAGGAAGCTCAACCTGGGGCTCTGTGATGACCCAGAGGGGTGGGAAGAGGGCGTGCAGTGGGAGGGAGGTTCAAGACGGGGGCAGGATGTATGCATTCCAATGGCTGATTCATGTTGTATGGCAGAAATCAACACGACATTGTAAAGCAGCGAACTTCCAATTTAAAAAAATTTTTTTCTTTAAAAGAAAACACTGAATTGACAAAACCCGGCAGCCTGATGTGTATCCTCAGGGGAATGTCTGGATGGCTCAGAGTCCTCTCAGACCACAGAACCTCAGACTCGAGGGCAGGGACGGACACTCACTGAACACCGTGGAGTGAAACACCAAGCTGCCGGAAACAAACATTCAACTTTCTAAAGAAAACTACCATAGTACATGCACGTGTTTGTGCAGAGTTTGGGGGAAAAAAGAAAAGAAAAGTGTGGAGTGTTGCACCTATGGGTTTGTTAATGGGAATCTTGGAGAAGTAGGATTCAAAGGAGGGAGTTTGTGAAAAAGGGGTTCACAGTTTTCTTTCTATACCTCTAGATCATTTTAATGGAGAAGGCAATGGCACCCCACTCCAATACTCTCGCCTGGAAAATCCCATCAACGGAGGAGCCTTGTAGGCTGCAGTCCATGGGGTCGCTAGGAGTCGGACACAACTGAACGACTTCATTTTCACTTTTCACTTTCATGCGTTGGAGAAGGAAATGGCAACCCACTCCAGTGTTCTTGCCTGGAGAATCCCAGGGACGGGGGAGCCTGGTGGGCTGCCGTCCATGGGGTCACACAGAGTCAGACACAACTGAAGCGACTTAGCAGCAGCAGCAGCAGCAGCAGCAGCAGCAGATCATTTTAATTTTCACAAGAAAAATGCTGACTGGGGGCTTCCCAGGTGGCTCAGTGGGTAAAGAATCCACCTGCAATGCAGGAGTCACAGGAGTCTCAGGTTCAGTTCCTGGGCCAGGAAGATCCCCTGGAGGGGAGCATGGCAACCCACTCCAGTCTTCTTGCCTGGAGAATCCCGTGGACAGAGGAGTCTGGTGGGCTACAGTCCATGGAGTCACACAGAGTCGGACAAAACTGAAGCGACTAAGCTCACACGCACACCCATACAGGTGTGTGATCCAAACTGAATAGGAATTCACATTTCAGCCATCACAGATGAGGTGGTGAAGAGCCTCACTGGTCATGAGACCTGGTTCTAGCACTGCCTTACCTAGAACCGCCTAAAGGGCCTTGGGAAAGAAATCTGCATCCAAGGGGATTCTAATCATTAATAACAATCTGAACACTCCATCAGTTTCCCCAAAGTAAAACTGCCTCAAAATGGACCCACAGGATTTTAAGTTATGGACCTGTTTGACGATGACACAGAGAGGTCATGACCCCAGGGCCACCTGGGGAAGCCCCTGGCTGGTCAGGAGGCTGAAGGAGAGAGAAAACTCTAGGCCAGGATCTTTATTGCATTTTCCATAGGGCAGGATAAAGAGGATTGGCTGGTTTCAAAACTTCTAGCCAGCTTAGGGGTCAAGGGACTGCCCCCAGCTGCCTGGCACCTGTCCCTGGGTGATTTAGGGCAGGGAGAATATTGGCTTGGTATGTTAGCTGGATAAAGGAGCTACTTGAGGTTCTGGGCTCTGGATTGGACTTCGAATGGAGAGGCACCTTCCCAGGCCAGCCCTTTGCTATCTCCACAGACTGGGGAGCCTTGGGGGGAAAATCCACGGAGTTGCGAATGAGTTGGACATGACTGAGTGACTAAAAACAACAAAAGCAAAGCCTGAGACAAAGGTTTGGCCGCATAAAGCAGGACGAGCGGGAGAAAGGGATAAGAAAGCCAGGAAAGGGTGTATTGTTGAATAGATTAACCCTGTGAGTAGCTGAGGCTCCAGCCCTCCAGGGACCCTAAGGAGTCACACAGAACATGCCTCAGAGTGGTCTCATCAAACATGGCAGGCTGGGCTATTTATTAATATCCAGCATCCTGTATCCTACATGGCCCATCTTCTCTGGGCTTCCCATCTCCAGTACCTCCTGGCAGCCCACAGTCTGGCTGAAAAGGCCTGAAAGTAGGCCCCTCGGGCAAGGAAGCAGAGCCCCATGGCAGCTCTGGGGCAGCTGTCAGTGTAGGTTTGGTCGAGAGCCATGGGGAAGAGCAAGCCCAGCTTCTGATCCTCAGAGAACCCTTGCAGACTCTGTGCTTCCACGCTGACCTGTCTGCAATTACCTGGCACACCAGCTCAGCACACAGGCCCCCATCTGATTGGGAATTCGCTCATCACACTTCAGGACTGATCTCAGGCATCCCTTTCTCCAGAAAGCCTTTGGTGACCATCCCCGCTCAGGTGACCATCTGCTCCCAGTTCCTCCAGGCATCACTAGAGGCTCCACAGATATGCTGTGAGCCACACTGGGCTTCAGGACACCAAGGCATGGCCCTTACCTTCGAGGGGCTCACAGTCACGAGAGGGAAACAATCTCAGCCCTCCAGTCCACGAACATGCCCAAGAGTCGTGACGGCTCCATAGGCTGAGAAACGTGCTTCCTAAGAAATGAAAACAAGTAACATTCTTTGAAATCAGCTTCCCCCTAGATCCTAGATAGTCACAGGGCACCTAACAGCCCGCCTAAAAAAAGCCTCACCCATGTGGTGACTCAGACTGTTACAAACCGCCCCAGTGACTAACATACCTCTATTGTTGGTCTTGTAAATGTCCAAGCTCCTTTATCTGATGTCTTGATCAGATTCCTGCCTGCTATTCCAGACTTCTCCTTCAAAGCTGACCTTCGAAAACTGCTTTCAGCATTTCTGTTCCGTGACCATCTTCACCCAAGCTCAGGTCTCCACTGAGTGGGCACCTCCTACACACACTTCAGGCCTGAGTTCACCCAGCCATTTCTCCAGAAGACCTCTGGTAACATCCGCCCATCTATCTGGAGGCAGCAGTCAGCTTCCAGGGTCTGTGATATCTCTGTAAGAGCTCTAGATAAGCACACACATTCTGGGTGTCACTGCCTGCACTGACCATCCCAACTCTATGTGACCGGCTTCTATGTGACCTGCACCTGTCCCTTCGTGTTCCTAAGGCTTAGTTTCCTTCTGTCTAGAATGAAGGGGCTTCCCTCATAGCCCAGATGGTAAAGAATCTGCCTGCAGTGCAGGACACCCAGGTTCAGCTCCTTTGTTGGGAAGATCCCCTGGTGAAGGAAATGGCAATCCACTCCAGTGTTCTTGCCTGGAGAATCCCATGGATGGAGAAGCCTGATAGGCTATAGTCCATGGGGTCGCAAAGAGTCAGACATGACTTATAGACTAATTAAAAAAAAAAAAAAAAAAGAATGAAGATTATGATAGTAATACATGTACAGTTGTCATATGGATTGAATGAAATGGTCCACATAAAGATTTAGCCTGGAGCTTGAGCACAGAGTAATCACTCAAACGTTAGCTGCTAAATCTCAGAATACATATCCTTAACTTTAACTGGTATCTTAATTTGACTATCAACTCTTTGCATGCGTGCATGCTCAGTTGCTCAGTCAGGTCCGACTCTGCAACTCCATGGACCGTAGCCTGTCAGGCTCCTCTGTCCATGGAATTTCTCAGGCAAGAATACTGGAGTAGGTTGCCATTGCCTACTCCAGGAAAGCTTCCTGACCCAGGGATTGAACCCATGTCTCAAGTATCTCTTGCACTGGCAGGCATATGCTTGACCACGTGGGAAGCCCTGTCATCTCCTTATGTTACTATAAATACTTATATAGGTGTTGACTACATAAATGAATCAACTGATACACCACTTGCAAACCTTGAAAGATGCTTTCAAGTTATCTGTCCTGAGGACCCACTTGGGACCAGGCACTGCTCCAGGGGTTTTCCCAGGTATCAGCTCATCTACTCTCCTCAATACTCCTGAGGGATGAAAACGTCCACTGCTATGAGCACATTGTTACAAATGAGAGAAATAAGCCCAGAAAGTTTATGCAATTTTTCCAGGGCTGTGCCATTAAAGAATGGCAAGACAGAGGTTTGAGCCCAGATTGCCTGGCTCCAGGGACCAGATATGACCGTGGTCTAACATGCATGCTGGAGTTTAGGGTAATGAGACTAGAGCCAAGATCATCATCTCTAGGCACAATAGTAAATCAAAGATGTAATCCTCTCTTCTTAGAGAATGTCTAGGATCCCATAATCATTTTTTAATTGTGGCAAGGAGAAATACTTTATTCTAAAAAAGAAGAAGAAAGTATTTACAGACAGCAAATGGCAGGAAGACTTGAAGACAACAGTTCCCATGGCTCTTACAGGGTTAGATGATCAGGGGAGCCCATCAGAAATCAGCCAAGTTTGTTCAGAGGTAGTAAATATTGCTGTCAACAGCACTAAATTCAGTGCGCAAGAAGATATGTGAAAGTAAGCAGAGAGAAACAGAAAAGGGCTAGGTTCTATTGTTTCGTTTCTTGGTGAACACGGGAAATCTGAAACCCTCTGCAACAAGAGATGTTCCTCTGGAGAGTCTACAAGATTCCCCCTCCGACACTAGGGAAACCGTGAAGCTGGTCAGAGTCCAGGACGGGTGATGGATGGTGTGCTGTGATGCACACCTTTCCAACCAGCCTTTCCAACCTCTTCAGTGTCTGAACATCCTAACATTTCATGCAGAAATTGCTGGCTTTTCTCTCCCTTTATTTGTCGAAGAGGCTAGGATATGCAGGAGTAACAAATACCAGACCTCAGTGGCTTAAAACAGCAAAGTTTATACATTGTTGATTGCTGCTGTTATTATTGCTACATTTTGCTGTTGCCACAATACTGTGATAGCTACAGGCTCATGGGCGATTACACAGTAGGCACGCAGGGCCTGCCCATCTCCACCCTCCTCCTGTATTACCATCATATCGTAAGTCTTCACAGCTCACTGTGGAAGGGGAGGGGAGCATGTAGATTTGACTCATGTCACTTCTGCTCACATTTTTCAGGCCAAACAATCCATCTGGCCATGCCTAGCTTCGAAAATGGAGGAAGGGGGTGTCACCAAAGAGGACAGAAATGGAGATACTGGTGGGCACCTTCTCCGACAAAGAAGTCGGAACACCTGTGTAAATATACCTTGTGAAAATCTGTCTCCACATTGAAGACAGCTGCAGGGGAAGGGAATGGCAAATAAATGAAAAGGAACCAGGAAGACGCACCATGTTGGTTGTTTAGGAAGTCTCTGGTTAGGAAATCCTGGTTGGCATGCAAAGTGGTAAGTAGGTGAGAGGAGAGATAACCCTGGAGTCATAGCTGTAAGTCTTTCATTATGAGCTACACTGACCCTCTGGAGACCAAAGCCTGAAGGAGACAACTCACCAGGGCCTGTTGGGTAGAAGGGCAGAGACTGTAACCAAATTTTGAGCCCAGCTGACCATGCCCCCTGTCCCCCTTCCACACTACTGTCGATCAAAAAGCTAGGTGCACCTATTCCTATTTGAGTAACACCAAGAAATAAACCAGGCAGCAAGGACCCCAGCATGGGTATTGCAAGAAGAAGGAAGAAACGAATACAGAAGGCAGATAACAAATATATACGACACAAATGATCTGTTCTAGGGAACAGAGTTTAGTCCTCTTCTGTCTTCAAGGAGCTGACAGTACCGTTTTTCAGAAAGAACGTTCAAAGTAGCCATAGAAATGATCAAACGAGAAATAAGAAGGAAACCAGCTGAAAAGTGAGCTGGTAGAGCTCAGGAAATAAATGGAAGATGAAAATATAGCAAGAGAGATGAAACAACTTAGGAGTGCCAGAAAACAGATAAATACTGTTGAAAGCACAGGCCAAGCAAGTGAAAGAAATCACACAAAATGAAATAGAAAGAACAGTGAGATATAAACGATGACAGGCGAGACAATACAAAACTGACGGACACAAATTGGTGTTCTGAACGTGGTGGGGGTGGGGGGAGAAAGGAACAGGAATAAACTTAAAAGACTCTTAAAAAATTAAAAATAACTACATCTCTAGATTTAAAGCATACACCATATGCTAGGGGGAAAACGTAGAGTTGGGAATGTAGGGATATGCACTGTGAAGACACTGACATTCAAGGGGAAGTGTTCCATCTGCATCGTGCAAAGAACAGAAATCACACAATCTTTCTCAGTCCCGTACAACACTCGATACAAGAAAACAGAATCTCATCTACCCGTTCTAAGGGGAGAAGGGTGACCACAAGCTCTGCACTCAGCCAAATTCTGCTGTGACTATAAAAGAAACAGGCAAATGTTCTTAAGCATTCAGGAATTCAAGGACTATGGTAACAAAGCACTTCTTGAGAAATAGCTGATGATGAAATCCAGAGTACAAGGCTTGATTCAAAATTAAACACCCAGCCGTGGAGAAAAGGACAACAGTAACCACTGGATTCATTTAACCACAGAACTGAGGCTAAGGAACTGTGGGAATCTGCTGGCTGAACAGAATATAAACATGATAACTCCAGGCAATCCAAAAATAATAATGAAACTAACCAAAAATCAGGAGACTGGAGATAGAAGGGAGCAGGAAGTACATAAAATCCTCCCCCTTCATGGCAGAAAGTAAGTATGTATCATATAAAGCGGAAACACACAAGAGTTGTTTTTTTTTTAAAGCAAAATAATAAGCTTTTTATATTTTCTCAAAATTGTCTTTGAATAGAAACTTCTTTTAGGAATTAATCTCAGTCGTTATGAACAAGTGTTTATCGGAAATTCGACATTCCTTCAGTTCGATCCTAGTTTATTTTTCCTCGGGTCATTAAGTTTAGCATGGAGATCACGGACTCCAATCCACAGCACTCAGGCTTCCCAAACTGGGCTCAGTAATTGTCTCAATTTAATACACATTGAAATATTTGGAATTTTAATGATTCGCATATTATTCTGGGGAGTTACTAATGGAGTCAGCGCCCACTTTTTCTCAGTGACAAATGCATCAGTTAGGAATGCGTTGGCTGCAACCAACAGCATATCCAAGGAACCAGCAGCTTAAACTAGGAAGGGTTTTTATTTTTTCACATAAAAAAAGTCAGAGGGTCGCTGGCATGGGTTCAGCTGCTCATTAAAGTCACTGAGACGTAGGCTGCTTCTCTTTTCCCACCACTGCACCCTTTACACGTTATCTTTCATCCCCGAGCTTGTCATCAAGATGACTCTGCAGTTGAGACATCACCTCTGTGTTCCTCACAGGACAGGCAGAGGAGAAAGTGAGGAGGCACCAACTGTGTCTGGAGCTTTCATCAGGAAAGCAAACATTTCCAGAATTCTCCATTCAATGTTTTCTTATACCTGATTGGCCAAAGTCATGTCATATGTCTCCCAAGGCCAGCTGCAAATGAAGCTATGTAATGGGCTTATATTGCCATTTGACAAAATTGGAATTCTGGCAGCAAAAGTAGATGGGGGACAAATATTGATTTCACAACAGTATCAACCACAAAAAGAAATGTGGAAAGCTCAGGAAACTGAAAATTCAGAAATTCCTGTTCCTTTCTCCTAGCTAATATCTGCTGAGGAGTTATCATTCTCCCTGCTGAGTGTTTGTTTTCTGGGTAATGACAAAATTGGTGTAGGATACATTTTGAACAGAGCAATCTTTTGAAAATGAAAACCAGATCATGTTCCTCTTCTTTTTCCTTCAAGATCTTGCCATTGAACTTCAAATATGATTTAACTCCTCCCCATGACCTCCAGGAGAGGACGACGGCACCCCACTCCAGTACTCTTGCCTGGAAAATCCCATAGGCGGAGGAGCCTGGTAGATTGCAGTCCACGGGGTCGCTGGGAATCGGACACGACTGAGCGACTTCGCTTTCACTTTTCTCTTTCATGCATTGGAGAAAGAGGTGGCAACCCACTCCAGTGTTCTTGCCTAGAGAATCCCAGGGACGGGGCAGCCTGGTGGGCTGCCATCTATGGGGTCACACAGAGTCGGACTGAAGCGACTTAGCAGCAGCATGACTTCCAAGACCCAGCGTGATGTAGCCCGGCAAAGTCCAGCCCATCTTGTTTTGATCTCACTTCCGGTCATCTTGTGTCCTTCCTGCCTCAGTGTCCTGGTGGTGGCTAACCCTCTGCAGGGCTGCTCATCCACCCAGATCCATAAGTCTCATCTCTGCTTCATTTAGGTCTCTGGTCTGTCACTGACTCCTCAGGGAAGACTACGTGATCTCCTCCCCAAGACGTGCCATCCTCCTAAGTGTTTTCTAGTCGTCCCAGCACTTTCCGCCATTTGAGGTTATCACTGGACTTGTTCCATCAACTGATGTCTGCCTTCCCCTCTGCCACACCACTCCCCAAGAGCCAGACCATTTTCTGTTGTACTAGCCCTGTTTTCCCAGGGTCTGGATCCCTGCTTTGCGCATCTTAGGTTCTCAGCTGATCTCTATTGAGTGAGTAAAAGGGTGGACCAGAGTTAAGAGTCCAGACAACAAGATTGCCACTTTATAAAAAAGTGCACCATGTCAGAGTTGAGAGTTAAGTTTTCATTTTTAAAACTTTAAACTTTTTGTTTTGCATTGGCATAGAGCCAACTAACAACGTTGTGGTGATATCAGGTGGACAGCAAAGGGACTCTTGCTGGATACACATGTATCCATTCTCCCCAAAGTCCCCTCCCATCAGACTGCCATGTAACATTGAGCAGAGTTTCATGTACTCTACAATAGATCCTTGTTGGTTATCCATTTTGGGAGTTAAGTTTTATTGGGGGAAATGAGGACTATAGCCTGGGAGACAGCCTCTCAGATAGCGCTGAGAAACTGCCTCAAAGAGGCAGAAGGGAATGTCAGTACAGACATGATTTTGGTGATGGGGGAATACATGCAATCAAGCACATATTTTTCCAGAAAGTTTCTACTAGTCTTGTGAAGCTTTGCTAGTCATGAGGAGCAGTTGTCACTGTGAAGGTTTTGATGCTTTTCTAAATATGAAGGGATGCAAGAATAGGGCTGATATAATTTGCTCCTAAAAATATATAACTATCTGAAGATCTCGGCCAGTTTTTCCCAGAGCACAAAATGCCTGCATTTCTGCTTCTCCACCCTGAGCTTATTTTGGGGAGGGCTGAAAATCAGCAGCTACAGCAGCACATGATTTAATCTTGTAGCAGTAGATTCCAGGTGCCCATGGCAAGTGCCAATTTGTAGTTGACATTATCCAGACAAAACCAGCAACAGGAACATGCACTCAGGGTAGCAGATAGGGTAGGAACACAGGGAGAGACCATAATGGTGCCATAAAGAAGAAAAGGAGAAGATGAATAACGTGCTCACTGCCCTCAAAGGAGCAGACCGCCACTGCACACGTAACAAACCATCCAGGGGACTCTGCAGAGGGAAGCAAGAGCAAAGGAGGGTGTGGACTGAGTATGACAGCCTTCAGCTTCAAACTTCCAAACTGGAGAATGGTGCACAAAGATCTCACCAGACCGATGTATTGCAATGTTACTGGCAAAAGCCAAAGTTAACCAAACCATCCAACAATAGGGAGAGAGCTAAGATAATTTCCATACATACTTATAATTTTAAATTACATTGCAGATAATATATAGAAGATATAATTATCTTCTATTATATGCAAATATAATGCAAATATAATGCGTGAGCCATGAACTTCCAGATGTTCAAGCTGGTTTTAGAAAAGTCAGAGGAACCAGAGATCAAATTGCCAACATCCACTGGATCATGGAAAAAGAAAGAGAGTTACAGAAAAACATCTATTTCTGCTTTATTGACTATGCCAAAGCCTTTGACTGTGTGGATCACAATAAACTTTGGAAAATTCTGAATGGGAATACCAGACCACTTGACCTGCCTCTTGAGAAACCTGTATGCAGGTCAGGAAGCAACAGTTAGAACTGGCTGTATATTATCGCCCTGCTTATTTAACTTATATGCAGAGTACATCATGAGAAATGCTGGACTGGAAGAAACACAAGCTGGAATCAAGATCACTGGGAGAAATATCAGTAACCTCAGGCACGCATATGACACCACCCTTATGGCAGAAAGTGAAGAGGAACTAGAAGCCTCTTGATGAAAGTGAAAGAGGAGAGTGAAAAAATTGGCTTAAAACTCAACATTCAGAAAACGAAGATCATGGTATCTGGCCCCATCACTTCATGGGAAATAGATGGAGAAACAGTGGAAACAGTGTCAGACTTTATTTTTGGGGGGCTCCAAAATCACTGTAGATGGTGACTGCAGCCATGAAGTTAAAAGACACTTACACCTTGGAAGAAAAGTTATGACAAACCTAGACAGCATGTTGAAGAGCAGAGACATTACTTTGTCAACTAAGGTCCGTCTAGTCAAGGTTATGGTTTTTCCTGTGGTCATGTATGGATGTGAGAGTTGGACTGTGAAGAAAGCTGAGCGCTGAAGAATTGATGCTTTTGAACTGTGGTGTTGGAGAAGACTTTTGAGAGTCCCTTGGACTGCAAGGAGATCCAACCAGTCCATTCTGAAGGAGATCAGCCCTGGGATTTCTTTGGAAGGAATGATGCTAAAGCTGAAACTCCAGTACTTTGGCCACCTCATGAGAAGAGTTGACTCATTGGAAAAGACTTTGATGTTGGGAAGGATTGGGGGCAGGAGGAGAAGGGGACGACCGAGGATGAGATGGCTGGATGGCATCACAGACTCGATGGACGTGAGTCTGAGTGAACTCTGCGAGTTGGTGATGGACAGGGAGTCCTGGCGTGCTGTGATTCATGGGGTCGCATAGAGTCGGATACGACTGAGCAACTGAACTGAACTGATGTGCAAATATGAGTAAATATAGAGTATGTGACACAAAGATTCCCCCCAAAAAATAATGCATAGGATTCATGTCAAAAAAATAAAAATAATAAAGCATAGAATAACAGTAATTTAAAAGAGAAAGAATATGTATTTTTCCAGCTGTAGTTGCAAAAATGATAACAGGATTATTTCTGGGTGGTCTGATTAACAGCTGATTTCTATTTTCTTTTCTGTTGTTGTTTATCTGTATAGTCTAATTTTCCCAAGATTAATAGATATTAATTGGCCAATTTTTTTCCTACTTTCAAATAACTAAATCAGGATGCATGCTTTAAAGCCCGTCTTAACAGCATGAAGAAGCACTAGGTATCAGAAGGCTTTTCCTTGAAGCAGAACAGCCTACTGTTAAATATTCTTCCAGGCACACACACACATTTAAAAGGCTCGGCTGAGACAGGGCAGAAGGGTCAGTAGGGCAACACCAAGGGTACAGCCAGGAGGTGGCCTTGCAGCACTAAAACTGAGGGCCAGCAGCACCATACAGACCTGGGAAATAGCCCCCAGAGTCAAATGTCACTTAGAGTTGCATCTTGCGTCAGACTCACTTTATCTTCAGAATGTGCAACTCAGGTGTTACCCAGTGTATAGATGAGAATTCTGGAGCTCAGTGAATTATTCAATGTCCTCCAAGAGTAAAAGCTAGACTGATTCCAAAGACCTTGCTTATTTCTATGCATCAGTTCATCTTCCTATGTGTTGACGTCTACCCCAAACAAGCGGAAGACGCCTAGTGAGCAGTTTACCCAGTGGAGATCAAGTATTTCATGTTGCTATTCTGTAACTCTTAGTTTGAATAATCTAATAATCTAATCAGAGGCAAAATCAAATAAAACAATAACTGCAGTGTGGTGGACCACGTTCTGTCAGACCTCTCCACCATGACCCCCCTGCCTTGGGTTGCCCTGAGGGCATGGCTTGGTTTCATTGAGTTAGACAAGGCCCTGGTCCTAGTGTGATTAGATTGACTAGTTTTCTGTGAGTATGGTTTCATTGTGTCTGCCCTCTGATGCTCTCTTGCATCACCTACCATCTTACTTGGGTTTCTCTTACCTTGGGCGTGGGTTGTCTCCACGGCTGCTCCTTAACTTGGACGAGGGGTATCTCCTTAGGAAGTCAGGAAACACCAGGAGTAACAGGCAAATTTGGCCTTGGAATGCGGAATGAAGCAGGGCAAAGACTAATAGAGTTTTGTCAAGAAAATGCACTGGTCATAGCAAACACCCTCTTCCAGCAACACAAGAGAAGACTCTACACATGGACATCACCAGATGGTCAACACTGAAATCAGATTGATTATATTCTTTGCAGCCAAAGAGGGAGAAGCTCTATACAGTCAACAAAAACAAGACCAGGAGCTGACTGTGGCTCAGATCATGAACTCCTTATTTCCAAATTCAGACTGAAATTGAAGAAAGTAGGGAAAACCGCTAGACCATTCAGGTATGACCTAAATCAAATCCCTTATGATTATACAGTGGAAGTGAGAAATAGATTTAAGGGCCTAGATCTGATAGACAGAGTTCCTGATGAACTATGGACTGAGGTTCGTGACATTGTACAGGAGACAGGGATCAAGACCATCCCCATGGAAAAGAAATGCAAAAAAGCAAAATGGCTGTCTGGAGAAGCCTTACAAATAGCACTGAAAAGAAGAGAGGCGAAAAGCAAAGGAGAAAAGAAAAGATATAAGCATCTGAATGCAGAGTTCCAAAGAATAGCAAGAAGAGATAAGAAAGCCTTCTTCAGCAATCAATGCAAAGAGATAGAGGAAAACAACAGAATGGGAAAGACTAGAGATCTCTTCAAGAGAATNAAAAAAAAAAAATGAAAAATTTTAAATATTCTCTTTTTCTTAAAAAAAAAGTTTATTTATGTTTATTTGTAGTTATTTTCACTCAGTACAGTAAATTTGCTATTTCATTTTCTTCTTACTTCATTGCTTCTCCAGGACTACACTATTAATGTAATCACAATTCCTTTGTAGATGATGGATTATTTCCTTTTGTAAAAAAGTGGTTTATTTATCTATAATATGCTATAATTTTCTTGCTATTTCTCTAGATGTGGAGTTATCTTTATTTATAATGCTTGGAACTCATAATATTTATTTAATTTTGAAGATTCAAGTCTTCATCAATTAAGGAAAAATTTTCCAGAATTAAATCTTTAAATACTGTCTTCCTCCTGTTCACTTTTGTTCTCTTCATCTGGAATTTATTAATAAGTTGTATCCTTCTAACTCTATGTCCCATGTCTCTTAATCTCATTTATATTTCCCAACTCAGTCTCCATCCTTGTTATCCTTGGGTTAAGTTCTAATTTCTCTTTTTTGAAAAATAAGTGTATCTTTCTTCCAGTTTATTCAGTTTTATTTCATCAGTGTCTATTATTTGACTCTTTTTCAGGTCTGCCAGGTTTTCTTTGTGATGCCTTTTTGTCCTTGTATAATTTTCAATTATTCCTTTCCTGTTTTTAATCATTTTTTAAAATAGTTATTTGAGTACCCTATCAGTTCAGTTCAGTTCAGTCACTCAGTCGTGTCTGACTCTTTGTGATCCCATTGATCACAGCATGCCAGGCCTCCCTGTCTATCACCAATGCCTGGAGTTTACCCAAACTCATGTCCATTGATTCGGTGATGCCATCTAACCATCTCATCCTCTGTTATTCCCTTTTCCTGCCCTCAATCTTTCCTAGCATCAGGGTCTTTTCAAATGAGTCAGCTCTTCATATCAGGTGGCCAGAGTATTGGAGTTTGAGCTTCAACATCAATCCTTCCAATGAACACTCAGGATTGATCTCCTTTAGGATAGACTGGTAGGATCTTCTTGCAGTCCAAGCAACTCTCAAAAGTCTTCTCCAACACCACAGTTCAAAAGCATCAATTCTTTGGCACTCAGCTTTCTTTATAGTCCAACTCTCACATCCATACATGATTACTGGAAAAACCATAGCCTTGACTAGATGGACTTTTGTTGGCAAAGTAATGTCTCTGCTTTTTAATATGCTGTCTAGTTTGGTCCTATTTCCATCTCTTTGAGAATTATCCACAGTTTATTGTGATCCACATAGTCAAAGGCTTTGGCATAGTTAATAAAGCAGAAACAGGTGTTTTTCTGGAATCTCTCACTTTTTTGATGATCCAGAAGATGTTGGAAATTTGGTCTCTGGTTCCTCTGACTTTTCTAAAACCATCTTGAACATCTGAAAGTTAATGGTTCATGTATTGTTGAAACTTGGCTTGGGGAATTTTGAGCATTACTTTGCTAGCATGTGAGATGAGTGCAGTTGTGCTATAGTCTGAGTATTATTTGGCATTGCCTTTCTTAGGGATTGGAATGAAAACTGACCTTTTCCAGTCCTGTGACCACTGCTGAGTTTTCCAAATTTGCTGGCATATTGAGTGCAGCACTTTAACAGCATCATCTTTTAGGATTTGAAATAGCTCAACTGGAATTCCATCACCTCCACTAGCTTTGTTCGTAGTCATGCTTCCTAAGGCCCACTTGACTTCACATTCCAGGATTTTTGGCTCTAGGTGAGTGCTCACATCATCGTGATTATCTGCATCATGAAGATCTTTTTTGTATAGTTTTTCTGTGTATTCTTGCCACCTCTTCTTAGGTGGCATGCCATACCATTTCTGTCCTTTATTGAACCCATTTTTGCATCAAATATTCCCTTGGTATCTCTAATTTTATTGACAGGATCTCTAGTCTTCCCTATTCAATTGTTTTCCTCTATTTCTTTGCAATGATCACTGAGGAAGGCTTTCTTATCTCTCCTTGCTATTCTTTGTTGGTGATGTCCATGTGTAGAGTCTTCTTTTGTGTTGTTGGAAGAGGGTGTTTGCTATGACTAGTGCATTCTCTTGGCATAACTCTATTAGCCTTTGCCCTGCTTCATTCTGTACTCCAAGGCCAAATCTGCCTGTTACTCCAGGTCTTTCTTGACTTCCTGCTTCTGCATTCCAGTCCCCTATAATGAAAAGGACATCTTTTGTGGGTGATAGTTCTAAAAGGTTTTGTAGGTCTTCATAGAACCATTGAACTTCAACTTCTTCAGCATTACTGGTCAGGACGTAGACTTGGATTACCGTGATATTGAATGGTTTGCCTTGGAAACAAACAGAGATCGTTCTGTCATTTTTGAGACTGCATCCAAGTACTGCATGTCAGACTCTTTTGTTGACTATGATGGCTCCTCCATTTCTTCTAAGAGATTCCTGCCCACAGTAGTAGATATAATGGTCATCTGAGTTAAATTCACCCATTCCAGTCCATTTTAGTTTGCTGATTCCCATAATGTCAACATTCACTCTTGCCATCTCCTGTTTGACCACTTCCAATTTGCCTTGATTCATGGACCTAACTTTCCAGGTCCCTATGAAATATTGCTTTTTACAGCATCACACCTTGCTTCCATAACCAGTCATATCCTCAACTGGGTGTTGTTTTTGCTTTGGCTCTGCCTCTTTATTCTTTCCAGATTTATTTTTCCACTGATCTCCAGTAGCATATTGGGCACCTACAGACCTGGGGAGTTCATCTTTCAGTGTCCTATCTTTTTGCCTTTTCATACTGTTCACTTGTTTGACCACTTCCAATTTGCCTTGATTCATGGACCTAACTTTCCAGGTCCCTATGAAATATTGCTTTTTACAGCATCAGACCTTGCTTCCATAACCAGTCATATCCTCAACTGGGTGTTGTTTTTGCTTTGGCTCTGCCTCTTTATTCTTTCCAGATTTATTTCTCCACTGATCTCCAGTAGCATATTGGGCACCTACCGACCTGGGGAGTTCATCTTTCAGTGTCCTATCTTTTTGCCTTTTCATACTGTTCACGGGGATGTGGGGTATCTCCATATCCTATCAGATTGTTTTTATTAATATTATTTATGTTATTGGGGTCTGCTGTAAATATACTGTTTACTATGACTTCTGAATCTTATGGGGATTATATATCTTACTGTTTTATCATTTTGCATTATCCATCCTAGACTGTAGCAGTTACAACATCAGCTCATGAGATGGCCATTCAGATGTTCAGTTTTCATTTTATTTCCAGCATGCAGGGAATACCCCCCACTTGGGTGTGTGTGTGATTTAGCTGTGTATTTAAGGGAAAGGTTTCATTTTAGCTTGAAATTCTAGGTATCAGATGTGGAAGCCTGTTGTTATACTTTATTATATGTAGATAAAATGTCTATAGATTTGCATCTTATATGATCTTCAGTTCAGTTCAGTCGCTCAGTTGTGTCTGACTCTTTCTTTGTGACCCCATGAACTGCAGAACCCCAGGCCTCCCTGTCCATCACCAACTCCCGGAGTTTACCCAAACTCATGTCCATTGAGTCAGTGATGCCATCCCACCATCTCATTCTCTGATGTCCTCTTCTCCTCCTGCCCTCAGTCTTTCCCAGCATCAGAGTCCTTTCAAATGAGTCAGTTCTTCACATTAGGTGGCTCAAGTATTGGAGTTTCAGCTTCAACATCAGTCCTTCCAATGAATATTCAGGACTGATCTTTTTTAGGATGGATTGGTTGGATCTTCTTGCAGTCCAAGGGACTCTCAAGAGTCTTCTCCAACACCACAGTTCAAAAGCATCAATTCTTCGGTCCTCAGCTTTCTTTATAGTCCAACTCTTACATCTATACATGACTACTGGAACAACCATAGCCTTGACTAGACGAACCTTTGTTGGCAAAGTAATGTCTCTGCTTTTGAATATGTTGTCTAGTTGGGTCATAACTTTCCTTCCAAGGAGTAGCGTCTTTTAATTTCATGGCTGCAGTCACCATCTGCAGTGATTTTGGAACCTAAAAAAATAAACTCAGCCACTGTTACCACTGTTTCCCCATCTATTTCCCATGAAGTGATGGGACTGGATGCCACGATCTTCGTTTACTGAATGTTGAGCTTTAAGCCAACTTTCTCACTCTCCTCTTTCACTTTCATCAAGAGTCTTTTCAGTTCCTCTTCACTTTCTGCCAGAAGGATGGTGTTATCTGCATATCTGAGGTTATTGAGATTTCTCCTGGCAATCTTGATTCCAGCTTGCGTTTCTTCCAGCCCAGCATTTCTCATGATGCACTCTACATAAATTAAACTTGCCACGATCTTCGTTTACTGAATGTTGAGCTTTAAGCCAACTTTTTCACTCTCCTCTTTCACTTTCATCAAGAGGCTTTTCAGTTCCTCTTCACTTTCTGCCATAAGGATGGTGTTATCTGCATATCTGAGGTTATTGAGATTTCTCCTGGCAGTCTTGATTCCAGCTTGTGTTTCTTCCAGCCCAGCATTTCTCATGATGCACTCTACACATAAATTAAACAAGCAGGGTGACAATATACAGCCTTGACATATATTTTCCTATTTGGAATCAGTCTGTTGTTCCATGTCCAGTTCTAACTGTTGCTTCCTGACCTGCATACAGGTTTCTCAAGAGGCAGGTCAGGTGGTCTTGTATTCCCATCTTTCAGAATTTTCTCCAGTTTATTGTGATCCACTGAGTCAAAGGTTTTGGCATAGTCAGTAAAGCAGAAATAGATGTTTTTCTGGAACTCTCTTGCTTTTTTGATGATCTTAGTAAAATATATAAAAGTAGGAAGAACTGAATCTCAGATTCTTTCATATTTTTCTATCTAATTCTCAGATTGCCAGATCATGGAGGTTATTACAGACATTACTAAATTTCCATGACAAAAAAAATGAATATATTATTCCCAAAGTAAGAATTTTTTCAGAATTTAATGAAGCCTAGTCCTCAGAGAGAAAGACATAAACTGATTTGGTTATTTTTAAGGTGATTTGAAAAGTTTTATAATGCAATATTTTCAATGCTATGTTTTCATTCATTGTATTAATATAAATATTCTATTGGGTATTACATTACAATTCTGAATTAGGTCACCTTTCATATTATTACTGAACACATCCAGGTTCTTTGGCTGTTTTGCTTCCTTTCTCATGTAAATCATAATCATTGTAAATTACTTGACTTATTTCTTTAGAAAGAAATGTAAGGTTCATAGTTTTTTATAATTTTCTATTTCATAATTTATCAATTTTCCCTTCCTCTGTAGTATATTTGAAATGAAACTATGAAACTAAAAATTTGGCCCAGAAAGGAGAGATTTGATTATTTCCTGCTTCCTCTACATCAAAAAAATATGCTTTATTTCAAGGGGAAAAAGTTAAGAAGGTTTTCTGTAGTAGACTAACTAATTTAATATACTCCTGGGTAGCTTTAATATTCATGCCAAGAAATTATGAAAATTTTATAATCTACAGTCTTTGCTCTGGTGGCCCTTCACTGAATAACAGACTGATGTTGGAATCACATGAAACATATGGTCTATGAATCAGTGTAAGAACATGGAGGGTATAAAAATACATGTATTAAGTATATATATATATGTGAATGTACATATATGAGTAATTACTAATAATACAATTATGCTTTAAACTATCCAAGTAAATCACAGAAATGTTTATAAATATAGTCATACAATTTAGTGATTGATTTTATATGTAAATAGCTATATAGAAGAAAATCATTCATTTTTGAATATACTATGTAACGTAATATTCCAAATTTGCTGCTGTTGCTGCTAAGTCAGTTCAGTTGTGTCTGACTCTGTGCAACCCCATAGACAGCAGCCCATCAGGCTCCCCCATCCCTGGGTTTCTCCAGGCAAGAACACTGGAGTGGGTTGCCATATCCTTCTCCAATACATGAAAGTGAAAAGTGAAAGTGAAGTCTCTCAGTCGTGCTTGACCCTCAGCGACCCCATGGACTGCAGCCTTCCAGGCTCCTCCGTCCATGGGATTTTCCAGGCAAGAGTACTAGAGTGGCGTGCCATTGCCTTCTCCGAATATGCCAAGTTTACCTGTACTTTAAACACAAAAAAAGGAACTATGAAAATTAAATTTCAAAGAATTTATTACTACTCTATTGGTCTTACCTAGTTTTAAAAGTTGTGTCAAAAATTTAGTATTCCAATTGGTTTTGCTAAGATTTTTGGGGAACTATTTGGATTTAAAGATAAAAAGCAGCAACAACAAAACAAAAGGTAATTCCACTTGGTGTAGCAGGAAAACAAGGCACAAAACTAATAGCATGCTCTTGATGTTTAAAACAGGCAACTGAATGAGAGAATCTGTGTTTTAAGTCTCAACAGTCTTGCCCTAAAGATTAGGAAAGAGAACACTTTCTGAGCTTTCAATCTACTGGCCCGATATAAGTGACCAGCAAAGGATCCAGGAAGTAAAAGAATCCAGGATACTTGAAGAACCACACAGAAACCTCTCCACTTACCAGGATATACACTTTGGGCCTACTTAAGAATGAAATAGTTTGATGGATTTAAGCCACCGAGATTTGGGAGTTTTTTATGTTAGCTAGAACTATATAACAGAGAAAAAGAGATTTTAATAAGTATCTCAAACTTATCTATCTGCAAACTCGTATTTGAAAAAGTTATTTGAAAGAGCAAATTACATAAAATGATTCATTATAATAATTTCTTGAACAGTGAAAGTGACTCAGGCTTGTCCGAATCTTTGCGACTCCTTGAGCTATACAGTCCATGGAATTCTCCAGGCCAGAGTACCGGAGTGGGTAGCCTTTCCTTTCTCCAGGGATCTTCCTAACCCAGGGATTGAATTCAGGTCACCTGCATTGTAGATGGATTCTTTACCAGTTGAGCCACAAGCTCTTGTTAATAGCTAAGATGGAAAATATACATTAAAAATCCTTGCCTTAGAGGAACGGGGCTTCTTAGAATGATTTGCTTTGTTTTTTGCTTCCTAGATAGCGCTACTGGTAAAGAACCTATCTGCCAATGCAAGAGACCTAAAAGATGCAGGTTTGATCCCTGGGTCAGGAGGATCCCCTGGAGGAGGGCATGGCAACCTACTCCAGTATTCTTGCCTGGAGAATGCCATGGACAGAGGAGCCTGGTGGGCTACAGTCCAAAGTGCCACAAAGAGTCAGAAATGACTAAAGCAACTTAGCACATGAAATAAAATTTTAAAGTCAACAATCTGAGCAAGGTAAGCTAAAAAGTAGCAGATATTCAATAATTATTTGTTCAATAAACTCTCCAGTAACTGAGACTAACCCTGGTATAGCTGATAGAGGATGACATTGAACATTGTATTATTTATATGTTGGAGCGTAAAAATTACCCAAAACTAAACAGCTTAAGGAGAAGGAAATGGCAACCCACTCCAGTACTCTTGCCTGGAAAATCCCATGGACGGAGGAGCCTGGAAGGCTGCAGTCCATGGGGTCGCTGAGGGTCGGGCACGACTGAGGGGATTCACTTTCACTTTTCACTTTCCTGCATTGGAGAAGGAAATGGCAACCCACTCCAGTGTTCTTGCCTGGAGAATCCCAGGGATGGGGGAGCCTGGTGGGCTGCCGTCTGTGGGGTCGCATGGAGTTGGACACGACTGAGGCAACTTAGCAGCAGCAGCAAACAGCTTAAAGCAACAAATATTTATTATCTCATATGGCTTAGGAAATGGCAACCCACTCNAGAAGGAAATGGCAACCCACTCCAGTGTTCTTTCCTGGAGAATCCCAGGGATGGGGGAGCCTGGTGGGCTGCCGTCTGTGGGGTCGCATGGAGTTGGACACGACTGAGGCAACTTAGCAGCAGCAGCAAACAGCTTAAAGCAACAAATATTTATTATCTCATATGGCTTAGGAAATGGCAACCCACTCTGGTGTTCTTCCCTGGAGAATCCCAGGGACGGGTAGCCTGCTGGGCTGCTGTCTATGGGGTCGCACAGAGTCGGACACGACTGAAGTGACTTAGCAGCAGCATGGCTCCTGGAAGAAGTACAAGGTGGAATCAAGATTGCCGGGAGAAATATCAATAACCTCAGATATGCAGATGACACTTATGACAGACAGTTATGACACTTATGACAGAAAGTGAAGAGGAACTAAAAAGCCTCTTGAAGAAAGTGAAAGTGGAGAGTGAAAAAGTTGGCTTAAAGCTCAACATTCAGAAAACAAAGATCATAGCATCTGGTCCCATCACTTCATGGGAAATAGATGGGGAAACATTGGAAACAGTATCAGACTTTATTTTTGGGGGGCTCCAAAATCGCTGCAGATGGTGATTGAAGCCATGAAATTAAAAGACGCTTACTCTTTGGAAGAAAAGTTATGACCAACCTAGACANCAGAAAGTGAGGAGGAGCTAAAAAGCCTCTTGATGAAAGTGAACGAGGAGAGTGAAAAAGCTGGCTTAAAGCTCAACATTCAGAAAACGAAGATCATGGCATCCGGTCCCATCACTTCATGGGAAATAGATGGGGAAACAGTGGAAACAGTGTCAGACTTTATTTTTTGGGGCTCCAAAATCACTGCAGATGGTGACTGCAGCCATGAAATTAAAAGACGCTTACTCCTTGGAAGAAAAGTTATGACCAACCTGGATAGTATATTCAAAAGCAGAGACATTACTTTGCCGACTAAGGTCCACCTAGTCAAGGCTATGGTTTTTCCTGTGGTCATGTATGGATGTGAAAGTTGGACTGTGAAGAAAGCTGAGCACCGAAGAATCGATGCTTTTGAACTGCGGTGTTGGAGAAGACTCTTGAGAGTCCCTTGGACTGCAAGGAGATCCAACCAGTCCATTCTGAAGGAGATCAACCCTGGGATTTCTTTGGAAGGAATGATGCTAAAGCTGAAACTCCAGTATTTTGGCCACCTCATGCAAAGAGTTGACTCATTGGAAAAGACTCTGATGCTGGGAGGGATTGGGGGCAGGAGGAGAAGGGGACGACCGAGGATGAGATGGCTGGATGGCATCACGGACTCTATGGACGTGAGTCTGAGTGAACTCCGGGAGATGGTGATGGATAGGGAGGCCTGGCGTGCTGCGATTCATGGGGTCTCAAAGAGTCGGACACGACTGAGCGACTGAACTGAATTGAACTGCGGTGTGGTATCCTGGGTTGGGTCCCAGAAAAGACAAAGAGCATTAGTGATAAAATCTGAAGTCTAACCTAAACTAGCTTCCCTAGTGGCTCAGTTGGTAACAAATCTTCCGGCAATGCAGGACACCTGGTTTCAGTCCCTGGGTCGGGAAGATCCCCTGGAGAAGGAAATGGCAACCCACTCCGGTATTCTTGCCTGGAGAATACCATGGACAGAGGAGCTGGGCAGGCTACCATCCATGAGATTGCAAACAGTCAGACATGACTGTATGACTTTCACTTCTCAAAAAGATGATAGATAGATAGGTAGGTAGAAAAAAGATAAATGAGTAGGTGATTAGCTAGCTAGCTAAATGATTAGATAGCTAACAGATGGATGTGCTAAGTCACTTCAGTCGTGTCTGACTCTTTGCGACCCTAGGGACCGCAGCCTTCCAGACTCCTCTGTCTATGGGATCCTCAAGGCAACAATACTGGAGTGTGTTGCCATTTTCTCCCCCAGGGGATCTTCCCAACCCAGGGATCAAACAAGCATCTCTTCTGCCTCCTGTGTTGGCAGGCAGGCTCTTTAGCACTAGCGCCACCTGGGAAGCACAATAGATGGATAGATTAGATAGATTAGATGATAGATAAATGATTAGACAGATATTTAGATAGATAGATAGGTAATAGATAAGTGGGTAGATGATAGATGGATAAATGGATAGGTAGGTAGATAGATAAAGAGGCCAGGAATGATGAGGATGAAGAGAGGGCGAATCAAATAAGGTGGAAATCTACCTACTCAATTACCACCACTTCCCTCCATCTCAGCCTCAAAGAGAGCTCCACATCTCCCTCCAGACCTTTGGAAACCCTAGAGCTGGTCCAATCAGCTTACTTATAAATGAGGAAACCAGCCCGACAATCAGAGTAACTTGGTTAGGAGCCTTTGCCCGGCTGTTGGCAGAGTGGACTGGAAGCCTAGTGTACTGGACTGAATGTTTGTCCTTCAAAACTCACAGGTCGAAGCCCTAATTCTCAATGTGATAGCACTTGGAGGTGGGGCGTCTGGGAAGAAGTTAAGTTTAGATGCAGTCACGTGGATGGGACCCCCTTGTTAGGATTAGTGTCCCCATAAGAAAAGGAGGAGAGACCAGAGGTCTCTCTCTCTCCATCATATGAGGACACAATAGGAAGGCATCATCTGTAAGCCAGGGAGGGGCTCTCACCAGGAGCCAGCTGTCTGGGGTCTTCACTAGGGGCTTCCCAGTCTTAGGCGCTGCGAGAGATAAATGTTGGTTCTTTAAGCCACCCAGTGTGTGGCATTTTGTTACCCACCAGCTTGAGCTGACCAAGACACCCACTCTCCCCGAGGTGAGTGCTCCTTCCAGGACGCCGGCTGGGGTCTGAGGACACATGGAATCCTGGGATCATTTTCAGTTCCACTTCTGCTCAGAAACATTTCCAGCTAACATGTACCACTCTCTAAAATTGCTGGATTGCACAAATCCAAGAAAAGTTGAACTCGTTTTTATCAAACATTTATATTCCCAAAAGACTGTATGCAAGTGAAATATTATTATTTGCTATTAGGTTTTTTTACTTGATTAGGCATCACTGCATCAATGCAACAATAATCCTTAGCCGCAGGCCCTGCATCCAGATTATCTGGAAAGCTTGCTAAAAATCCAGGTTCCCGGGCAAACCTAGATTTTACATCATTAAAACTTAAAAATGGGTCCCTGATACCTGTATTTATTTAGTGCTCCCCATTTGCAATGATTTTTCTCAGAAAAGACAAACTGGAGAATGAGAAATGAATGTGGAAAGGAGACATTGTCATTATGTATACTTTTATTGTATGAATTTTTCAAACACTGTTGCATGTTGCCTATCTGAAATTAAACTTTAAAATTCCCCTTTCATAGCCACACTTGGGAACTACAGATCTAGTGAGACACCATTGCATCTTGTGAAACTAGAGCAGATGTAGAGAATGGACTTGTGGGCACAGTAGGGGAAGCGGAGGGTGGGACGAATGGAGAGAGTAGCATTAACAAGCATGCATTACCGTGTGTGAAACAGCTGACTAGTGGGAAGCTGCTATAAGCACAGGAAGCTCAGCTCAGTGCTCAGGGATGACCAGAGGGGTATGCTGGGGGTGGGAGAGAGGCTCAGGAGGGAGCGAATATATGTATGCACATAGCTGATTCACTTCATCGTACAGCAGAAACTAAAACGACACTGTAAAGCAATTCTACTCCAATTTAAAAAAAAATTAAAAATAGGGCATTATGCAAAATCAGCTTTAGGGTCTTGGGGAGCCTAGTTTGGTCAAGTCCTCAGTTGAGCTAATGAGCTTAGGAGTCTGACAGCCCAGGTCTGAATCTACCCCTGACCCAATGAGTATTCCCTGTTCTGAGCATCTCATCTGTAAAATCCATGTAGGCGGACCCACCTAGCACACCTGTGAGAATGCGTGAAAGCAACGGATGTACAGTGCTCAGCATAGAGCTCGGCACGCAGCCAAACTGCAGGAAATAATTGCTATTCTTTCTCTTCCTTTTCTCCACAACCCCCGCGCTGGAATGGGGATTAGTGATATGATCAGAACTGAATTATTTTGGAAAGAAAAGCTCTTCTTTGTTTCATGAAACCAAGTCAGTTGACTTTAAGATAGAAATCTAGCATTTGTGCCAAAAAAGGTCCCCGCCTGCCCTGCTAAGTGCCAATGGCCAAGATTTCTCACCCCAGTTTTCTTGTCAGCAGTACTGATCTTAGAAATCAGAGCTATTGAGACGTTTTCATTTAGATGAGTATGAGTATTTATAATTTTCTTGGGCCTCCTCCATACCGTTTTGAAGCTTTGGCTTATTACATTTTTAAACTAATTGTTTCCCTTAGATATGTAAATAACTTTTATTAGATATTTGGAAAATAAAGAGAAGAGGGGGAAAAAAAACAACTCAAAATTTTATCACCTTCACAATGGATGACAATATTTTGGTATATTTCCTGCTAGGTTGCTAATGTGTGAGTTATAATCATAAAAAGTGTTACATCCACACCAAACAAACCTCATCTTCTGTTTTCTTTTAACAGTGTATTCCAAATATTTTCCTTATTGTAAGCATACTTTCAACTAACTGCCTGGTATTCCCCTGAGTGACTATCCCATAACATATTTAACAATTCTGTTGTGTTACATTATAGTTTATTCTGATTTTTTTGGTTGTTTTTAATGCTGCAATGAACATCTTTCTGTGTAGATGTTTTTATTGAATCAAGAACTATTTCCTTAGGCTAATTTCCCACAAATGGAGCCTTCTGTTTTTCAAAAATAAAACTACATTAAAGAACGGTATGAATCTAACTAGATAAACCTAGAGAAATTACAGCCACTTCGTGTGAACATGCTATCTCCCTGGTTTTCAGAGTGATCAGGGGAATTAATTTTTGCAGAGCAGAAACGCGGCAGCCTGTGATCTACCAGAGACAAACGGAATTGCCAACAGTTCAAAGGGCAACATTTTATTTGGGCGCTCTATCTTCAACATCAGTTCTGAATTTAAGAAAGAGACGAAACAGAGTTTTGAGAAATATCAACACCTGTTACCAGTTTGCAACCCTTTCCATACATGAGCAAAAAGGGAAAGGCACAGCCGTTGGCCCCCGCGGAAAGAAACTCGCTAAGGAAATGAACATGTGTGCACATGCTCGGCCACTAAGTTGTATCCGACTGTAGCCCATGGGGCCAGGCTCCTCTCTCCATGAAATATTCCAGGCAAAGAATACTGGAGAGGCTGCCATTTCTTCCTCCAGGGGCTCTTCCAGACCCAGAACCTGAAATCAAATCTCCTGTGGCTCCTGCGCTGGCAAGTGGATTTTTTCTTAACTGCTGAGCCACCTGGGAAGCCCAGTGATCATACATACTAACTAAGCTCATTTTTCACACCATTCAAACAGCTGGAGAATTCCAACTAGCCCCTCAAAAACAAGAGTTCATTCATCCTCCACTATTCCAGGGAGACAGTCATTCATTTCAGTAAGGACTCATTCGTTCTAACCATTTTTGTTGATTGAGCACTCACCATGTACAAATGGGCTAATATATTTTCTAAACAAATGCTAACTTTCCGCCCATTGTATAGAAGGCACACTGAGGCTCAGAGAGACTGTCACATTCTCAAGACCACACTGATAGTGGGTGGTAGGGCTGAACTTCAGATCATACATTCTAGCTTCAGAAACCATGTTAAGAAGCCCAGCCCCAGAGACCCCTACCCTCGCTGTTGCCTGCGGCTCAGGCCTGGTCTGCTGGTGTCACTCGTGTTCATTTTCTGTCGCTGCTGTAACAAATTATCACAGACTCAGTGGCTTAATACAACCAGTTGTCAGTTCTACAGTCTGGAGGCCAGAAGTCTGAAATGCATTCACGGCCTGGGTTCCTTTTGGAGGCTCTAGAAGAGCAGCTGTTGCCTTGCCTTTTCTGTCTCCTCGAGGTCACCTCCATTTCACCTTCTCCTGGTCCCCTCCTCTATCTTCAAAACCATCAAAGCAACTTCTCCCTCCAGTTCTACTTCCCTCTGCCTCTGTCTTCACATCGCCTTCTCTCTACATCTCTGAACCCCCTGCCTCCTTCTTCTCAGGACCCTTGCAATGAGTGACTCAGTGGCCGACGTGATCAACGAGGATACTCTTCCCTCTCTCAAGACCCCGAACTCAATCACGTCTGCTAAGCCCCTTCTCTGCATTCACAGGTGCAGGGGGTGAGGACGTGAACCTCCTTGGGGGACATTATTCAGCTTACGATCAGTAATGAAAGCTAAATGACAATTGGAAAACTTGCAAGTATACCTGCAGGGTTATTTTTCAGGAGATGACACAATCAGGAAAAGCTGTCGAATGTAGGATTCCAGTGGTCCCAGCAGAACCAACAGGAGATGGAGAGAGTGTAGAAAGAGCAGGTATCACAGTACTCTATATAAAACAGATGATCAACAAGGACCTACTGTGAGGCACAGGGGACTCTACTCTTTGCTCTCTAATGACCCATGTGGGAATGAGTGGCTCTATGTACAACTATTTACTTTCCTGTATGGCAGAAACTAACACAGCACTGTAAATCAACTATGTCCAATAAAAATTAGTTTCAAAAAACTTTTTAAATAAAAAAGAGCAGGTATCCCCATTTTGAGCACCCACTATGATCCATGTACTTCACTTCCCTTAACCTATTTCATCTTCACAACAACACTAATGGGGAGTATCCTTGTCCCTGTAATAGAAGTGAAAAAAAAAAAACAACTGAGGCTCAGAGTAGTTAAGTAACTCTCCTGAGGTCACACAGCTAGCAATGGTGTTGGGCACCAGGCCTGTGATTAGGACTCAGGTGACTCCGACCCCAAAGCCCAGGTGTTGTTCACTCTGCCCTGACAGTTGACACCAAAATTTATCAAAATGAACATCGCCAGCAACGAGGATCTAACAAGGGCAGCCCCCTCCGCACCACCCACTTCCTTATTTATTTGTCCATGTCTTTATCATCGATCGCTCCACAAAGGTAAGGATCTTGTCTGTTTCTGACTGCTGTCCCGTCAGCTCTGTGACAGGCCAGAACAAAGCAGACACTAAGAAGTATTTCTGTGATAAATTAATAACAGTCCTTTGATGCAGAGATGACCAGTGTGAGCAAACTCAACCACTTACAACACGGATGGGATGCTAAAAATTAACCAAAACCCCCCCTAAGAGTCCTCAACTGCCAAAATAAACAGCTCTCAATCCAAGTTAATGCTCTATCTCTTTGGGAAACCCCTGGAGACTTAATGCAGAGCCTGTGCTCATTCTGAAGAGTGATTTCTAACCAATTTGTTGAGCTCTTTATCACTCTACTTCCTGATTAAAAGGCTACACTTCAGTTAGAGTCAAACTAGTAAAGGAAGGTTATCCATCTAAAACACAGGAGCCAAAGGAACAAGGTAACTGTACTTCAGTGTTATAATATTCAAGAGACACATCGTTAAACTTGCAGCCTTTGTTGATGGAGACACAGATCTGAGAGACTAGTTCATGACATTTTCCTCAACCTGACAAGTTGCCAGGCTTCAGCTCCAGCATTTGTGTGATTCGCTCAGTTCCCTGCACCATGGACCACCTCAGACACGAGGGTCCATGCTCTCAAATACATACAACTAGAATGACCCAGACTCACAGAGATTATGTTCTTTCATGCACAGAGAACTGTGTCTTATGGTCAAGTCATTTGCATTCATTTATTTTAAAGTTTTGATTCTGCACACAAGTATAATGGCCACTGCCTTCATAATTCACACTTTGACCTCAAATATACATCCTTCATGACAGCTCTTCATTTCTTTTCTATTTGTCTCTTTCCTGAAGGGTGTTATAACCTTATTCATGACAGATCCATGACTTAGTTATCTCTGAACCTCTAATCTTAGTGACTGGCATTTGTCTGTTGGTTAAATGGATAAGTCTCTTATTTATTAAAAACAAATCCCTGATCATTTGGAATGTCAGAAAATAGAGAAAGGTAGGGATGGGGGAGCCTGGTGGGCTGCCGTCTATGGGGTCACACAGAGTCGGACACGACTGAAGTGACTTAGCAGCAGCAGCAGAGAGCAACAAGCACAGTTCCAGATCATAAAAAAATTTCTTACATTTCCTTCTGATCTTTTTTTAAAATATAGAATGCTTTTTCTTTCTTTCTATTTTCTTCCTATAAANGCTGCCGTCTATGGGGTCACACAGAGTCGGACACGACTGAAGTGACTTAGCAGCAGCAGCAGAGAGCAACAAGCACAGTTCCAGATCATAAAAAAATTTCTTACATTTCCTTCTGATCTTTTTTTAAAATATAGAATGCTTTTTCTTTCTTTCTATTTTCTTCCTATAAAATCTTATGCATGCATTTCTGTGTTGGAACTTTCTTACTAAACATCACAACATAAGCATTGCCACGTGCCATCTCATACTTCTGAACCCTGATGAAGATAAAAAATTGTCTAACATGTTTCTTGGAGGCACAAAATAATTTAATGTCATTGAGCACATTATTAACCACAATTCTGGTGTGATCCAAAGGGAATTTCACCTGCATTCCAACTATTATAAATCAGGCTTCAGATCTTCAGCTCTCCGGAAAAATCCCTTTGTATCCCCTCCTCTACCTTTCAGAATGCATGACCCAAATGAAGATGCTGTCATGATTTCTGGTTATGGTGACCAGGAACAGCCATTCAAATCTATCACTAAAACCCTGCAGCAGGAGTGTTTTGGTAAAATGTGGTGTTGGCCACTTCTGGTTCCAGCACTATTCTATTGAGGCTTTTCCTATTAAAATAAACGTTTTCATGAACTTACAAAATGTGTTAGTCATAACCATCACACAGTTCCAGTCGATGATTAAAAAACAAACTAGGTTTGGGAAAAAATTCAAGATGCCTTCCATACTCCAAATTTGTTCCTAGTAAACAGAGAACAGGGGCCAATGCCTTGAAACTAAACATATTTTTATGAAACCAAACACTATAAAACACGAGTGAGCGTACACTTACATCACTCAGGCCCCTAAGATTAACAGACACACCGAAAGCATTTGCTTCACACTTGCTCAACTGAAGAAAGACATCGTTTCACAAAACAAATCCAAAATCGTGGCCTTTCCCAGATGCCTAAAATTCAAGACCCTTTGCTCTCAAATTTATCAATGAAGAAGTGTAGAAGAGAATTTGGGACTTTAATCAAATGTTTAAATCTGGTATCATGAAGAGAAAAAGTTAAAATTATGCACTAAGTAGCCAAAAAAAAAAAAAAAAAAGAGGAAGAAGATAAAATACACTGAGGTAAATATCTGCAAATGATCTTTTATATTATCGACTTTCTATTTCTTTGAGAAAAAGGACTTTCTTATCATCTACACAGGATCCTGGCCATGGTGTGGGCAAAGTGAGTTTGTTTTGCTTCTATGTAGTGTTTATTGCCTTTGTAAGAACCAAAAGGAGCATGCTTATTGCCCCTCATAGAAAGCCTGAAAAACACACTAGAAATAAAAGTAGAAAATACAAATCATCCATAACCTCCACAGGCACATGAGTATTTTAGAATTGAGGCATCTCATGTTTTTGATACATATATTATTTTGCAAATATAAATGAATGTTCTAACACCAGGGACAGTATTTGGTAGCCTACTCTTTTTTCTTTTAGATAAATGAGTTCCCTATAGCTCAGACAGTAAAGAATAGCAACCCACTCCTGTATCCCTGGCTGGAGAATCCCATGGATGGAAAATCCTGGTGGGCTACAGTCCACCGGGTCACAAGGAGTCAGACACAAGTGAGCCACTAACACCACACTACTCTTTCTTTCTTTTAAGTAATAGATTGTGATCATTTGCCTTTGTTATTAAATGTTCTCACAGAACATAGATTTTAATGGCTCCAAAGTGGTCCTTTTGCTGATGCGCCATTGACTTCACCAATCTATAATTGTAGAACAAGTAATTTATAATGACGAAAAAGAACAGTATCTCATCCTATGATCATCATCCTCACATGCATAGCTATGCCTACAATTTTTCTAAATTAAGTCCTAAGAGTAGAAATGTTGAGACAAAGGTTGTAAAATTTCAGACTCTTTGTATATCTTTGTCAATATAAATATGGCACCACTAAGTGTATCACTTCATATTTGCACAAACAACCTATGAACAACCCTGCCTCCTGGCAGGTTTGGATTCTCTGCGTCTTTACCAAGCTATTGGACCATTCGAAAATGTGTCTTGTTTTGCTGCCATTCATTTAGTCATTGAACAAATGCTGACTCAGCACCTTCTACGTGCCGGGGCTTTTCTCAGGCTGGAGGCGCTGCAGTGAACACAGGCTCTCTCTGAATCCCATCCCTGTCTTCTTCCGCTGTTACGCTGAGAATGGTTCTCATCTGAGCCTTCATCTTCTCAGCGGGAGAACGCAGGCAAATGCAACCCACCCAAGAGGTGGCTCTGCAAGCCAGCCATGTTGGCACGTGCTCAGTGGTGGGGTCCAGGAGGGGTCCTGGGGCTCTGCGTGCTGGCGCCTGAGCCGCACCAGCTCTTTCCACGCCACTGGATTTGGCTTCAGCTGGGGAGACTCAACCTTCCCCTCATGTGCCTGGCGCCCCGACAGCTCCTCTTCCACTGGAAAGAAGAGAGACTAGTGGTGGGAAGCTGATCCCTGCCGTCGGTTAGGGCTCACCTCAACCCTGCATTCATCCTGCCACAGGAACTGTGGCCGCAACACACAGTGTGAAGTCCCTCCTTTTACACTGAAGTCAGAGGCTTCGACGGAAAGAGAAACGGGCTGAGCTGTGGCCAGCTCTGCTTCTCGCTCAGCTGCTCCATTTCTCTATAGGAAAGAAGTTCCAGCAACCACTTAAGGAATGGCAGATCATACTTTTTGCTTCAGATCTTTTATAAAGAAATTTAAAGATTATTTATAAAGAAATAAAAAATGATAGGTTTAGCTAAAATCCCATTTTTGATCCTTTTCTTGCTCCTTGGTTAACTGCTAACTGGAAGCTAGTACATTTCATTCCAATGCATGTTTTATCAAGGTGGAACTTATGTAACTTAAAATTAACCATCTTGAGTCAGTGGCATCCACTGTGTTAACAATGTTTACAGCCACCATTTCTATCAAGATCTGAAATATTTTCATCATCCCCAAAGAAGTCTGCGAACCCATTTAGTAGTCATTCCCCATGGCTCACTCCCAACTCCAGCCCTTGGCAATTCCCAATCTGCTTTCCGTCTCTATGAGTTCATCTATTCTGGATATTTCGTACAAATGGACTCATATAATACATGACCTTTTGTGTCTGGCTTCTTTCAATCAGAACAATGTTTTGAAGGTTCATCCATGTTGTAAGAAGTATCAGCACTCCATCCCTTTTAATGGCTGAACAATGTTCCATTGAATGTTGACACTGTCTAATTAGATTTGGTTGAGTACCATGCTTCCCCCAGTGGCTCAGCTGGTAAATAATTCATCTGCAGTGCAGCAGACACAGGAGACACAGGTTTGATCTTGGGTCAGGAAGATCCCCTGAGGAGGAAATGGCAACCCACTCCGGTACTCTTGCCTGGAAAATTCCAAGGACAGAGGATGCTGGAGGGCTGTAGTCCCTGGGGTCACAGAGTCAGACATAACTGAGCAATGGCACATGCATTGAGCGCCATGCACACCTACTTGGTGCCTGCTGCCCTGGGCCGGGTTGTCTAATGTGATGGCAATCCAAGAAAGGACCCCGCTTTCCTGATGGGTGCACCTGGGGGAGGTGCAAGCAGGAAGCGTAGCTGGGTGACCCACATCGGCTCTATGTCACCAGCACACCTGGATTCCAGCCTTGGCTCTACCCCTCCCAGTTACATGAGTGTGGAAAAGGCAGTTGGCACTGTGTGCCTTTGCTTCCTCATCTGTAAAATGGAGATGAAATAGTAACCACCTCATATGAGCTTGCTGAGCCTAGTACACAAGATGATGCGTATAAATCTTTGCTCAGAGATGGCACACAGTAAATGACCCATTCAGCACATTTTAAAAACGTTCATCAACCACCGACCATGTTCTAGAGTAGGGGTACAACCGTGAACAGGACAATAAACACCAGATAGTTCACAGCCCAGAGAGGAAGCAGAGGAGATAAGATGCAGATCTTCACCCCTGTGACAAGAGGCTGATTAGAGAGTGAGGTCCCGTGGGAGCAGAGAGACAGTGCTGGGGCCAGCTGGTATTGAGGAGTGGAGAAGGGGCTTCCCCCAGGACACCCTGTCTGATCCTCCAGGACTTAAGCATATGTTCAAAAATCTCTCCTATTCAAAAATCTCTCCTTTTCTCTATCTCCTACCACCACAGTGACCAACAAAACCATCTCTTGCCCGCTTATCTGCATCAGCCTCCCAACTGATCAGAAATCTCCCCAGCCCAGCCCCCTTGGACCCATCCCCCACACAACTAGAGCATCATTTTCAGCATGATAGAGATTATAGTTTCCCCCTGACTAATGGCTCACATTGCTCCTATAATAAAAGTCAAGCTTTTCAAGCTCTGAAATGACATCACCTTGCCTATTTCTCTGACCTTTTCTCCTGCAGGCTATCTTATCATATAAGCTCCAACCCGCTGTCCTTTTATTTCCTAGAGTTCCCAAAGCCCTCTCCTGCCACAAGACCTTTATTCATGCTCCTCTCTCTTCCTGGAAGGCTATTTTCCTGTCTTTACCTAGTGAAGTCACCCCTAGGAATCCTCTTGAGTGTTAGAGTTGTCTGCCTTGATCCCTCAAACTAAAGTAGTTTCCCTGTTTTTCATCTCTGTCAGCCTCTCTTCTTTTGCTCTGTAGCTCTTGCTGTCTTCAGCATATGTAGCTACTAAAAGGGGGCAGTAACATATAGCGGCTAAGAGTCTAAGACTGTTCAGCCTCAGAAGAGAGACTCACCTCTTACAGCTTTTCCCTGTATAAAATGAAAATACTGGTAACAGTAACTACCTTCCAAGGTTGTGAGAAGAGGAACTGACCGAGTGTTGACCAATGCCTGGGCACAGAGTTGAATATTAATGAAGATTTTTTGAATGAATGTGGGGGTGAATCAGGCAAGGAAATAGAGAGAAAGATCTCGCAGGTTGAAAGAGAGGAGCAATGTGCAAAGTCACAGAGCATGAAGAGAATCAAGTGTATACAAGGACTAGAGCAGGCTTGTCCACCCCTCACCCTGAGCACATGGCCAGTGGCTGGTCCTGAGGGTGCTGGATAGATCTCCATGGAATGAGTCAACTGCCTGGAGTTGGCAGAGCCAGCTTCCAGCAGGATCTGGAAAAGTGACGGGTTCTAAATAGCCTGTAAGCCGAAGGAAGGCCAGGTTGAAAGGCCTGATTAGGGTGAAAGTCATGGGTAGGTCCAAGTCAGGATAGAACCTTGAGATGAGGGCCAGGAAGGCCTGACACTTTGAGTGCAGAAGACAGAGAAATGGAGTCTGCCTCCCTGGTCACGTGATTCCTCCCTGATCCTGGGACTCTTTGAGCAAGGATCCCTAGAAAGCTTTTTAAGAGTGTCCCATACTACCAAGACCCCTTAGAAAGGAGTCATGGGGACTGGGGGTCTCTGGTGCCCTTGAGCTCTGGGCATACCAGGGGCAACTGTTCAGTCCCAACACAAAGCTGCCGCTGGTGTCTTGGCAGTGCTGTCTACCCGGGGGGATAATGAGAGGGCTCCAATTAGCCTTTGAGCCTCATATCTCATCTGCCCAGATGGATGGAGTGCCCACTGTGTGCCCATGATGGGACTCAGTTCAGTTCAGTTCAATTCAGTCACTCAGTCGTGTCTGACTTTTTGTGCGATCATGGGACTAGTTCTATAGAATTACAAAGACCAGGGCTTAGTCCCAGGCTGAGGTTGTATAAAGACTCTGGGGCCGCCCAGCCCAGGAGGGTACAATTACCAACAATGCTGTGAAGCAAATTTGGACTTTCTCTCCACAAAACACACCTCTAGGATTGAGTCTCAGTGGAGGTCAGATTTGCTGACCTTCAGCATTACTTCCAAATGAGAGATTCTTGGCTCTGCCTGTGTTCCAGGGACTATCAGTGCCTGGCTGTGAAGGGGCTTACATTCCCGTGCCTTTGTTTTCATAAAGGGATGGGGCAGTATAAATTCACACAGCCTTTTGGAAGGCAGTTTGTCAGCATGTACCAAGAGAGACATAAAACATCCAAATTTTCTGACCCAGTAATTCCATTTCTGGGAATCTATCCTAAGGAAATAATCCTAAATAGGGATGAAGGCTTTTGCACAAAAGTTTTCAATATAATCTCATTTATTATAGGAAAAAATGGAAACAGTTTAATTGTCTAATAAAAGGGGGTGAGATTAAATGATGGTACAGTTTCTTGATGGATATCCTTTGGCTGTTAATGGTTCCAAAGAATAACAGAGGAGAAAGGCTTATGATATAATATTGGGTTAAAGAAAAAACAAGTAGATGACCTGGCAATCCCACTTCTGGGTATTTATCCAAAGGAAAGGAAAACAGGATCTCAAAGAGAGATCTGCCTTTCCATGTTCATTGCAGCATTATTCACAACAGCCAAAATATGCAAACAACCTAAGTGCCCATCAATGTTGACTGGATAAGGAAGAGATGGTATACATAATGAAGTATTATTCAGCCATGAGAAAGAAGAAAATCTTGCCATTTGAGAAAACATGGATGGAACCTCAGTGCATTTTGTTGCTGTTAAGTCGCTGAGTCATGTTTGACTCTTTGCAGCCCCATGGACTGCAGCACACCAGGCCTCCCTGTCTTTCGCCATCTCCCAGAGTTCACTCAAACTCACGTCCATTGAGTAAGTGATGCTATCTAACCCTCTCGTCCTCTGCTGCCCCCTTCTCATTTGCCTTCGATCCTTTCCAGCATCAGGGTCTTTTCCAATTGGTTGACTCTTTGCATCAGGTGGCCAAAGTATTGCGGCTTCAGCTCAGTCCTTCCAGTGAATATTCAGGGTTGATTTCCTTTAGGATTGAATGGTTTGATCTCCTTGCTGTCCAAGGGACTCTCAAGAGTCTTCTCCAGCACCACAGTTCAAAAGCATCCACATTTATTGAGGACTTTAATAAATAGTACCCACGTTCCCTGCCAGAGCTTTATGGAAACTGAGAAACAAAGCATTGTTGGCATTCACATTGTGGAAATAAATGAAGACCAAGTGAGAAGAAAAACAGGCTATGTATTCAGAGCTTGCTCTAGCAAGGGAGTCAGCTACCAACACTTGAATTTTGGCAGAGATTCAAAGGCTGGCAGAGAAGTGGAAAAGTTTGTGGTGGGAGACAGAGGGGGCTTCAGGCATGCCCCGACTGCATAGGAGAGTTGCAGGTGGGGTAATCAGAAGTGGGGCAATCAGAAGTGGGGCATCCTATATGACTGGTTGCAATGTATATTTGGTTTTCTCTGGTTGGACTTTAAGTTGGAAGTAGAGACAATAACTAGGGAAGCTGTCAGTTGTTAATCAAGTTCTGTACATTTGAGGTTGACTGTTGCAGAGGTTACTGTTTATTTCCTGGATTGTTACTGGAAATAGCAGTCTGACTTCCCACGAATCGAGCATATAACAGACTGGCTTTCTTGGCCATCATGATAGGTAAGAGGGCTGGTTTCCTGGGCAGGTTGCCTCAGGTTGTGGGTCAAAGTCCGTTGTAAATATGGTCTGGCCATTCTCTATGTATTCACAAAAAAATAAAAACTTGACCCTGAGTGTGCAAAGAAATAAAAACTTCGCCCTTGCCTTACCCCATATAAAAAAAGTTTAAAGGGATCATAAACCTGAATGTAAAAACTAAAACTGTAAATTTTCTAGGAGGATACATTTGTGACCTTGATTTGGGCAAAGATTTCTTAAATAAGATATATAACACTAACTATAAAGGAAAAAAGTTCATAAACTCTATTTGAAATGCTTCTCTTCAAAAGATATAGTTAATAAAAGCAAATCATGAACTAGGGAAACTATTTGTAAAACACACATCAGATTTATATCTAGATATATAAGTTTTTACAACCAATGATAAACAGATAACCCAAAATGAAAAAATATTTTAAATGATTCTTCAACAAGGAAGATATACAGATGGCAAATAAGTACATGAAGAGATGTTCAACATCACTGCTGCTGCTGCTAAGTTGCTTCAGTCGTGTCCGACTCTGTGTGACCCCATAGACGGCAGCCTACCAGGCTCCCCCATTCCTGGGATTCTCCAGGCAAGAACACTGGAGTGGCTTGCCATTTCCTTCTCCAGTGCATGAAAGTGAAAAGTGAAAGTGAAGTCGTTCAGCCGTGCCCGACTCTTAGCGACCCCACGGACTGCAGCCTACCAGGCTCCTCCGTCCATGGGATTTTCCAGGCAAGAGTACTGGAAATGCAAATTAAAACCACACAGCACAGTGCTGTTTGGACATACGTGCTAAGTCACTTCAGTCGTGTCCAACTCTTTGCGACCCTATGGACGATAGCCCTCCAGGTTCCTCTGTCCATGGGATTCTCCAGGCCTGAACACTGGAGTGGATTCCCATGCTCTCCTCCACAGGATCTTCTTGACACAGAGATCCAACCTGTGTCTCCTGTGACTCCTGCATTGCAGGCGAATTATTTTCCACTGAGCCACCAGGCAAGCCCAGTGCAGTGCCACCGCATACAAATTAGAATGGCTAAAATTTGAATGCAAAACCAGTAACACCAAGTGCTGGCAAGGATGTGGAGATAAGAACTTACATCCATTTCTGCTGAAATACAAAATAGCATAAGCTCTTTGGAAAACAGTTCAGCAGTTTCCTATGAAGTTATATATACACTTAAGGTTCAGTTCAGTTCAGTCGCTCAGTCATGTCTGACTCTTTGCGACCCCATGGACTGCAGAACGCCAGGCTTCCCTGTCCAGCACCAACTCCCTGAGCTTGCTGAAACTCATGTCCATTGAGTCGGTGATGCCATCCAACCATCTCATCCTCTGTTGTCCCCTTCTCCTCCTGCCTTCAATATTTCCCAGAATCAGGGTCTTTTCCAATGAGTCAGTTCTACGAATCAGGTGGCCAAAGTATTGGAGCTTCAGCATCTGTCCTTCCAATGTATATTCAGGACTGATTTCCTTTAGGATGGACTGGTTTGACCTCCTTGCCGTCCAAGGGACTCTCAAAGAGTCTTTTCCAGCACCACAGTTCAAAAGCATCAGTTCTTTGGCATTCGGCTTTCTTTATGGTCCAACTCTCAATACACTTAATACGCTTAAGGTATTCACCAGCAATCTAGGTATTTAGCCAAGAGAAATGGAAATATGTGTCCACACAAAGACCAGTGAAAGAGAAATGGAAAGACCATACAAAGATCAGTGCATGAATGTTTATTGCAGCTTTAATTTAGAAGAATCAAACGCTGGAGGCAAGTCTAACATCCCTTAGCTGGTACATAGACAAACCAACCGTGGTGTTCCCATATAGCAGAATAGTCCTCTGGAGGGAAAGGAACGTGAATGACTCTCAAAAGCTTACACTCAGTGAAAGAGAGAATACAGACTTGAGAGCCCACATGTTGTATGACTCCATTTCTATGACATCCTGGAAAAGGCAAAATTGTAGGGCCAGAAATAAGATCAGTGGCTGCCAGTGGTTAGCATGGGGGAGAGTTCTTCCTACAGGGGGACATGAAGAAACAACTAGGAAGGGATGGAACTGCTCTGTCTTTAATCTGTGACTTACACAACTGTATACATTGGTCAAAACTCATTGGACAGTACACAGAAAAGAGTGACTTAGACTCTCTATAAATTATACCTTTTTAGGAATATTGCTTTGGTGTGATGGCAAAGGAGCTTCTTAATCAAGATTCCCTGAAACTGAGCAGATTTTCATCCCCAGTCAATTGAGTGGAGCACCGCCTAGTTTTTCCCAAATGTCCCAAATCCACCTATACCCCTTCTGTGGGGTAGAATAAATGAAGGGGTGGAGTGTTTGGGGGAAATCCCTCCTCCCGAAGACAAAAGGAGCAGGGGCAAGGCTGTCTCCTCCACCATCACCCCGTCTCCTTTCTGTGCTTAATTTTGAAGCAGCACATTTTAATAGAAGTTTCCCATTCTCATTGCTGTTGAGCGTGTTGAATGGCATGAAAGACAGACTCCTAATCCAAAATTTGAGCAATCTTTGGATTTAACCCATATGGATGAGGTGATCACTAGTGAAGGTGAGGGTTTCAGAGTCCAGCTCTGCCCCTTACCAGCCTTGCCCACCTGACCCTAACCTCAGCGCTCCTCCCTTATCATGAGGAAATCATAGTTGCTACTTCATGTGCTCTTGGTAAAGAATAAATAAGAAATGCACAGAAAACACTTAGGACAGTGCCTTGCCCTAATAAACTCTTCATAATGGTAACTATATTTTATTGTCGATTGCTCAAAGATATGGCATCTCAGAAACCACTTTGAGTGTCCATCAATGGATGAATAAAGAAAATCTAGTGTATATACATGCACTTATACAATCTGATATTATTTAGCCATATAAAAATGAAGGCAATCATACCGTTTGCCATAACATGAATGAAACTTGAGGACATTTTGCTAAATTGAATAGGCAAGACAGAGAAAAAAAAAACACCTTATCACCTCATGTCTATGTGGAATATTAAAAAAAAAAAAAAAGGTGAGATCATAGACACAGAGGTCAGATTGTTGGTGGCCAGAAGTGGGGAAGGAGGTAGGTGAAATGAGTGAAGACAGTCAAAAGGCACAAACCTCCAGTTATAAGAAAAATAGGTCCTGGGATATAATATATAGCATGGAGACCATGATTAATCATACTGTATTGTATATTTGACAGTTGCTAAGAGAGTAAAAAGATTGAGGGCAGGAGGAGAAGGGGATGACAGAGGATGAGACGGTTGGATGGCATCACTGACTCAATGGACACGAGTTTGGGTAAACTCCAGGAGTTGCTGATGGACAGGGAGGCCTGGCGTGTTGCAGTCCATGGGGTTGCAAAGAGTCGATGCAACTGAGCAACTGAACTGAACTGGAAAGAGTAAATCTTAAAATTTCTCATCACAAGAAAAAAAAAAAAAGAAAACAGTTTGTAACTACATGTGGTGTTAGATGTCAACTAGACTTGTGATCATTTTGCAATATTGTATATATGAAACCATTATTCAGTACATCTGTAACTAATAAAATGTCATATGTCAGCTATATGTGATTTTAAAAAAGAACACACAAACACCAGAAAATGCAAATTAAAAAAAAATAAAGATGCAGAATCTCTCATATGCCAAATCTTTCTCAGGGAGATGTGCGAATTGAAGTCAGTGCTACAGGAAGCACAAATGTGGTTATGCAAAGGCGCGGAGTTCTGGTTTCTATGGTCTGCCTTCCAGGTCAGCATTTCTCCAGTCTCTCTTTTCTGTCTGCACCACTGCAGGGACGGAGGAGGCCTGTCCAGCCCCGCTGAGATCCTTCCCCAGGGCTGACAGGCTCCATTCTGTGCCTGCCAACTCTGATTAAATTCCCGAGGCAATGCACACCACTCTGTTGGCCTTCGCATCCCAAGATCCCAGGACTCCCTAACATTTTAAGGAGGGTGCTAGTTCTCTTGTGCTTCCTAAACAATCTTCGGATGGCATGACAGGTTACATTAGCAAAAGCCAAGACCCAGAGCAGCTGGCAGCAGCCTCACCTCTCCTGCACGTGCAGCAGGACCAAAGGCCAGCCCTGAACTGTGTTCTTCCCCCCAAACCCACGGGCCCACAGACAGGCCTTTAAAGAGCTCAAACCTTCTTGGAATTTCTGTAACAAGTCATCAGAGAGCTCCCCGTGGACTCTGAAAACTTCACTGAGAAAGCCTGACAGCTGCATAAAATTACATTTCGGAGATTTTAGTGCACAGTCTAACAGTTTGTGCATAAAGTGTTTTTAAGAAATTTTTGAATTGCCTAAAGAATGCCTTTTTTGTTGTTGTTAAAAAGTCTCCAGGGCCGACAAGGCTGCACGGTGTCAATCGCTCTGTTATTATCCAAGATGATAAAAATTCCTAGGTTTTCCTGAAATAGATAATATGATATGTGGCATTTGCTTCCAAACATACCAAATGCAGAGGTGGGAGACCAGTGAGTTAGGGGTGTTGATGAAATAATATTCCCCCTGGGAACCATTGAGCTGGAGTAGTGGGTACGCTGCAAGTCACTTTCGACTCAATCTCTTACTTTTCTGTATGTTCAATATTTTCTGTAATTTTTACGAATTTTCTTATGACTTAAAATATAAGAAGCGACGTTTGGGGCAGAAAGGTGAGAATCAGCTATTATAATCTGGGATAATATCTTTATGTTAATTCTCAGTTATCCATAATAATAGGTATTTATGTGTATGAAAAATACTGCTGTGCCTTCTCCAGTCAGGACCTCCGGAATCAGGTCCTGGTGATCAGCAATGCTGTCTACGCAGAGGAGTTATTGTTGTTCAGTTGCTAAGTCATGTCCGACTATTTGTGAGCCCATACACTGCAGCATGCCAGGCTTCCCTGTCCTTCGCTATCTCCCAGAGTTTGTTCAAGTTCATGTTCATTGAATCGGGGATGCTATCTAACCATCTCATCCTCTGCCACCCTCTTCTCCTTTTGCCTTCAATCTTTCCCAGCATCAGGGTCTTTTCCAATGAATCAGTTCTTCTTATCATGTGGCCAAAGTATTGAAGCTCCCACTTAACCATCAGTCCTTCCAATGAGTATTTAGGGTTGATTTCCTTTAGAATTAGCTGGTTTGATATCCTTGCAGTTCAAGGAACTCTCAAGAGTCTTCTCCAACGCCACAGTTCAAAAGCATCAGTTCTTCAGCACTCAACTTTCTTTATAGTCCAACTTTCACATCCGTACATGACTACTGGAAAAACCATAGCTTTGACTAGACAGACGTTTGTCGGCAGAGTGTTGTCTCTGCTTTTTAATATGCTGTCTGGGTATGTCATAGCTTTCCTTCCAAGGAGCAAGCGTCTTCTAGTTTCATGACTGCAGTCCCCATCAGTGATTTGAGAGCCCAAGAAAATCTGCCACTGCTTCTGCTTTTCCCCTTCTATTTGCCATGAGGTGATGGGACTGGATGCCATGATCTTAGATTTTTGAATGTTGAGTTTTAAGCCAGTTTGCAGGAGAGAGGATCTTAGAAATGATATACAGGGGACCTGAGTTCTAATTCTGGTCTTATGAATAAATGTAACCTTTGGAAGTGTCACTTTTCACTGAAGCTGTTTTTTCATCTACAAAATGGGAAAGTCAGGCAGATGGCCTTGGAGGCACCTCTCTTTCCTAATAACTTGAAATCCCCACTAGAGTGAGCTCAGCAGCATTAGAATCCTGTCTTCCCCTTTCAGCCCCTCATCTCCTGAAACAGCCCCTGGCACACTGCCAGAGGTCAACGCCATTTGTTGACACGCATACATGAATTGTCTTTTTTTAAATATACAGACTGCTTTTCTCACAAGAATTTACAACTCTTGGAGGCCTTCTTGGTGGTCCAGTGGCTCAGATTCTGCACTTCCAATGCAAGAGGCCCAGGTTCCGTCCCTGATCAGGGAACTAGATCCCCCATGCCACAGCTAAGACCTGGCACAGCCAAATAAATGAAGAAATAGTTTTTAAAAATGAACTTACAAAAAAAAGAACTTACATTTTTTAGTAATGAAAGCAGATTCAATTCAGATGCCAAATAAAGCCTCTTTAGTTTATTGACGTCACCTGGAAGAGCCAGGAAAGTGACAGTCAGCATCACCTCTATTTGCAACAACTCCATATTGTAACAAGGGTTGACAGACAGTTGACAGCCCGCCCTGTAAAATCCCATTCACAGCCCTTCAGGATAAAGATCAGAACCTTCAAAGGCCAGCAGAGCCCTGCCTGTTCCAGGCACTTCCTCCTTCGGACACAAGCTCTCCTTTGCTCCTTTCAATGGTCTTCTTTCCAAACCATTCTCTTCTACCCCAGGGCCTTTGCACATGGCATTCCCACATCTTAGAAGTGCTTTCCCACAGCTCCTCCTGGTTAATGACTGTTCCTTTTTTGTATTTCAGATCACACATCATTTTTTCAGATAAGCTCAAGGTCTCATGGAGGTTGCCTTGCTAAATATTCCCATAATACTCTTTAGTTTCCTTTCAGAACACTCTTCAGAGTTTCATGAATTTGTCAAATGATTATCTGTGTCTTAAATGAGATATAAATAAGAAATAGCTTTATTTTTCTTCTGTCACTTCTTCCAATCAAATCCTGCTGGATCTTTGCCTCTCCCTTTTTATGACAACTCAAGCAAATTCCTTAGCTTTAGCCACTTTGAATGACGCGTACCCTCTTGTTAAGTCAATTGTGACTCATTTTCCAACATTAAAAGGACAAATCAAAATCAATGCTCCGGGGGAAACCCTGAGATCTGACTCGACCTTGCACATCAGATCTCTGCCGCATGACCTTGTCATGGGTGTGATTCCTCATGCTGGCCCCCGGCACATATCCAGTGCAAAGCTTGGCCCTTCTAAGGCTCCAGCTGATAATCTGTTATGCTTTTCAGTCTCCCCCCATCTTCTACCTCTCCTTCGACTTTGGGCACACCTAGAGTCAGAGCAGAGAGAAAAGGGAATTAGAAAAACATGACCAAATTACTTTTACTTAACGGATGCTACTTGTATGATTTTATCCTGGCTGCCAATATCTGCTTAGGGCCCCAGGTATTCGAATGCTCTCTTTCTCTGGTTGAACATTTCTCAGGGCCATCAGAGGTTTTCTGAGGCAGCTTCGTCCACATGGGTTTCTGTTTATTTTTTAATTAATTTTCTTGTCATATAACTGCTTTATAATTTGTTAGCTTCTGGTGTACAAGAAAATGACTCAGCCATACATATACATATACATCCACCCCTCTCTTTGGGATTTCCTTCCTACTTAGGTCATCACAGAGCTTGAGTAGAGATCCCTCTGCTACACAGTAGGTTCTCATTAGTTATCTATTTTATACATAGTATCAGTAGTATATAGGTTTCTGATATGGGTGATAGCATCACAGACTCAGTGGACATGAATTTGAGCAAACTCCAGGAGATAATTAAGGATAGAGGAGCCTGGCATGCTGCAGTCCAGACTCTTTGCTGGGGTCACAAAGAGACAGACAGGACTTAGGGAGTGAACAACAACAAATGGGTGATAAACTTCTGGAAGGATGCCCTGAGCTGTCCCCACACCAGCCTCAGCTTCTGCACTTGGTGATACACTACATGGCTTCTTCTTGGCCTCCTCATCCCAGGAGGACACCCTCCTGGCTCAAGAGGTCCCACTGAAGTGGTCCAGTCCCAGCTGCCATCCTCACTACCTTGTATCTCTAGGGAAATGTATGCATCCTTGCCTCTTTATTAGCTGCTTCTACACTGCTCTCTTTTGTCCAAATAGCCTTCTGCCTTCAGAATTCCCTAGTTTCTGTGTTCACATAAGATATCAAACACTGGGGGTGGGTGAAGCTCTCACATTTCTCTGATCCCATAAGAGCTGAGCAGCTTTCGGTTCAAGCTCAGTACACATCCACCTGGAGAACAAGATGGTTTCTTTCTCGCAGTCACCTCTGACACGCTCAGTGATGTCTTGAGGACCACGCCACCAGGTTAGGAGCTGGACAGTATTATTCCTCCGTCCCCTCCCACATACAAAGGGAAGGGAAAGGGCATTCCCTTATCAAATAATAGCTCTCTACCTCGATGACTTGCTTCAACTACTCATTTGGTTTGAATTTCTAGTTTTCTCTTATAAAAAGTGGTACAAGTGGGCGATGGCTAGTACACAGATCCAACTGGGTTTTGGCGAAAGTCTTAAATGAATGTGTGGGCACAGATTGCCCGTTATTCTCTGCCTTGAGTCCTCAGCTGAGACTCCAAGAGGATGGAAACTCCCAGTTAACATCTGTTCAACACAGTCTTGTGATTATTCAGTGAATGTCTGTCTTCCCCCCTAGATTTTTGTCTCCAAGGACTCCATGTTTGCTTCCTGTTGAATATCAATATCAAACACTCAGTATCTGGCATATGATAGGAGCTCAATAAATATGTGATAAGGTGATGAATTAAAAAAAAAAAAAACCAGGATGAAAGAGTGAGAAGACCAGATCCGATTTATATCACTAACATTCCCTGGCTTGGAAAGATTAACAGAGGAGCCATCCGTTGTGCAGAAGTAGATAAGAGAAAGATTCCCAATACCTGGCCACTGAGGCTTTCAGAATTGTCCGCACAGTCTTTGAAAAAAGTTAACTACCTTCACCCAATCTACTGGTGTGCAGATGCAATAGATCTAGTTAAGTACCCATGAGTTAAGAAGCATAAGAGAAATCTAAACAATATGGTAAGAGGGTTCAAGGGAAGGAAAGGCTGCGCCTGCTGAGAGCATCAGGAAGACTTTCTGGAGAATGTGATGTGTTCAGTTCAGTTCAGTCGCTCAGTCGTGTCCGACTCTTTGCGACCCCATGAATCACAGCACGCCAGGCCTCCCTATCCATCACCATCTCCCGGAGTTCACTCAGATTCATGTCCATCGAGTCCGTGATGTCATCCAGCCATCTCATCCTCAGTCGTCTCCTTCTTCTCCTGCCCCCAATCCCTCCCAGCATCAGAGTCTTCTCCAATGAGTCAACTCTTCGCATGAGGTGGCCAAAGTACTGGAGTTTCAGCTTTAGCATCATTCCTTCCAAAGAAATCCCAGGGTTGACCTCCTTCAGAATGGACTGGTTGGATCTCCTTGCAGTCCAAGGGACTCTCAAGAGTCTTCTCCAACACCACAGTTCAAAAGCATCGATTCTTTGGTGCTCAGCTTTCTTCACAGTCCAACTTTCACATCCATACATGACCACAGGAAAAACCATAGCCTTGACTAGGCAGACCTTAGTCAGCAAAGTAATGTCTCTGCTTTTGAATATACTATCCAGGTTGGTCATAACTTTTCTTCCAAGGAGTAAGCGTCTTTTAATTTCATGGCTGCAGTCACCATCTGCAGTGATTTTGGAGCCAAAAAAAATAAAGTCTGACACTGTTTCC
>SJYX01013737.1:85950-129133 GCA_006410675.1 Oreotragus oreotragus
TGAAGATCTTTTCTGTACAGTTCTTCTGTGTATTCTTGCCACCTCTTCTTAATATCTTCTGCTTCTGTTAGGTCCATACCATTTCTATCCTTTATCGAGCCCATCTTTGCATGAAATGTTCCCTTGGTATCTCCAATTCTCTTGAAGAGATCTCTAGTCTTTCCCATTCTGTTGTTTTCCTCTATCTCTTTGCATTGATTGCTGAAGAAGGCTTTCTTATCTCTTCTTGCTATTCTTTGGAACTCTGCATTCAGATGCTTATATCTTTCCTTTTCTCCTTTGCTTTTTGCCTCTCTTCTTTTCAGTGCTATTTGTAAGGCTTCTCCAGACAGCCATTTTGCTTTTTTGCATTTCTTTTCCATGGGGATGGTCTTGATCCCTGTCTCCTGTACAATGTCACGAACCTCATTCCATAGTTCATCAGGAACTCTGTCTATCAGATCTAGGCCCTTAAATCTATTTCTCACTTCCACTGTATAATCATAAGGGATTTGATCCAGGTCATACCTGAATGGTCTAGCGGTTTTCCCTACTTTCTTCAATTTCAGTCTGAATTTGGAAATAAGGAGTTCATGATCTGAGCCACAGTCAGCTCCTGGTCTTGTTTTTGTTGACTGTATAGAGCTTCTCCATCTTTGGCTGCAAAGAATATAATCAATCTGATGTGATGTGTACGGAGGAAAAAAGCAAGGAGATGAAGAAAAGGACATGGCTAGCAGGAACTTGCAAGCCGGAGAAAGTGACACAAGCAAGGCACTGAGGCTAAAAGCACAAGATTCCCACCCGAACCTAGAGCTGTGGGGAGGAGAAGAGGGGGTCAGGAGCATCAGGTGTGTAAGACACAGATTGCCAGCTGAGCGTGTGGATTCAGGAACCTGGTCTCGTAAAGTAAGTGAGCCCTTGGGGCACATGGCAGAAGGGTTACGTGGGCGCATGGAGGGTCAGCCTGCCTAAACTCCTCATCTTCAAAAGAAGGATGATAAAATTAATCTCCTTAAGAGGTTATGGTGAACTTCCCCAGTGGTCCAGTGGTTACGAATCTGCCTGCCAATGCAGGGGACACTAGTTAGTCTCTGGTCCTGGAAGATCCAACGTGCTGTGGGGTAACTAAAGCCCAGCAACAAGGGAGGCCACAGCGATGAGACACCCGTGCACCGCAGCTAGAGAAAAGCCCCTACACAGCCCCAAGGATCCGGTACAGCCAAAAATAAATGAATAAATATCTTTTAAAAAAGAGGTTAGGGTGGGGATTAAAGGAGAAAATGATGTAATGTCTTCGCACATAAGCTGAGAAAGTCGAAGTCGTTCTGCCATGTCCAACTCTTTGCGACCCCATGGACTCTACAGTCCATGGAATTCTCCAGGCCAGAATACTGGAGTGGGTAGCCTTTCTCTTCTGCAGGGGATCTTCCATACCCAGGGATCAAACCCAGGTCTCCCACACTGCAGGCGGATTCTTTACCTGCTGAGCCACCAGNTACAGTCCATGGAATTCTCCAGGCCAGAATACTGGAGTGGGTAGCCTTTCTCTTCTGCAGGGGATCTTCCATACCCAGGGATCAAACCCAGGTCTCCCACACTGCAGGCGGATTCTTTACCTGCTGAGCCACCAGGGAAGCCCTAGCACATAAGCTAGGATCTTCTTTTTAAGATACTTCTAGTATCTAGACTTGACATATATATGTATGTATGTACGTACGCATTCTCAGTGTTGTGCTGAATTAGCTGAGACCAGCCAGAAATGGGCCATTCTTCACAGCTTTGCTTTCAGTAAATCAGGTTGGTAGCTGGAAACTGGCTCTGATGGAAGTATTTACACCAAGGAAATTGACAAAACTACCAATCTGAGCCATTTTCTTGAGAGCTGTTTCACCAGCACACTCTGAAATGCTGGGTGAACATTGATTGGACTGGTCTAGATTGAACTGAATTCAGTTGAAAAGTGAGTTAAGCCACAGAAAAAACAATTCACAAGCTGAAAGGGAAAAAAAAAATCTGCCTTTGAAAGACAGAATAAGACCTTGGCCTGAGCATGAGTGGTAGGTGAAAATAGAACCCCACTTCTTACCCTCAGTGACTCTCTCTTCCGTGGCTCATCAGTAAAGAATCCGCCTGTCGATGCAGGAGACTTGCAGGAAGCCTGGGTTCAATCCCTGGATCGAGAAGATCCCCTGCAGAAGGAACTGGCAACTCACTCCAGTACTGTTGCCTGGAAAATCCCATGGACAGAGGAGCCTGGTGGGCTATTGTCCATGGGGGTCACAAACAGTCGAACATAACTCAGCAACTAAACAACAACAACCATACTCCCTTCCGCATATTTTTCTACCCATCGTTTTTTTGCCTCTGTCNCTCCAGTACTGTTGCCTGGAAAATCCCATGGACAGAGGAGCCTGGTGGGCTATTGTCCATGGGGGTCACAAACAGTCGAACATAACTCAGCAACTAAACAACAACAACCATACTCCCTTCCGCATATTTTTCTACCCATCGTTTTTTTGCCTCTGTCTCTAAAATTAGTGTAAAAATAGCTGAGTGAAATAGGCAATAACAAGCTTTAATTCCATCAAGGTCTGAACACTAGGAGATTATTTCAAAGAATTGTTCTCTCTGTGAAGAAGCATAAGTCTAGGAAAAGAGACTATAAAAAGTTATCTGAGATGAAAAATAATGAAGAAAAAATCACATATTGCATAATGAAAAAAATACTGTGATGTTAATAATATAAGAAACCTTGCCATCAAACACTATAGGAAATTTAAGTCAATTATGAATAATACAGAAAAGCAAATATAAACACCCATCAGTTCAGTTCAGTTGCTCAGTCGTGTTCAACTCTTTGGGACCCCATGAATCACTGCATGCCAGGCCTCTCTGTCCATCACCAACTCCCGGAGTTCACTCAAACTCATGTCCATCGATTTGGTGATGCCATCCATAAATAGTATCAAAACGTGGCCAAGTTAAAACAGAAAAACAAGAACACATCTATCTCTCTGGTAGTCAACAAATTCATCCATTTCTAAGCTATTTGGCAGAGGCAGTGTCAACACAAAGAAGTGAATGAGAAAAGCCCTTTAAGAAATCATCACTTACATGCACCCCAATGTTCATAGCAACACTATATTGTTATTATAAACAATAACCAAAGCATGGAAGCAACTCAAGTGCCCATCAACTGATGAACAGATAAAGAAGATGTGGTGAGTATACGCAATGGACTACTGCTCAGCCATTAAAAATGAAGGAAATGATGCCGTTTGTAGCAACACGGATGGACCTAGAAATCATCATATTAAGTAAATCAGACAAAGACAAGTATCATAGGATAGCACTTATTTAAAAAAATTTTTTAAAGATACAAATGAACTTATTTACAAAACAGAAGCAGGCAAAAAATAGAAACAGACTCACAGATGTAGAAAATAAACTTACAGTTATCAAAGGGGAAAGGGAAGGGAGGGAATAATTAAGAGTTTGGGATTAGCAGATACACACTGTTTCACATGAGGCTTTCTAGGTGATGCGAATGGTAAAGAACCCAACTGCTATTGCAGACATGTACTCATTTATATGCAGAGTGCATCGTGTGAAGTGCTTTGCTGGATGAATCACAAGCTGGAATCAAGACTGCCAGGAGAAATAGCAACAATCTCAGATAGGCAGATAATACCACTCTAATGGCAGAAAGTGAAGATGACCTAAACAGCCTTTTGATGAGGGTGAAAGAGGAGAGTGAAAGCTGGCTTGAAGCTCAATACGCATAAAAGATCATGGCATCCGCTCCCATCACTTCATGCCAAAAGAAGGGGAGAAAGTGGAAGCAGTGACATATTTTCTTTTCTTGGGCTCCAAAATCACTGTGGATGGTGACTGCAGCCATGAAATTAAAAGATGCTTTCTCCTTGGCAGGAAGGCTGTGAAAACCTAGACAGCATATTAAAAAGCAGAAACATTACTTTGCTAGCAAATCTCCTTATAGTCAAAGCTATGGTTTTTCCAATGCTCATGTACAGATATGAGAGTTGGACCATAAAGAAGGCTGAGTGCCAAAGAACTGATTCTTTCAAATTGTAGTGCTAGAAAAGACTCTTGAGAGTCCCTTGGACTGTTAGGAGATCAAACCAGTCAATCCTAAAGGAAATCAACTCTGAATATTCACTGGAAAGACTGATGCTAAAACTGAAACTCCAGTACTTTGGCCACCTGATGTGAAGAACTGACTCGTTGAAAGAGTTTGAAAAAAACTCATGGGAAAGTTAAAAAAAAAAAAAAAAAAGGAGGAGGCAGCAGAGGATGAAATGGTTGGATAGCATCACCAACTCAATGGACATGAATTTGAGGAAACTCCAAGAGATAGTGGAGGACAAAGGAGCCTGGTATGCTGTAGTACATGGGGTCACAAAGAGTCAGGTATGACTTAGCAACTGAAAAATAACAACTACTTCACATAAAATATTTTAATAAATGGACAACAAGATCTTACTGTATAGCACAAGGAACTATATTCAGTATCTTGTCAGAAACTATAAAGGAAAATATATGTATAATTGAGTCAATTTGCTGTATACCAGAAGCCAATACAACATTGTAAATCAACTATAGTTCAATAGAAATAAAGTCATCACTTGTATACACATGTATATATACATATCCACAGGCTGGCATTCTGGTAATTAAGATTATAAGGACTGAAATTCCAGTCCAGGCTTTTAGAAGGCCTCAGAGGGGAGTGTGGGGAGATTCCTTTAAGTTCAGATAGCCAGGATTTTCTTACATATGACAGTGAGTTGTTCTGTGGCGCAACCCTAGGAGTAAACTAATGAAAACGTTCAGCCTCTAGATCTATGTGCCAATTCAAGTTCAAATATAGTCACGCCATTTTTTTCTTCCAATTGCTTTTCAGGTTTCCATTTGCTTTTATTAGTAGGTAGACTAGTCAAGGGACTTCCCAGGTAGCTCAGCTGATACAGAAGCTGCCTAGAATGCATGAGTCCCCAGTTCGATCCTTGGGTCAGGACAATCCCCTGGAAAAGGGCATGGCAACCCACTCCAGTATTCTTGCCTGGAGAATCCCCATGGACAGAGGAACCTGGCAGGCTGCAGTGGACTACAGTCCATGGGGTCGCAAAGAGTGGGACACAACTGGGTGACTAAGATCACACATACACTAGTNCATGGCAACCCACTCCAGTATTCTTGCCTGGAGAATCCCCATGGACAGAGGAACCTGGCAGGCTGCAGTGGACTACAGTCCATGGGGTCGCAAAGAGTGGGACACAACTGGGTGACTAAGATCACACATACACTAGTCAAGATCTAAATCCTCTCCCTCCGTGAACAATTTAAGAAGTCTAGAGGCTTTCTTGGTTTGAATGGAGTCATTTCTACTTCTAACTCAGGCAGAAAGTGAGAAACAAAACCTCTGATGGTCCACTTGCCTTGTTTTAGCTTCTACCAAACTGCCTCACTCTGTGCAGAGTCCAGTGGATGCTTGTCCATTGCAGGAGATGTTCTAGCTGACCTCATTATTACTCACTCACCAGGCGTCAATATAATGACCCTCTTAACCCACCATGGTGTGTTCAACCACTGTTTCCTAAAGAAAAGCCGCCATGACAGAATGACTGAAGACAGATGAACAGTCAGCCTCATCCACATATTCTTCCAAAACCAGCCAACTACAAATCCTTTAGGCTTTTTGGCCCAGATTCCCACATACCCCCAGCTCAGTTGCATCCTCTGGTCCACAGTGTCCTTTCTTCACAGCAGACTTTGGATTGGGCCAATCCTGTCATCCATGACTACTCTTTAAATTTGCATCACGGGGAGAAGGAACTGGGCCCTTGATTCCTTCCTTTCCTGAAGGCCGTGGAGGCTTTAAGTAAACAATCTCAACCCCTCTCCTCCCGAGGGTCCCTGAGAGGCAACTCTTCTTCAAGCCACTATCAAGTCATCCCTTTATGTACTAACAGGGTCACCTGAGGGACTTCTCTCAATAACAAGTATCTCCTTCCAAGCGACCTGTATCTCTACCTGCATGTATGCTGAAGCTGATGTTAGTTTTTCAGTTCCATCTCATTAATCATGAGATGAAACAATTTTAAGAACTATGAGAAAACTTAGGAATAATCAAACACAACCATCTTATTTTGAGGATGAGAAAAATAAACCCAGGGATTCTCTCTGATTAACAAAAACTCTGCCTCATGTCTGTGCTCAAGGCATTGGTTTTGTGACCCTATGTTAGCACTCAGATTTTGCATAGCCAACAAATTCAAAAGACTATTTTTTTCAGATTGTGGGGTGATGGTGAATGCACATGCTTGCTTAGTCACTCAGTCATGTCCAACTCTTTGAGACCTCAAAGACCTTAGCCTGTCAGGCTCCTCCATCCATGGGATTCTCCAGGCAAGAATACTGGAGCAGGTTGCCATTCCCTTCTCCGCGGTATCTTTTCAACCTGGGGATTGAACCCAGATCTCCTGTGTCTCCTGCATTGCAGGCAGATTCTTTACCCATTGAGCAATTAATCCAAATATAGGAGGACAGATAGCCAAGGCAAAATAAACCTTTTCAGAGTAAGGAGTCCACCAGTCTTCTTGGTCAAATTTGTGACTTGTGCCCACTTCCCCAACCGGAAGTACTTCTTCCAATTTGCATTCTAAGTAGCTTGAAAAGTATAGTGGGGAAAGCAAGATAAAAAACAAAAAATTTTTGGTGACTTATTTTCTGTAAATGCCATCATAAATTACCTACTACTTTTGCTGGGAAGATATGTGAAGTTCGTACCAAAAGGACGAAAGGAAACTAATTGCGGTGACGACGAATCATCATAGGGTTTGGAGAACCATCTGCCTTTTGAGCTGTTGTGATCAGTTCTCTACAGTAACAAAGACCTATTCGTCTTCTAAAAATACCCAATCGTTTATCCATTCAGCAGAGAACAAAGAAAACAGCAGTACAGGATTCGTCCCCCTGTTTCACTTTGCAGCATGTAGAATGAGGGACAATTTTCCTGCCATATTTATCCAGACTAGGGACCACTCCCCTTGCTATCCCAGGAGACACAAGCCCCAGTCCAGAATCTGAAGATTCTACATCGAAAATGCTCAAATAGGACAGAACTGTTCTAAGTTAACAACTAATTTCCAGCCAGTGAGTAATTTTTTTCCTGAAACATCCACTCGGTGGAAAACAAATGAAGAGGGGAAAAAATTAAGTAAACAAATCTGAAAACGAGGCCACGACACACAAGAGATGGAGGCGCCTCTACACTTAACGGGCGAGTGAAGTCGGCGCTCCCAGGTTTATATCAAACAAAATCGTGGTTTCAGCTGGCCCTGACTGAGCCTCACCCGATGAATGACTTCCAGTGCCTCTGTCTCTCTGGGACCAAAGGAGAGAATTATTTTTAGCACAACTATTTGAAAATCTCTGAGAACTTGGATCTGTTTTTCTGTCTGGTACCAAAGCAAGATTTTCTCTGAGCTCTCATGAAAGATCCTCAGTCTATTGTGGATTTAGAATTCTGGAGCAACCCCCACCCCAGAGCAAGGTATGGTGTTTACTCTTTTTATAGAATCTTGGCAGATGGCAGCTGCAACCTCCTGTTTCATTATGGTAGCTTTTAAGTCTATGAATCAGATAGCTCTGGAAGAAGAATCCATGAAACTGAAGATCTAGGTTCAAATTCCTGGTGTAGCACTAGCTTTGTGACTGCAGACAAGTCACCTGACTTCTCTGCACACGGGTTCCCTATCTGACCTACCGAGAGAGGGTCTTTGAGAAGACAGGGCTTCACGTGTCAAACAGACAACAAACTGACAAATGTCAGCACTGATTATTGCTGTAGCATCATTGCCTTTTATATAAAGCAGCCAGAGCTTTATGAATCAGAAGCTGTTGATAAGGATAAATATCGATTAACTTTTCCTCCACTCAACACTTGTTGAGCCTCTGCTGTAGATTAGCCTTTGCCCTAAGTGTCAGTGATGGAGTTTACATTCTGGTGGAGAAAAGGCAATAGTCAGCCATCACACCATGTGGCTGCGTGATCATGGAGGGCAGAGCAGAGACAGGAGAGGGAGGGGCTTCATGGTTAACAGAAGAAGGCGGTCTGAGAAGGAAAACCCAGGCCCCCAAGGCAGAGCTGAGGAAGCACAGACAGAAGGCACTGGGGTGTGAGCACCTCAGTTCCTGTCCTGTCCTGCTCACAGCCCAGAGGAGGACACAGCCCTCTGTTGTGAAATCCCTTCCCCTGTAAGCCAAGGATGCGTCTCGCTTTGGCAGCCATGCTTACCTATCCTAATGACTTCCAGGCAAAACACATTTTCAAACTGAATTAGTAATCGAGTCCTTTGCCATGAAGTCATGCTACAGTTTCCCTCACATGATGTCGGGAAGAAACCCAAGTGTTCAGAGACAAAAGAGCTTGGTTCACATCCTATCTACCTGGGCTGGTTTTAGGGCTGTGTGCACTTGAGACCCCAGGCTCTCCATGTGGTCGCAAATGGCAGAGTTTCCTTTTCTGTGGCTGAATAATATTACACTGTATATTCTATATATTTCCTTTCTTCATTCATATATTTCCTTTATCCATTCATCTGTCAGTGGAAATTTAGATGGCATCCATGTCTTGGCTAGTGTGAATGATGCTGCTATGAATGCTGGGTTGGATATACTTTTTGAATTAGATTTTTTGTAAGAATTCAGATATCTCTTCAAGGTAACGATTTTCATTTCCTTCAGATATATATACCCCAAAAGTGGGATTGCTGAGTCATATGGTAATTCTAATTTTAATTTCTTGTGGAATCTCCATACTGTCTCTTCTAATGGCTATACAAGTTCATATTCTCATCAAGGTTCTCCTCACTTGTTTACTCTTTTCGATGACAATCATTCTAATAGATGTGATAGCTCAATGTGTTTCTGATCTGCATTTTCCTGATGACTGGTGATGTTGAGCATCTTTCGTGTATCCGCCGTCCATTCATATGTCTTCTTTGGGAAAACGAAAACTTATTCAGATCTTTTACCCATTTTTAATTGGATTATTTGGTTTTTACTATTGAATTATACTAGCTCATTATGTATTTTGGATATTAACCCCTTATCAGATACATGATTGGCAAATATTTCCTCTCCCATATTTGCCTTTTCATTTTGTTTGTCATTTCTTTTGCTGTGCAGAAACTTTTTAATCTGATGTAGTCCCCTTTGTTTATTTTGGCCGTTGTTGCTTATGCTTTTGGTACTATATCCCCAAAACTGTCGCCAAGACCAATGTTACTGTGCTTTTTTCCTATGTGTTCTTCCAGAGGTTTTATGATGTTCAGCCTTACATTTAAGTCTTTAACCCATTTTGAGTTATTTTTCTGAGTGATGTGAGACAGGATTCCAGTTTCTTTCTTTTTTTTTTTTTTCTGCGTGTGAATATCTAGTTTTTCCAACATCATTTATTTATTGAAGAGACTACATTTTGCCTTGTGAGTATTCTTGGCTCCCTTGTCAAGTATTAGTTGACCATGTATGTGTGCATTTATTTTATTTTACAATAAAGGAAAACCATGCTATTTACAGAAAGATCTCCAACTGTGGACAGATGTTCTAAAAGTTGAACCTTTGCTCTAATTTATCCAGTGTTTTTCCAAGTATTTTACATAGCTAGTTTAACAAAAAACAAAGGGTTTTACGACCAAGAAGGTTTGTAAAACACTGCATACTACATTCCTACGTTACAGATTCACAATGCACATTAACATGAAGGTTTTGAAATCTACAGTACCACAGAGTAATTCTAAAAATATACGTTTAAAAGAATTAAAGTTCTGTTACTTTGTAATCCTTACAGAAAAATTGCAGAGAGGGTCATTTGCAATTAATACCCAGGACAGATCTGTTCAAATTAACAATAGTTCCAGACCTTTAATTTTATAACTCCAAAGGAGCACAATAGTGGGAAAAAATACATTTTAACACAAATTCTACATAAATTTACATAATTCAATGCAATCTTTCAGGATACTTTGTATGAGGAGTGAGTGCTCATGTGCATAACTTTTGTAGTTTTGAAAATGTTCTGAAGTAGATTGTGGTATACATTGAATTGTATGTTTTAAACTGATCAGTTTTATGATGCTCACATTAAACCTCAAAAAACTTTAAAAATATTGTAATGTGTATAGAGCCATGACTCACATAGTTTATTCTCATCCAAAATAACCAAATTCACTGCAAACCAATGGGTAAAGGATGGATCATTTAATACAAAATGTTGAAAATATAATGGTGCCTCCCTACCTCACACTTTTTATTAGAAAAATTTCCAGTAACTCAAATTTTAAAGAAGAAAAATGAAACAAAGAGAAGGAAATGACAACACACTCCAGTATCCTTGCCTGGGAAATTCTGGTGGGAGCCTGGTGGGCTACAGTCCATGCGGTCACAAAGAGATGGACACAACCGAGCAACTAAAATTTTTACATAAGTAAATGAAACGAAAAGCTAAAAGAAGAATTATTCTTGTTATTTTGAAATGGGAACAGCCTTCTAAGCACAAGAAATTAAACCTCAAAAAACACTTTCACAATAAAAGATTTTTTAAAATACACAAAGTGAAAAAACAAACTAGGAAAAGCTATTGCTGCTCATGTTATAAACCACATGCAAAGAAATATATATAAATATCCATTGCACTATTGTTTGTAATAGCACAAGGATAAAAATATCCCAAATATTCATCAGTAGGTGACCTGTTAAATATAATACACCTTTATGATGGATATTCTATAACCACTAAAAAAAGAATGAGGCGGCTTTATCTATATACTGATATGGAAAGATCTCCAAGCTAGGTGAAAAAACAAGTTGCAAGAATTTGCATACAGTACTTTTATGGGGGGCAGGACACAGAAGTCACAAGCAACAGGAATTGCCTCTAGAGAGGGAACCTGGATGTCTGGGAGACAGTGGGGAAGGAGAAGAGATTTCCTTTTCATTGCACATCTCTTTTTTTGAATTTTATGAATGTGCATGTTTTAGCTATACAAAAAATAAATATTTTTAAAACTCTAGACTATGCACAATTAAAACAACTTAAGTCCTTTATCTGTATTTCTCAAACACTGCAAAAGGAACCCACAGACTCCAGGAATATTTCTTTAAGTCTTCCCTTTCCTCTTCCTTTTGTAATATTCTCATATTCTATAATTCCTCTCTAGTCTTTTTTCCCCCCAAAAATCACACCTCTCTCCCAAAACAATCTCCTCTGCCCCAACATGAGTTGTGCCAAGCACTATTCTAGACTCAGAGGTTAAAGTGTCTGCCTCCAGTGCGGGAGACCGGGGTTCGATCCCTGGATTGGGAAGATCCCCTGGAGAAGGAAATGGCAATCCACTCCAGTATTCTTGCCTGGAGAATCCCATGGACGGAGAAGCCTAGTAGATTACAGTCCACGGGGTCGCAAAGAGTCGGACACGACTGAGCGACTTCACCTTCATTCTAGACATCAGTGGCTAAGGCAAAGATCCTTGCCCTTGCGTTCTATCAGAAAGAGATATTAAAATTTCTTATAAATAAAAATTTTAATAAAATATTTCATATGATAAACAAAATAAGAATATTTAAGAATAATCTAATAAATTAGAGGCTGATGAGAACAATGGACAAGAGAAATATTAGAGCAGCATGAGGCAGGTCAGGGAGTAGGAGATGGTTTGTGATGTTAGATAAGGAGATAGGTTTAATGAAAGGGAAGCATGTGAGCAAAGACAGAAGCAGATGAGGAGATGAGACGTGTAGGCATCCTGGAGAAGAGAGATCCAGATGGGGAAGAGGCAGTGTGAGGATCCTATGGCAGAGCATAGCTGGTATCTTCGAGAAACATCAAGCAATACAGTTTGTGGTTGAAGCTGAGGGAATGGGAAGGAAAGTAGAAGAAGATGAGGTCAGGGAGGTAAGGAAAGTGGACAAGGTAGGTACATGTGGACCATGTACCATGAGGCTTTTGACTTTTAAATGAAGGACAATTACAAGGTGATCCCACAGTGTGTGTGTGTGTGTGTGTGTGTGTGTGAGTCACTCGGTGGTGTCTGACTTTTTGCAGCTGCAGCCTGCCAGGTTCCTTTGTCTCCGGAATTCTCCAGGCAAGAACACTGGAGTGAGTAGCCAGTCCCTTCTTCAGGGGGATCTTCCTGACCTAGGGATTAAAGCCAGGTCTCCTGCATTGCAGGTAGGTTCCTCTCTGTCTGAGCCACCAGGGAGGCCCCTGTCGTTTTTTGTTGTAACCCACACTCCCTTATTATCCTGATGACTCAAGTCCCAAGCCTTGAATAGCCACTCATCATCATGTTATTGTCATTCATCAGGTACAACTGTATCGCTTGATGTTTCTCGAAGATGCCAGCTATGCACTGCCATGGGACCTTCCCACCGCCCCTTCCCCCTGTCTGGACCAGTTTTAGTTTTACTTTGTCCTTCCTTTGAGCACCGTGGTCTGGCTTGTTGTTTTTTCTGCTGTTTAGTCACTCAGTCATGGCTGAGTCTTTGGGACCCCATGAACTGTAGCCCCCCAGTCTCCTCTGTCCACGGGACTTTTCAGGCAAGAATACTGGAGCAGGTTGCCGTTATCTTCTCCAGAGGTTCTTCCTGACCCAGGGATCAAATTCACATCTCCTGGGTCTCCTGCACTGGCAAGAGGATTCTTCACCATTGAGGAAATATTAATATCCTTTCTTCTGAGCACATCTTTAAAATGTCTACACCTTCTATCCATCATAACCTTAACTCTGACCCCATGCTTCTCCATAGACTGATCCTCAATGATGGGCATGTGTGTTTCAGCATCTCCATCAGGGTCTGAGATGCCATTGCCCAAAGCATCTTCCCTTCAGATCATTTCAGGTCCCTCCTAGGACCAGCTACTGGGCTCAGCTACAACAATCCATTCAAGGTCTGATTAAAATTTTCCTTATAAGTACCTGTTCTTCTCTTTCAAATCCCTTCTCAAAGCTTCCTCTAATCAGTTTTCTACAAAGGGGAAGAAAGTAGCAATTTAATAACCATGTCTTGTTTTAATTGACAAAGGTTTGGATAAAAAGATTCTTTCCATTTTCTCTCATCTCAGGCACCTTTGGAAAGACTGGCATGTTTATCTGATCTGTTGGGGTTTTCAGAAAGTGCCTTAATTCCAGTAAAGTAATAGGATAAATAATTTTGAGTTTGTGCTCTAAACAGAGCATTGCAAAAATACTCGCTTTCTTTCTTTTTTTCTTTCTTTTTTTGATGAAGGGCAGGGGCACTGGGAACATGGAGATTTGGTCAAGGATACAGAGCCTATATTTGGATAAGTTGCTTCAGTTTTTCAGTAAATAAGATTTCTAGGAATCAGACTTATTTCGAACCACTTGTACACTCTGTGTTTTTCTCAGTTTGTCATTCCTAGGCTCTGGCAAATTTCTGGATGTGATTCCAAGATGTTGCAATTTCCCCATGGGTGCCGTAAAAGTGGTACAGTGTGCTGGTTAATTTTCTAATGTGGCTGTCAAAAAATAAAGAAACTCTATCCAATTGCTTTTCTCACAAGCTATGATTATTTCCTTTGAACAAGTATATTCCAGGCATAGACATCAAGCATTGTACAGATTTCTTATTAAAGCGCAAGTCCAACCACACAAAAACAACTCATTTACACCATTCCGAAAACACGTGTATACTTCCCCCACCCAAGAGGCAGACAGCCCTAAGGCTGTTAGCCTAGAAAATCAACTGTCCCCAGCCTAACTACCCACCACTCCGTCTATATGCCAAATGTGATGCTAATAGATGATCCATCATTGTCAGCATCCAGGCTCTGTGGAGGAAAAAAAATCCTATTAGATCAGAGCTGATGAGACCTGTTGCCTATTTTACTCAGGGCACATGGCAACTTGCATGGTTTAATTTCACTCAGCTATTTAATTGAGCCCCAAGACTAACAGCTTAATGGGACACTAAAGTATTCTATCCTGCAGATTTTAAATTAAAGTTTGAGACACCCTTCACTCAGGACATGTAAAGAACTCCAATTAACACTAATTGGCATTACACATGATTAGCAAATGGAAAACATGATTTTCCTGAAAATGTCACTTCCCTTCCCTTGCTTTACTTTAAAAAGTCTATAAATTCTAAAAAAAAAAAACTACCATGGATGCATACAAAGATTAGACATAAAGATGTCTATCTAGCATGGTGCTTATCCTGGCAAAAAAAAAAAAAAAAAAAAAAAACTGGAAACAAAGATCTATGAGGGGAAATGGTGTACATAAAAGACAATAGAGACAAATGCAAAAATGGTTTTAATGTTCTGAAAATTTTTGACATGGGGAGATACTTCTTACATATTGTTCAGTGAAAAAAAAAAGACTCCCAGGAATGTCATAATATCACTTTTCTTCATAGTACAGAAGAAAAAAAAAGACCAGAAGAACATATATATCAAAGTATAAATAGTAATTATCTCTGCATGGTGAGAATAATGTTGATGTTTATCTTCTTCATTTGCATTTCTTTTTCTTTTTTAAAATGCATGTTGTTGTTCAGTCGCGCAGTCATGTCTAACTCTTTCGCAGCCCCATGGATTGTAACCCACCAGGCTCCTCGGCCCATGGGCTTTCCCAGGCAAGAAGACTGGATGGGTTGCTATTTTCTTCTCCAGGGGATCTTTCCAACATAGGGACTGAACCCAAGTCTCCTGCTTGGCAGGGAGATTCTTTACTGCAGAACCGCCAGGGAAGCCAAAAAAAATGCATACTTCTGCAAAAAAAAAAAAACATTATTTTTCAAAGTCCATCATTAATTCCTGCAGGGAAAAAATGCAATAAAGTAATTTATTTTGGAATTTTAAAAATCAGTGCTTCATCTCCAGCAACTGAGAACTATCAGTAATGTGCTGATTCAGACAATGTTTTCTGAGTCACCAGGAATTTTACAAAAGCATTCCACCAAAGTAATTTTGTTCAATAAATACAGTTTTCGTCCTTCTGACTTAAGATAATATTGTGTTTTTACAATAAAGCTTATTAATAAAAAGAGTACTATATGTACCATATGTAAAATAGATAGCCAATGGGAATTTGCTGTATGATGCAGGAAACTCAAACTGAGGTCTGTAACAACCTAGAGGGGTGGGATGCGGAAGGAGGTGGGAGGGAGGTTCAAGAGGGAAGGAATATAAGTATCCCTAGTACTCCTGCCTGGGAAATCCCATGGGCGGAGGAGCCTGGTGGGCTGCAGTCCATGGGGTCGTGAAGAGTCGGACACGACTGAGCGACTTCACTTTCACTTTTCACTTTCATGCATTGGAGAAGGACATGGCAACACACTCCAGTGTTCTTGCCTGGAGAGTCCCAGGGACGGGGGAGCCTGGTGGGCTGCCGTCTATGGGGTCACACAGAGTCGGACACGACTGAAGTGACTTAGCAGCAGCATGGCTGATTCATGTTGATGTTTGGCAGAAACCAGCACAATAAAGTAAAGCAATTATCCTTCAATTAAAGATAAATACATTTAATTATAATAAGGAATAATGTGCCAATAAACCTCAAGTGGAATTATGAGGGCAAACACGGTATTTAGCCACCTGTGGTGAGGTGGTCCCTGGGGTGAATTGTTGAAAAAGCCCACTCTTCTGTTCCTTTATCCTGAAACCCCCACCTAAGAGGGTGCACTGATGTCCGTGTGTTTCTCTTTCAGAGCCAAAGATGTTTGTCTTGCTCTATGTCACAAGTTTTGCCATTTGCGCCAGTGGACAACCTCGGGGTAATCAGTTCAAAGGAGAGAGCTACTCCCCAAGGTATATCTGTAGCATTCCTGGCCTGCCTGGGCCTCCAGGCCCCCCTGGAGCGAATGGTTCCCCCGGGCCCCATGGTCGGATCGGCCTTCCAGGACGAGATGGTAGAGACGGCAGGAAAGGAGAGAAAGGTGAAAAGGGGGCTGCAGGTAATGAATGAAGTTCCGTAAAAACCCCTCTGTCGCCCCCACCTTAAGATGACTCCCTTGCTTTGCTGCTTTTTCAAATGAGAAGCGCCCTTTCAGTCCTTTCCTGACCTCACCTTCATTAATCAGAACCATTTATTGAGTCCTTGCTATGCTGCAGTTGCTGCTCTAAACCCTCTAACTGCAATCTCCCTGCTTCCCCATGACAGCTCTTTCAAGAGGACGTGGTCCCGTTTATAAATGAGAACGCAGAGTGGTAGATGATTCAATAAGTTAAGGAAGATGGAAGGGCAGGGTAATGCCTGGCAGAGCTGAATTTACCTGGAACATCTGATACCCACGACCTCTGGGCTGGTACAGTGACTGCCTGTGAGAGGGGGCATGGATGGATAGACAGACAGATGGATGGGGAGGAGACGGACAGATGAAGCAGGGGGCAGGAATTAGGAGCCAGAAGCACAGGGGCCGTCCTCTCTGCACTTAGAGCCTCAAAAAGACACAAAAGGCTTCTAGATTTTACTTCTCAAACAGGTGAAATGACTGTAGTACTGTATAACCTTTGTTGACCTATCTTAGTTCAACACTCTCCCACCTGTCCGATAGCAGCTAAAAATCTAGATTTCTTATAGCTCTATACAACAAGACGATTGTCCCCTACTCTTTCAGTAATTGTCACGTTTTCCCCCCACAAATAAGTTGGCTCATGAAGCTTGTAAACCAAATTAAAATTCTAGTGAGGCTGTGTTAAGGATAAAAAAGGAAGTTTTGGATGGAATCAATCTCTGAAAACAAGTTTCTGAGTGTAAAATGTGGGACAAAGATAGTAAGAAAAAAATCAATAGATCTTCACTTTAAGAAATATGTCTCTAGTCATTGCATGTGATTTACTGATGTTATGGGAAATAATATCATTATATCATTATATAATATATATATATATATTCAACTGATGAGGTAATAATTCATTGCTGAATTTCTTATGTAGAAAATATTTGGCAAATCAGCAGCTACTGAATCTATGGTCCTTAATCAACACTAGATAAAGTATCTTTAGGTGAAGTTTCAACATCAGATAAACTTTCATTTGGAGCTCTCACGTCATCTTTCAATGTCTTCTATTTGGTAACACCTGTGAACACACTACTGTGTCATGAGTATGCTTGAAATTCTACAATAACACCGTGATCATAGTTAGATATTACTGGCCTTTTTAGCTTACTGTGTCTGGAAATGGTAATGTAGTGGTCACACAAAAATGCATTGGAGTCAGAAAGATATGATTCTTTCAGTTACTAACTTGGCATCCTTGGGGGAGAAAAAACCTTTGAATCTCAGTTTTCTCCTGGTAAATTGGAGTTAGTAAGTGTGATTGTGAAGATTAAGAAAAATAATTCATACAAAATGCCCAAGAATAAGTGCCGTGTGACAAGCATTCTGTAAATGTTTGCTGTTATTGTCTATTACACTGTGATCTGCAAATACTAGTCATAGCTACGTTTGTGAATATCCAAAGCCATATAATAAACTAGAAATGACCTATCTGTTCATGAGGTAACTGTAGTGCTATTTAAAGATATGGATATGCATTCAGAGTAAATTGAATGTTAGTAATTGACCCTGGTGCTGAAATAGAATGTTAGTAGTTAGATCCTGTGGGCTTCCCAGGTGGCATAGTGGTAAAGAATCTGCCTCCAATGCAAGAGATGCAAGAGATCTGGCAACCTACTCCAGTACTCTTGCCTGGAAAGTTCCATGGACAGAAAAGCTTGGCAGGTTGCAGTCCAGGGGGTTGCAGAGTTGGCATGACTGAGCGACTGAGTAGGCCCTGATGCTGGGAAAGATTGAAGGCATAAGGCGAAGAGAGCAGCAGAGGATGAGATGGTTAGATAACATCACCGCTTCAGTGAACATGGTTTTGAGCATACTCTGGAAGATAGTGGAGGACAGGGGAGTCTGGCGTGCTGCAGTCCATGGCGTCCCAAAGAATCAGACATGACTTAGCAACTGAACAACAACGACTGCTACAATTTTAACCATATATGAGATCAGGTAGCCCCCATACTCATCAACCCATTCATTCATCCATCCACTCATGCATTTTTCATTCAACAAACTTTGTGTGCACCTCTTGCTCTCCAATATTATTCTAAACCAAAGTTCCTCAACCTCCACACTAATCATATTTGGATCCAAATAATTGTTGCCATGGGATGGCTATCTCGTGCATTGAATGACATTTAGCCACATCTCATTTGATGCCAGGGCATTCCCCACCAGTTGTGACAACCAAAAATGTCTCCTGGCTTTGCCAGTTTTCCCTGGGTGCTGAATTGCACCTGGTTGAGAATCCCGTTCTAGGGAATGTGAACATGAACACAACATTGCTGCCATCTTGATAAGCAAACATTGGGTGGGGCAGGCCAACGGGAGCACAAGATTACAATATGTCATCATCATCATCATCATCATCATCACTATTAATTAAGAATTTATTGTACCAGTGATTTTTACATTAGGTACTTAATTTCAACTATAACCTTATTAGCAAAAATCATAATCAATAATAATGTTACAAAAGACAAGTTGATATTCAGAAGTAAAAAGACTCCCAGTTTTATTCAAATCCGATGTATACATACATATAGGTAAGGATATACACCAGCTAAAAAAAGCAAGAATGTCTGTGTGGTCAGTGAAGGCACATCTCATTTACAAGCAATAAGAACAGAGCCCTGGGGCTTTGAGGATTAGCTTTTAATGTGCCTGGAACTGGACACAAATAGGCTGGGAGCTTCTGCTTCCTGCTTCGCCTTTAATACTGTGTATGTCTTCTCATTTATCCCCACCACATCCACCTCAACCCCCTGGCAAGGTCAAGTATATGCTCTGTCCTACTCTGAATTACAGAGTTTGAATTGTTAACTTTCTATTAAAATATGTCTCCCTCACTGTGAACAGAAAGTGTTAGTCCCTCAGTTGTGTCTGATTCTTTGTGACGCCATGGACTATATAGCTCACCAGACTCTTCTGTCCATGGAATTCTCTAAGCAGGAATACTGGAGTGGGTAGCCATTTCCTTCTCCAGAGGATCTTCCTGACAAAGGGACAGGTCTTCTACATTGTAGGCAGATTATTGACTATCTGAGTCACCAAGGAAGCCCGTCTCCTTCACTGCTGTATAGCAATTATTGTGGTAGCATATTTTTAAAATTAATATAATGTGAAATCACATCCCCTGGAGGAGGAAATGGCAACGTACTCCAGTATTCTTGAATGCAAAATTCCATGGACAGAGGAAACACTAGAACCACCTTGTGAAGAGATCATTCTTTTTTACTATACTGCTTTGGATGTTTATGAACTTAGTTATGACCCATATTTGCAGATCACAATGTAACATGTCATAATAGCTAACTTGGGGATAAGACAGTTGTCGTTCAAGTCAAGGGCACTCAGGCCCAGCACAGCACCTAGCATGTAGTGAGTGATCAATCAACTACTAGATGGTTTGGATGGATATATGCCTGTGCACATATATATATGATGAGTGCATGGGTGGATAGATCACAAAAAAAAAAAATAGCACTAAAGAAAAATATCCTTATAAGCTCATTTCATGGAGAACCAAGAAGAAATTCATTCTCTCCAAGATTCAGTATCTAAGCATAGACTAACACTCCATAATTCTCCTCTCTACTAAGCATATATCTGACTGAATAGGGAGAGAAGAGTGATTTATCCCTTCATTCCATTCTTCATTAATTGGCCCTTACCACAGGGCAAATCCTTCAAGCACACAGGAAGAGTTACTATAAATTATTACAGCTAGTCCCTGGTTATCTAACTCCCAGCAGTTCAAAATATTCAATAACTATAGAGATCCAAGTGTTGAGACTATAAAGACCTTTTTTGGCATTGTAAAACTGCATCTTAATATTTATGGTCTGGTCGCTAAGATTTTCAAGAGAATAAGAAATTCAAGAAATCTAGTCCAAAACCTTCATTTCAAGGACTGAGAAACTAAAGTTGTAGAGATAAAGCCCCTTCTTCACACTCACCCAACTAATCCACAGCTGAACCAGAGCCTATCAGGTCTGCTGAGTCACCGTTTGCTACTTTCCCCACCGGGTTTAGGGTGGATTTAGATTCAGTATTTTCATAGTATAAATGTGGCATTTGAAATTCAGACAAGAGTTGACTTGCCCAAAGTTATAGGGGCAGAGGAATTTTAGTACATAATGAAATTTAGTGGTAGGAATTGCTACTGATGCCAAAATGTTTTTTATTGATACATCAAAGTCGTGTATAAAGACAGCTCCTATTGAAAATAAAATAGCAATGTGTAAGTTGTAGTCCTTGATTCAAAAGTTAATTTCACAGTAAAATAGTATTCATATTCCTTTTCTACCAAACAGAAACAAACATCAAAAGATCGGACTATCATGGCCTTATTTCAAGAAATAAATACTAGTTTGTTTTGGCTGGGGCTAGCGGAATTGTTACCAAGTCCAAGCTTGCTCTGCTTACCGTACAACAGGCCAAGGAATCAGAGACGGGGTGCTGAGGCAAGAAATACGACTTTATTTGGAGGTCACCTGATTGAGGAGATGTTAGACTAATGTCTCAAAATAACCATCTATGGGGTGTGGATTTCAGGTTCTTTTATAGATCAGAGATGAGGGAAGGTGAGGAAACAAAGTAAAAAGGCCATTAATCTTGCAAATATCTCCTGGAATGGCAAGCCTTAGGCAGGAGATGTTTTAATTTCTTTCTTCCTGTCATCTACAGATGGACTGGGTGTTAAACAAGGCACTTTAACATTCAGGCAGAGGAGCAGGCTTCTCTGAGATGGGCCATTATGTATGATTATAATAAGAAAAGTAATAAAAAACAAGTCAGAGAAACAGTTCCAACATGGAGTCAGAATTGGCTTTTCCCTGCAACAGAATTTAAACTTAAGAGCAAAGGTCATCTAGAGCTGGAGAACAGCCCTATGATCAGTAACAGTGCTGACTGTGCTGTTGTTGCTGTATCCGGTTGTTGCTGTTGTCAAGTCACTAAGTTGTGTCCAGCTCTTCACAACCCCATGTTGCCAAAAAAGGGTTGCATTCATTATTAGCATTTTTCTATGCATCATAAATTACTAAACAACTTCTTTGTCAAATCGTTGAGACAAAATACTTGATGCTTTCAGAGTATAGCTTTAATTCTCCTGAAACTTGTATTATCCAGAACACTTCGTTGCTAAATTTGCCAAATAACTGAAAAAAAAAATAATCAAAACTCATAAATGGATGTATGTGTAACAGCCAAGTAAGTGATATCAAAGTACTATCAAGACAAAGTGAAGTGAAGTGAAGTCGCTTAGTCGTGTCCGACTCTTTGCAACGCCATGAACTGTAGCCCACTAGGCTCCTTGGTCCATGGGATTTTCCAGGCATGAATACTGGAGTGGGTTGCCATTTCCTTCTCCATCAAGATAAAAGACCTAGCTTAATAAAATTCCTGAGAACAGATACATAGTTGAGAGTAAAATTACACGGTATAACAATAATATACTTTCTCTGACTATAACAATATATTACAAATTACCAATAATCTGGATCCTTTTCAAGGAGCTATTTATCAAATGGATTTGGCCGTAGCACTGAATGACATTTTTTATACTTTTAGGTCACTGATATTTTTCACAGCCCTTATGTCTTTCCTACGTATATGGAGACCCAGAGAAATTAAAGGTCTTGACTAAAAATAATACATCCACTTAGCTGTAGAGTCCAAAAAAAGGTTTTTTCTTTTAATTTCAGCCCCAAAGGTAAAAGGCATTTTGATGAAGGGAGAACATCATTAACTTTGATATCCAGTCCTAGTCTTGCTACTGACACAAGTTTCTTTCCCTCTCTGGGACTCAGTTTTCTCCACCAAAAAGAATTTCCACACAGTTGTGGCAGTCACAGTTGTCTGGTTATCATGACATATTGAAGAGCCCTCTCTGTGTTGCACTTCACAATTCACACATCTCTCAAGAAATGTCCAGGTGCCGGAATTAGGCAGGCTGGAGTTCAGAACACCTCTCCATCCTTTACTAACTCTGTTCCTTCAAACAAACTAACTTCTCCATGGCTCAGTTTTTCATCTACAGTTAGAAGTAATAATAATTCCTAGTTAACAAAGTTGTTGCAAGACTTAAAGCAGATGACACATGCACATAAGGCATTGCAGCTGGGACGTTGTAAATATTTAATAAATATGAGCCAATCTAACTTGAATTAACTTTTTATTAATAATACTGATAAAAGCTGAACAGGGCATGTAACTAAGTAACCTCTAGGATTCATCTTGTCCTGCCTACCTGCATGACCCCACTCTGGGGAATAATATCACCATGCTTTTGAATTCCTCCAGTAATGATGAGTGTCTGTGTGTATCTAATTTAGCAGAAGGTGATTCATCATCAAAATGATGGTTAATTTTCTTAATTAGTCAGGTTTTAGATGATTTCTCCTATATTAAGGAAAATTTTCTTGATATTTTGATGAAATTTTTCTGTCTTCATTGCAGCACATCAGTGATTTTTTTAAGAAATGAATTATTCAGTAGTATACTGTTGAAAGTTGAGAAGACAAACTTGGAGTATGTGGGCATGTTGTTTGTGACTCTATATTTACAAGAACTATTAACTAAACTTTAAACTCTTTTTGAAGGTTTGAGAGGTAAGGCTGGACCCCTGGGCCTTGCTGGCGAGAAAGGGGACCAAGGAGAGACTGGGAAGAAGGGACCCATGGGACCTGAGGGAGAGAAAGGAGAAGTAGGTCCTCCTGGGCCTCCTGGACCGAAAGGAGACAGAGGAGAGCAAGGGGACCCGGGGCTGCCTGGAGTGTGTAGATGTGGAAGCATCGTGCTCAAGTCTGCCTTTTCTGTTGGCATCACAACCAGCTACCCAGAAGAAAGGCTGCCAATTATATTTAATAAGGTTCTCTTCAACGAGGGAGAGCACTACAACCCTGCAACAGGAAAGTTCATCTGTGCCTTCCCAGGGATCTATTATTTTTCTTACGATATCACATTGGCAAATAAGCACCTGGCCATCGGGCTGGTACACAATGGGCAGTATCGGATAAAGACTTTTGATGCCAACACAGGAAACCATGACGTGGCTTCAGGGTCCACAGTCATCTATCTGCAGCCAGAAGATGAAGTCTGGCTGGAGATATTCTTCACTGACCAGAATGGGCTCTTCTCAGACCCAGGTTGGGCTGACAGCTTGTTCTCCGGATTTCTCCTGTATGTTGACACGGATTATCTAGACTCCATATCAGAAGACGGTGAGCTCTGATGAGGACTGCTGGCCTGAAATGTCCCAGGATCCTTATGGCAGACACTTTGATTTAATCTGGGGCCCTGGAAGTTGGAAGGAGCAGAAATGAGATCCGAAAAGACACCCACTCAGATTCCAGAGCATTTACAGACAATTCTAGCAGAATCTGTTAAAACAAGTTGAACTACCAAACCATTGAAACCACACTAAAATGAATTATATAAAACAAAAACTCCACATATGTTCTCTCAAAAGTGATGTTCATAAATATTTAAACAAATTAAAGACAATGTTACAAATTTTCTATTAAATTTCTTGAGTCCTAAAACCAGCTGGCAATGATATTGTCTCATTAAATCCTCATAAAATTGCATTTTTGCCTGATCAAAACATCCCAAAGTCCTTGACAATTCTCAAAAGACTGTAATAAGTAAAAACACAAAGGTGAGAGATGCGAAGTAATTTCAAACAAACTAAGGTGATTATTTTGCTGTATTATGTTTTCCTTCATGCTTGTATATGAAGTATACTCAATAATTTTTTCATGAGACTGTAGGATCCAGACACTATATTGCTGGGTCAGATTTAATAATAAGTTAAGACAAAATCCCTAGGCTAACGTGTATTGAGTATTGAGTACACTGTCACAGTTCAGTATGATAAGTGCCATGGCAAATAGGTTGACTCAGTGCTGGAGGCACATGGGACTTGTTATTCCTGGGGGTTGGAACAAGAGAAGATTTTATACCTAGAAGAATACTGTGTATGCTAAGATGTGTATTTTTAAATTGGTGGGAGATATGCAAATAAAACAAGGAATTCAACAGCTATAATCTCTCCCATCTCATCCTCAAAACACCAATGGTATTTGCAATCAGGAAGGGGTGAAAAAAATCTAGAGATACCCTGGGAGTGGTAATGGAAATGAAGAGAAACAGGTTTCAGAGATTAGTCAGTAGGTTATTTTCCTAAATTCTTTATCATGATAGTGTTTCAGGACAAATATTTGTCATTTTAGTTTTAACACAGGTAAGGGCATGGCTTTCCATTGTAGTAAGATATTGTTTCTCATCGGTTTCCCAGGTAATGAATTCTAATAAAGCAAGGCATATGAACACTGATTTACGAATGAGTTAATGAAAGGAGCGAACAGGAGGAGGAGGGGGCATGGCCAAACATCTGAGCAAATAACTGTCCCCTCTAAGTCTCACACACCCTTTAGTTCCACTGTCTCTCAGTGTCAACATCGTTCCCCACTGAACTGCAGTTCCTCAGATAATCTCACCCATAATACTCTCACGCTGATTCCCCTAGCCAATAGTATGGGTATTCCCTAGCTCTCTCTTTTTTTGGCATCCTGTCCATCCTTCCACATTCTTTGCTCATTCATATAATAAATATCATTCAATGCCTCTATGCATGAGTCGTTACACTGGGTTCTGTGAAGATAATACAACACAGATGTATTCATATTCACAGAAGAGGGATTTGGTGCAACCCCTGCCATCCACTTTCTAAGGAAATAAAAAAGGCAATGACACACGTGCACACACAAAATACCTAGAATTCTGGAAATAATCATGCTAAAATATGACAAGCACTAAACTGGAGATCAGAGAAGGCAATGGCACCCCACTCCAGTGCTCTTGCCTGGAAAATCCCATGGACGGAGGAGCCTGGTAGGCTGCAGTCCATGGGGTCGCTAAGAGTCGGACGTGACTGAGCAACTTCACTTTCACTTTTCACTTTCATGCATTGGAGAAGGACATGGCAACCCACTCCAGTCTTCTTGCCTGGAGAATCCCAGGGATGGGGGAGCCTGGTGGGCTGCAGTCTATGGGGTCGCACAGAGTCGGACACGACTGAAGCGACTTAGCAGCAGCAGCAGCAAACTGGAGATAAAGAAAAAATACTTTGGAAGGAATACTGAAGGGGAAATGTTAACTCCAAAACTGGGATGTGAGAGAAAAAACAAGTAGGGAAATCTCTCCCCCCTTAGCCTGAAGTGACATATGGGATTTGGAATGGCCAAAATGGAGGGAGGGCACTTCCTATAGAGGGAACAATGGGGACGAAGCATGAGAGTGAGTGCAGAGACCCAAAAGAGGAACCCAGAGGCCGTATCTGCAAGAGTCTCGAATGGCAACCTGAGAACTGGAGATTTTATTCACAAGAAAGTGTGAAGCCCCCGTGTGTTCCAGAGCTGGATGCTGCTATTATCGAGGGTGAAATTTACAATGATCAGGCAGCTGTTCCTGTGGGCAATACTTCCTTCTCCCATCTTGCAGATTTATCTTGCTTTCATCCTTTTCCTCTGCCTGCCGTGCATTTTCCACTCATGGTTCTCCTTCCTCCTCAGGACATGGGTCTGGGAGGCCAAGGGCAATAAAGATTAGAGAAGAGAGATAAGAGGTGGTTTGAGATAGTCAGTTCAGTTCAGTTCAGTTCAGTCGCTCAGTCGTGTCCTATTCTTTGCGACCCCATGAATCACAGCACGCCAGGCCTCCCTGTTCATCACCATCTCTCGGAGTTCACTCAGACTCACGTCCATCGAGTCCGTGATGCCATCCAGCCATTTCATCCTCAGTTATCCCCTTCTCCTCCTGCCCCTAATCCCTCCCAGCATCAGAATCTTTTCCAATGAGTCAATTCTTTGCATGAGGTGGCCAAAGTACTGGAGTTTCAGCTTCAGCATCATTCCTTCCAAACAAATTCCAGGGTTGATCTCCTTAAGAATGGATTGGTTGGATTTCCTTGCAGTCCAAGGGGCTCTCAAGAGTCTTCTCCAACACCACAGTTCAAAAACATCAATTCTTCTGTGCTCAGCTTTCTTCACAGTCCAACTCTCACATCCATACATGACCACAGGAAAAACCATAGCCTTGACTAGGCAGACCTTAGTTGGCAAAGTAATGTCTCTGCTTTCAATATGCTATCTAGGTTGGTCATTACTTTCCTTCCAAGGAGTAAGTGTCTCTTAATTTCATGGCTGCAATCACCATTTACAGTGATTTTGGAGCCCCCCAAAAAATAAAGTCTGACATTGTTTCCACTGTTTCTCCATCTATTTCCCATGCTGTGATGAGACCAGATGCCATGATCTTCATTTTCTGAATGTTGAGCTTTAAGCCAACTTTTTCGCTCTCCTCTTTCACGTTCATCAAGAGGCTTTTTAGTTCCTCTTCACTTTCTGCCATAAGGTTGGTGTCATCTGCATATCTGAGGTTATTGATATTTCTCCCGACAATCTTGATTCCAGCTTGTGCTTCTTCCAGTCCAGCGTTTCTCATGATCTACTCTGCATGTAAGTTAAATAAGCAGGATGACAATATACAGCCTTGACGTACTCCTTTTCCTATTTGGAACCAGTCTGTTGTTCCATGTCCAGTTCTAACTGTTGCTTCTTGATCTGCATACAGATTTCTCAAGAAGCAGGTCAGCTGGTCTGGTATTCCCATCTCTTTCAGAATTTTCCACAGTTTATTGTGATCCACACAGTCAAAGGCTTTGGCATAGTCAAGAAAGCAGAAATAGATGTTTTTCTGGAACTCTCTTGCTTTTTCCATGATCCAGCGGATGTTGGCCNTTCACTTTCATCAAGAGGCTTTTTAGCTCCTCCTCACTTTCTGCCATAAGGGTGGTGTCATCAGCATATCTGAGGTTATTGATATTTCTCCCGGCAATCTTGATTCCAGCTTGTGTTTCTTCCAGTCCAGCGTTTCTCATGATGTACTCTGCATATAAGTTAAATAAGCAGGGAGACAATATACAGCCTTGACGTACTCCTTTTCCTATTTGGAACCAGTCTGTTGTTCCATGTCCAGTTCTAACTGTTGCTTCCTGACCTGCATACAGATTTCTCAAGAGGCAGGTTAGGTGGTCTGGTATTGCCATCTCTTTCAGAATTTTCCACAGTTTATTGTGATCCACACAGTCAAAGGCTTTGGCATAGTCAAGAAAGCAGAAATAGATGTTTTTCTGGAACTCTCTTGCTTTTTCTATGATCCAGCGGATGTTGGCAATTTGATCTCTGGTTCCTCTGCCTTTTCTAAAACCAGCTTGAACATCAAGGAGTTCACGGTTCACATACTGCTGAAGCCTGGCTTGGAGAATTTTGAGCATTACTTTACTAGCGTGTGAGATGAGTGCAATTGTGCGGTAGTTTGAGCATTCTTTGGCATTGCCTTTCTTTGGGATTGGAATGAAAACTGACCTTTTCCAGTCCTGTGGCCACTGCTGAGTTTTCCAAATTTGCTGGCATACTGAGTGCAGCACTTTCACAGCATCATCTTCCAGGGTTTGAAACAGCTCAACGCAAATTCCATCACCTCCACTAGCTTTGTTCTTAGTGATGCGCAAGTAACATTAATTAGTAAGACAATGACTACTAGAGTTATACTTATTTTTTTGCACATTTTGTTATTCCTGAAACTAAAAATGCTCTTGGTCATTTGCTTAGTTTTCTATATTCCCATCATTAATTCTACCCCATACTCTCTAAAGAAGTTAGGAAACATCTCTAAATAATGGCTCCAAATACATCATATAATCTATCAGTCCATTTCTTTCTTGGCTACATCTTTCCTAGAGACCTCCATCCTTCTGTTCAACCTAAACTGGTTGCTCTCTAAACCTGTTGTACAATAGTCATCTGTGTTTTTCCTTCATCAGATAGGAGATTTTCTTCATCTCTCTTTTGTAGTGGATTCCCTGTTTCTGGGTCCATGTTTTCCTCTTTATTGGTGTATTTTCTTGTTTTGATGGAGAACATCCTTCAGTAGCTTCCTCAAAAGGGTGCATGGGAGGTAGGTTTGTAATCTTCCATGTCTACTGTGTCTATTCTACACCTCAGACTTATCATCAAGACTTGGGATGGGAAATAACTGTTTTTCACAAGCAACATTTATACTGAATTTTAGCTTCCAGAATTGCTGCTGAGAAGGCTGATGCCATTTGATTCCCAATCCTTGTTCACAATTGTGTTTTTTCCCCTCCCCTTCAGGAAGCATTCAGGAGCTTTTATTCAAAGTATCTTTCAGAAGTTTCACAGTAATGTGCCCTGGTGCAGGGGTTGAGGGGCAGGTGGGGGGGGGGTTACTCTTTTTTCACTCAATAGTTTCAGGCACTCAGTAAGCTCTAGAATAGGAAATGGCAACCCACTCCAGTTTTCATGGCTGGAAAATTTCATGGACAGGAAGAGCCTGGAAGGCTGCAGTCCATAGTGTCACCAGGAAAGAAAGAAAAGAAAGTGAAGTCGCTCAGTTGTGTCCAACTCTTTGGGACCCCATAGACTGTAGCCTACCAGGCTCCTCTGTCTATGGGAAAGAATATGCAGGGGTGGGGGGGCAGGTGGGGGGGGGGGGTTACTCTTTTTTCACTCAATAGTTTCAGGCACTCAGTAAGCTCTAGAATAGGAAATGGCAACCCACTCCAGTTTTCATGGCTGGAAAATTTCATGGACAGGAAGAGCCTGGAAGGCTGCAGTCCATAGTGTCACCAGGAAAGAAAGAAAAGAAAGTGAAGTCGCTCAGTTGTGTCCAACTCTTTGGGACCCCATAGACTGTAGCCTACCAGGCTCCTCTGTCTATGGGAAAGAATACTGGAGCAGGTTGCCATTTCCTTCTCCAGATCTTCCTGACCCAGGGATTGAACCCAGGTCTCCCGCATCGTAGGCAGACGCGTTACCATCTGAGCCACCAGGGAAGGATCACCAGGAGTCAGACACAACTGAGTGAGCATGCCGTACAAACTCCAACATTCATCCCTTTGTCTCTTCATCTATTTATTGAAAGATTACTTCTATTTCATCTTCTAAACATTTTACTTTTTATTATCAAGAATTCTTTTTGGTATACCTGAAACTAACACAACACTATAAATCATCTATACTTCAATTTTTTAAAAAAAGAACTCGTTTTGTTTTCTAATGGTTTTTTCCTAGCATACTATTCCTGTTTCATGGATGTAATATCTTTCTCTTTCTGATCAAAGGATCTGAAGTTATAGTTATTTTTAATTGTCCCTTCCAGTTCTCTGGATCTGCTAGTAGCTTCCCTTAACTAGCTGAGGTTCTTGGCTGTTATGTTTAAAGTGTTGAAGAATAAACAGCTAAGGATGCAGAGCAACTCAAGTTCTCATACAGTGCTGATAGGAATGTAAAATGGTACAACCACTTTAGAAACATTTTGGCAGTTTCTTTAAAAAAGTTAAAAATACATACTCTACCACTGGAGCCACACCTAGGTATTTACCTAGGAGACATGAAAGCTATCTCTACACAAAGACTTGCATACGAATGCTCATGTAGCTTTATTTCTAATAACTAAAAAATGGGAGGGCTCCCCAGGTGGCTCAGTGGTAAAGAATCTGCCTGTCACTGCAAGAAAGGTGGATTCAATCCCTGGGTCAGGAAGCTCAGTTGGAGGAGGAAATGGCAATCCACTCCAGTATTCTTGCCTGGGAAATCTCACGGACAGACCAGTCTGGTGGGCTACAGTCCATGGGGTCACAAAAGAGTCAGACCCAACTTAGCGACTAAACAACTAAAAAAAGACTTGAAAAAAAAAAAATCCCCAAATGTACATACTGTATAAATATACTCATTAAAATTCTAAAATGTATAAAACAATCTAGAGCGACAAAAAGCAGACCAATGCTTGCCTGGGGACAGGACTGGGAAAGTAAGGAAAGAAAAGAAGGGTTACCAGGAATTCATGGAAACCTTTAGAGGTAATGGGTATGCTCATTATCCTGATGATGGTGATGGTTTTCACCTCATTAAAACTTAATACTCTTTAAAAAAAAGACCTGCATAGTTTATTTTATATTAATTATGCCTCAATAAATCTATAAGAGAAAAGGAGAGGGAGTAGAAGGGAGGGAGAAAAAAATTCAAACAAAGCAGCTTTTAAAAAATAAACTGAAAACTATGGGGCTGGATATATGCCCCATATATCTTATATGTATGCATATAAGAGGGCCTTTTCATTATTGGGTATTCAAACTGTTTCCAGTGTGGCACTCACTCTTGATCTTCACTGTTATACTGTGCCTACTACCTCTCAGTCAAGTGCCTCTCTGGTTAAATTTCTCTCAAGTTGGCAAACCTTTTCTATAAATGGTCAGATCTTTGTTGCAGCTACTCAGTTTTGCCACTGAAACCCCAAAGCAGGCAGAGACAATATGTAAATGAAAACCAGGTGGCTGTATTCCAACAACATCCCCCGAATGTTGGCCAGATGTGCCCAGGTATAGGCCATAGTTTGCTGATCCCAGCTCCAGAGATTCATACCACTCTTTCCATCTCTGGAGAACTAATCAATTTCACTTCAGAAGTCATGGCTATAAACTTCTTTGTAACCAAGGAAGACAATTAAGCAAGTTGAAAGAGGAAAGGAAGTCAGGAAGAGGGAATACTGGAAATTTTAAAAGTTGCAGATACAATCTTATCAGCTATTAGCAGAGGGTGAGGCTCAGGGGCAGTACTCTGATAACCTGCCAACAGTCTCATCTGTTGAACTCACATCTGGGACAAACAGAAATCAGAGTAAACAGTTAAATGTCTGCAGACACTTAATATGACAGATGTTTATAAATGACCTCTGTTACTTTTGTCTACCTTGACTTTAGTTGGGGATTTGGGGTGTGAGTAATAGTCTCTAAGACTTCACTGCAGATGAAAAAAATCAAACAAACATTCTATGGAAAAGGTGAACTTTTGAATAATTTATGTTTAAAAAAAAAGTAAGACTGCCACTTCATTCTTAATTAAATAGAAGTGATGGATTAACTCAAAATCTTCATAAACCTGTCCCCAATTCACAACCAACTTCTACAATCTGTAATAAACGAGGCACACTCAGAAAAACAAATTTCAATTCCTGTCGATTAATACACTCCCCAACTTCACTTCAGGAAATGCAACTTTTCAGAGTAAGCTTATCTGTGCCTCTTGACTCCATAGGAAAGGCAATGTTAACTTCTCCAATCACTATATTAGATGACAGAAGCACTAGATAAAACAGGATTAGCAATAATCATTCACTGCTCATAGGAGAAGTACGCTCAGAATTGATCTCCACCTTCTTCTTGGTCAAAACGATACAATTTGTTTTGGCAAAAGGAAGAGGTTTTTTAAAAGTGGAAGTGGGAGTAGGACAAAAGGTGACAAATTAAACACATTAGCTGAAGAATGCTAAGGCCTCATTTTTCAGAGCAAAGGAATATTTGGTGCTTAACTGACAGAAACTAATAATCACTCTGTCAGACAAAGCTAGTATGAGAGAGGTTAGCCAATCCCTGCTGATTCACACAAACATTTGCTTCCTGAACTTAGAGAAAAATCAACTTTGGGGAATGTGTCTTCTGTAAAGACAATCCTGGAGGGCAGCCTGTCATCTAACCAGCCGCCAAATGAAGACAAGAGCTCAAGAGCACACTTGTTTTCCCATCTGGCTCTCCCGCCCTGTGCTCAGTTGCTTCAGTCATGTCCAACTCTGCAAGCCCATCACCTGTAGCCCACCAGGCTTCTCTGCCCAGGAGATTCACCAGCAAATACTGGAGTGGGCTGCCATGCCCTCCTCCAGGGGATCTTTTCAACCCAGGGATCAAACCCGTGTCTCCTGCATTGCAGGTGGATTCTTTACTGCTAAGCCACCAGGGAAGCCCGTCTCCTACCCTAATCCGTAAAAACTAAAAAATGAAATTAAATAATCTGTTGATTTTACCTGTCATTTATACTGTTCAACCTTTTAAAAAACTGAAATCCATGAATACCATTGGGTTTGATAAAACTCTGGCTTTTCTGAATAATGCAGGTGGGTAAAAGGTATTGTTAACCAAGAGACATCAGGCTGCCATGCTTCAAAGGCATAGACTATTAATATTACTAACAGTGATGACAATGATAGCTTATAGAAAATAAATTTTAAATATTGAAAAACTTCAAAATAATTTACAGTTCATATTTGAAATAAATTACACTGTTTTCTGTAATAGATTTACCCTTACAATAAAATACTATTGATACTCTGGCAAACAGCAAAATTATTTTTTACATTCCTTGACCTAAAGCAGGTTGTTAGGTAAGCTGGCAAAGGGAGACCTTTCTAAAACAATCTATGAAACCAGTAACAAGCACTAAGGGCTCACATATTTTTCAAATATATATTATATTTATTACAATAGTAGTGACAACTGTTATATAGATGGAGACAGACAGATACTGTTGATTGTCTTTTCAAATAATCCGTTACTCTCTATCTCTTCTGCTTACTTGCTAACAAGAAACTAATTTTTATATCTAGTGTTCAAATGTTTGAGAGGCAAATCCTCAACTCCAGGATATAAATTAGACTTGGACCCACTCTTTCTGCCAGTCACTACTTTAGACACTAATATGTGGCAAAAGTGTGGTCAACAGGATGCAAAATCTGCTGAATAACTTCTAATTAAGTTCTTCTTTGTTCTTAAGAAGAGACATACCAGAAGAACTGGAAGGATATAAAGCCTGGAGCACCAGCAGCAATACTGTGACAACAAGCAACGTTTGCTGACTCGCTAAGGGTGGCAGAGCAGAAAGATGACCAGAACATGTGTTCTGGTGGTGTTGCTGAGATGCTCAACTGGTCAACTCTAGCAACTTATTAGGTGAATCAATAAGTCCACTTACTGTTTTAGCCACTTTCAACTGGGTGCTCAGTTACGTGCAGCTAAAAGTAAAGGACAGAGAAGGCGATGGCACCCCACTCCAGTACTCTTGCCTGGAAAATCTCATGGACGGAGGAGCCTGGTAGACTGCAGTTCGTGAGGTTGCTAAGACCTCACTACTGAGCGACTTCATTTTCACTTTTCACTTTCATGCTTTGGAGAAGGAAATGGCAACCCACTCCAGTGTTCTTGCCTGGAGAATCCCAGGGACGGGGGAGCCTGGTGGGCTTCCATCTATGGAGCTGCACAGAGTGAGATACGACTGAAGTGACTTAGCAGCAGCAGCAACAGTACAGGAGCTGATGCAATCATAATGACCATATCAGAGATGAAGAAATCAGTTCTGAGAAATTCGGTAGGCAAGGCCAGTAAATATATGACACAATCTAGAACACACAGACTAGAATGTATTGCTTTTCTTTGACAAATGCTACTTAAGTACCCACTGTGTGTGAAGCACTAAGTATATACTGGATTTTAAGGATGGAAAAAAAAAAAACCCACACTACTTAGGGACTCACAATCTAGAAGGGAGATAAACATACAAACAATTAATGAAATGTGATAAAAACAAGTGAGCAAGGAACTATCAATTCACAAGAGAACACATTTAACAATGCCAAGAGATTTTAGGGTGGGTATATCTAGGAGATGACAAACTTTTATTCTTCAGTGATATAACATTTTAAAAGACAACTTACTGTGACTCTCTATATTTTAGTTTTTAAGAAAAACTTCCAACAGACACAATCTCATAAACATTATGCTGAACAAAATAAGCCAGAAAGAAAACAGACTACCTTATTTGATTTCATATAGGCAAAATTAATCTAAGCTGTTAAAAGTCACAATAGTGGAGGTGGGTAGTAAACTGAAGAATGTTCTGATACTGATATGGGTGCTAGTTACCTGGGTATTTCAGTCTGTAAGAATACACTGGAGCCATATGCACATACATATAGAGTATATATATATATATATATACACATACATATACATATATATATGGGTGTGTGTGTGTGTAGTTTTTATATTTATATTATACTTCGATATTTTAAAAAATTAGAAAAGAATATACAAAAAAATCATCATAAATACATGCATACAAATAAGATTTTTAACTATTTTTTATTTTAAACAATGAATCATACTGTACATCTGTTTTAGAATTTATTTTTTTCACCTTCCATTCATCTTTCTATCCAGCTAAGCACCTCATAATATGCATATATAGCTCCTGTATATTACTTGCTAATTTCACCCTGATTTATTTGTAGTTACTTTCAGTTTTTATTACTGAACTATTACTGAACTACAATGCCCTGAATATTAGCTTACTGGGTCAAAGGGCAGATGGTGACTCCAGGTTTGCACTAAGCAAAGAATATGAGAAACAACATTCTAGGTCAAATAAAAACAGAGCATATCCAAGAAAATTTAAGTATGCAGCGAGTCTGGAGGGAAAGCTATGTATAAGTTAGGTAGAGAGGCAGCCATGGGTGAGATTATGAGGGGTTTCTGAGCCATCATAAGGCATTTGGACTTTTTCCTAGAGTACAAGAGAAGGTGAGCTACAACTGAAGGATCTCAAGCAGGAAAGCAACATTCAAGGGGTTTGACTTTAGATCAGCCTGAAAATAGTGGAAAGGTTGAATCAAAAAACATAGTAACTGGATGCAAGGTAATACCATGGAAAGGGCACTAGGAAGGTACTGAAAAGGGGGTGGGAATATTGAGGAGCCTGAATAAACAGGACTTTGTAATCATGGATGAGACAGAGAAAGAACTTCCTAATTATTTCCAAGTTTCTGCTTGGCTACTGGAGGAATAGGGTATCATTAACCACAAAGGGAAAGAAAGAGAAGTAGGAGGAGATAGTTGGATGGCCTTACCAACACAACGGACGTAAGTCTGAGCAAACTCTGGGAGGTAGTAAAGGACAGGGAAGCCTGGTGAGCTGCAGTCCATGGGGTCGCAAAGAGTCGGACATGACTTAGTGACTGAACAACAACAAGAAGCTGAAGAGGGGTGGATACCGAGATCTGTTTGGAGAATACAGAGCTTTGGGAAGATGCTAAGGCCTCATTTTTCAGAGCAAAGGAATATTTGGTGCTTAACTGACAGAAACTAATAATCACTCTGTCAGACAAAGCTAGTATGAGAGAGGTTAGCCAATCCCTGCTGATTCACACAAACATTTGCTTCCTGAACTTAGAGAAAAATCAACTTTGGGGAATGTGTCTTCTGTAAAGACAATCCTGGAGGGCAGCCTGTCATCTAACCAGCCGCCAAATGAAGACAAGAGCTCAAGAGCACACTTGTTTTCCCATCTGGCTCTCCCGCCCTGTGCTCAGTTGCTTCAGTCATGTCCAACTCTGCAAGCCCATCACCTGTAGCCCACCAGGCTTCTCTGCCCAGGAGATTCACCAGCAAATACTGGAGTGGGCTGCCATGCCCTCCTCCAGGGGATCTTTTCAACCCAGGGATCAAACCCGTGTCTCCTGCATTGCAGGTGGATTCTTTACTGCTAAGCCACCAGGGAAGCCCGTCTCCTACCCTAATCCGTAAAAACTAAAAAATGAAATTAAATAATCTGTTGATTTTACCTGTCATTTATACTGTTCAACCTTTTAAAAAACTGAAATCCATGAATACCATTGGGTTTGATAAAACTCTGGCTTTTCTGAATAATGCAGGTGGGTAAAAGGTATTGTTAACCAAGAGACATCAGGCTGCCATGCTTCAAAGGCATAGACTATTAATATTACTAACAGTGATGACAATGATAGCTTATAGAAAATAAATTTTAAATATTGAAAAACTTCAAAATAATTTACAGTTCATATTTGAAATAAATTACACTGTTTTCTGTAATAGATTTACCCTTACAATAAAATACTATTGATACTCTGGCAAACAGCAAAATTATTTTTTACATTCCTTGACCTAAAGCAGGTTGTTAGGTAAGCTGGCAAAGGGAGACCTTTCTAAAACAATCTATGAAACCAGTAACAAGCACTAAGGGCTCACATATTTTTCAAATATATATTATATTTATTACAATAGTAGTGACAACTGTTATATAGATGGAGACAGACAGATACTGTTGATTGTCTTTTCAAATAATCCGTTACTCTCTATCTCTTCTGCTTACTTGCTAACAAGAAACTAATTTTTATATCTAGTGTTCAAATGTTTGAGAGGCAAATCCTCAACTCCAGGATATAAATTAGACTTGGACCCACTCTTTCTGCCAGTCACTACTTTAGACACTAATATGTGGCAAAAGTGTGGTCAACAGGATGCAAAATCTGCTGAATAACTTCTAATTAAGTTCTTCTTTGTTCTTAAGAAGAGACATACCAGAAGAACTGGAAGGATATAAAGCCTGGAGCACCAGCAGCAATACTGTGACAACAAGCAACGTTTGCTGACTCGCTAAGGGTGGCAGAGCAGAAAGATGACCAGAACATGTGTTCTGGTGGTGTTGCTGAGATGCTCAACTGGTCAACTCTAGCAACTTATTAGGTGAATCAATAAGTCCACTTACTGTTTTAGCCACTTTCAACTGGGTGCTCAGTTACGTGCAGCTAAAAGTAAAGGACAGAGAAGGCGATGGCACCCCACTCCAGTACTCTTGCCTGGAAAATCTCATGGACGGAGGAGCCTGGTAGACTGCAGTTCGTGAGGTTGCTAAGACCTCACTACTGAGCGACTTCATTTTCACTTTTCACTTTCATGCTTTGGAGAAGGAAATGGCAACCCACTCCAGTGTTCTTGCCTGGAGAATCCCAGGGACGGGGGAGCCTGGTGGGCTTCCATCTATGGAGCTGCACAGAGTGAGATACGACTGAAGTGACTTAGCAGCAGCAGCAACAGTACAGGAGCTGATGCAATCATAATGACCATATCAGAGATGAAGAAATCAGTTCTGAGAAATTCGGTAGGCAAGGCCAGTAAATATATGACACAATCTAGAACACACAGACTAGAATGTATTGCTTTTCTTTGACAAATGCTACTTAAGTACCCACTGTGTGTGAAGCACTAAGTATATACTGGATTTTAAGGATGGAAAAAAAAAAAACCCACACTACTTAGGGACTCACAATCTAGAAGGGAGATAAACATACAAACAATTAATGAAATGTGATAAAAACAAGTGAGCAAGGAACTATCAATTCACAAGAGAACACATTTAACAATGCCAAGAGATTTTAGGGTGGGTATATCTAGGAGATGACAAACTTTTATTCTTCAGTGATATAACATTTTAAAAGACAACTTACTGTGACTCTCTATATTTTAGTTTTTAAGAAAAACTTCCAACAGACACAATCTCATAAACATTATGCTGAACAAAATAAGCCAGAAAGAAAACAGACTACCTTATTTGATTTCATATAGGCAAAATTAATCTAAGCTGTTAAAAGTCACAATAGTGGAGGTGGGTAGTAAACTGAAGAATGTTCTGATACTGATATGGGTGCTAGTTACCTGGGTATTTCAGTCTGTAAGAATACACTGGAGCCATATGCACATACATATAGAGTATATATATATATATATATACACATACATATACATATATATATGGGTGTGTGTGTGTGTAGTTTTTATATTTATATTATACTTCGATATTTTAAAAAATTAGAAAAGAATATACAAAAAAATCATCATAAATACATGCATACAAACAAGATTTTTAACTATTTTTTATTTTAAACAATGAATCATACTGTACATCTGTTTTAGAATTTATTTTTTTCACCTTCCATTCATCTTTCTATCCAGCTAAGCACCTCATAATATGCATATATAGCTCCTGTATATTACTTGCTAATTTCACCCTGATTTATTTGTAGTTACTTTCAGTTTTTATTACTGAACTATTACTGAACTACAATGCCCTGAATATTAGCTTACTGGGTCAAAGGGCAGATGGTGACTCCAGGTTTGCACTAAGCAAAGAATATGAGAAACAACATTCTAGGTCAAATAAAAACAGAGCATATCCAAGAAAATTTAAGTATGCAGCGAGTCTGGAGGGAAAGCTATGTATAAGTTAGGTAGAGAGGCAGCCATGGGTGAGATTATGAGGGGTTTCTGAGCCATCATAAGGCATTTGGACTTTTTCCTAGAGTACAAGAGAAGGTGAGCTACAACTGAAGGATCTCAAGCAGGAAAGCAACATTCAAGGGGTTTGACTTTAGATCAGCCTGAAAATAGTGGAAAGGTTGAATCAAAAAACATAGTAACTGGATGCAAGGTAATACCATGGAAAGGGCACTAGGAAGGTACTGAAAAGGGGGTGGGAATATTGAGGAGCCTGAATAAACAGGACTTTGTAATCATGGATGAGACAGAGAAAGAACTTCCTAATTATTTCCAAGTTTCTGCTTGGCTACTGGAGGAATAGGGTATCATTAACCACAAAGGGAAAGAAAGAGAAGTAGGAGGAGATAGTTGGATGGCCTTACCAACACAACGGACGTAAGTCTGAGCAAACTCTGGGAGGTAGTAAAGGACAGGGAAGCCTGGTGAGCTGCAGTCCATGGGGTCGCAAAGAGTCGGACATGACTTAGTGACTGAACAACAACAAGAAGCTGAAGAGGGGTGGATACCGAGATCTGTTTGGAGAATACAGAGCTTTGGGAAGTCCAGTAGGAAGAAGCTGAAAATACGTATCTGTCCGGAGGTCAGGAAAGAGAGGAGAAGACAGACAAACATTTGGAGGTCAGGGGCATTCAGTAGTGGTTTAAGGCAGGATATCACCCACCAGGGGAAAAAATAGGAAAAGATGAAAAGGATAAAATACCATGGAATATTAGTTTTTAAAGGGCAGACTGAGGAAGAACTGTTTGAGAAGGAAACTGAGCAAGTTCATTCAAAGATGTAAAAGGAGACCAGGAAACGAAGGTTCTTGGTTCTCTGAAGAAGACTGACGAATGCCATCATTAATATGAAATACTACTTACTTCAAGTAAGAAGTGTGAAAAATTTCCTTTAGATTTGGCAATTATGTTACCAGAAGTTTCAGTGAGCTCAATAAAGTAGAATGAAAATGGAAACTGACTGTAGTGAGGCTGACAAGGACCACAAGGTTATAAAAAAGTCACATAAAAAGAGCCTGAGTTGAATAATATTTCATGCTTTAATAAGTTTAATAACAAAGGAATGGGAAGGAGAGAAAGACAAGACAATAGCAGAAAGAAGCAACAAAGGAAGGAATTTTGTTGTTGTTTAAAAGAGTATGAGACATGTAAGCATGTTTTATAAATTCAGGGGAAAAAACCTAAAGAGGACTTGGAGAAAGTACAAGACAAAGAGGTATGTGACGTAGCAACACTGCAGAAGAGACTGTTTCTAGATATACTGCATTCCTAGATAGCTGGACCCAGGCTCATTTACTAGTTTATGCTTCTTCACCTCATAAAAGTTTTCCTTTCCTGCAACTAAGATAAAGCTGCTCTGAACTGGAACACAGGTTAATGTCAGTGTTCTATTTTAAAATATATTGAGTGCTTTTAAAGAATTAAGTAGGAAACAATATTGAGAGTATTTTTCCCCAAAAATGGGAGAATTGAACTATATGAATGGAAATCTCCTTTTAATGGTAAAACACCTTAGTATGGAAATCTGACATACTGGGCCACCTTACGAGACTACTAGCTTCTTGAAAGCATAATGAATTACTATATTAAAAAATGCTCACTACAAATCTACCATGCTAGCCTTGAGGGGTATAAACATGACAAGACACACTCCCTGTCCTGGAGAAACTTACAAATATATAATTACAATACAACATAATAAGTACAAATAAGAGAAGTAGGCACAAACACCAAGGGTACACAGAAGATGGATATTTAACTCCACGTGGAGAGTGGACAAAAGTCAAGAGAACCTTTTGAGGATCTTTGTTTAAACTGGGTCTTCAGAGGATAAGCAGGAATTTACCAGGCAAAGAGGAAAGAGAATTCCAGCTGTAGAAAACAGCATGTGCAAATGCTGTTGGAAGACCAAAAGTATTGAGAGAACCCAGTGAATAAAGGTGAAAACCAAAAACTTACAGGGTATGTATGTATGGCAGGAAAGGATTAAAGTGAGGAGATCAAGAATGAGTTATCAAAGGTGTCAGGAAAAATGAGCTTGCATTTTTTTAGCTCATGACCAGTCACAGGTAAGGAACACTGTAAAGTGTTCATCCTCAGCATTTCCCATGGGCCTAGGACCATGCTTTTCACCACAGAAAACTTTCAATAAATGGGTATGGAATAAACAGATGAGTCAGAAACTTAGAATGACAAAGAAATTTGAAGAAAAAAAAAAAAAAAAGCACACAGATCCACAGATCCTAGGGAGAAGGAAATAAACTAGAAGGAGATGATTATTTAACTTTACTGACACGCAACACCCGATGACAGGATTAAAATTTTCATCTGATTTTTTTTTCAAGTCACTGCATTTATAAGTACCAAAAATAAATGATTAGGATGACCTGAGAAGAAGATAGGTCAGAAGCAGATGGCTGCACTCAGTACAAGTCACCAAACTGACCTGATTTTCCTCCACCGTATTCAGGTAAAATGTCCTACAATAACATGACACAGTATTATTAAAATACGAGTTCCTTCAACAAGCTTTTCTATCTTAAAGAGTCAAGTCACTGACCAGCAGGTTGCAACTTCTGGCCCAAGAGACAACTGAACTCTGAGAATAAAGATTAAAAAGAACCAGGAGACAGTGCGGCACTGGGAACCAGCGCCACTCACGCATACAACCTCCTAGTCTTTAGAAGCTTGATGTGCTTGTCCTGTATTTCTGAGCCCTTCATCTCCTCTTCACTGAATACAAGCCAAAAGGATTTCACCAGGAAAAATTTGAAATAACACACTTCCTATATTTGAAGCAAGGGAGAAAGAACTGATGTACACAAGAGGCAGTAAAACCAACAAAGAGTTGAACTAATGGTTTCACATAAATATTTAACAGGAGGGATGAACTAGTTAAGTCATAGGAACTCCTAAACTTTGGATGAAGATGAGGTCAGATTCCCATCTAATTCAAGGATCTCTAAGAAAACGACCTTAAATTCTAATATGACATGTCAAGCACATTAGTTTGGATGTGGATGAGACAGGGTGACTTTCTATGGTTACTGGTATCAGAGGCTAGAGACAGTCATGTGTCAGGTTACCAATATGAGACTACAAGAAGCAATTTACTTACATGACTCCAAGGCAATGAAGCTTAAAGGCAATGTAATTATTGTGCCTAATGTCCTATTTCAAAAAATATTTGATAGATAAAGGTTCACAGAATAATTTAAGAATATAATTTACTAAATAAAACTGAACAAATAGTACAGTGATCTGGATTTTAGTCTTGAAACTGATACAATTAATTATATAAGTCACAAATAGTCCGTGTCCCAGTTTATGTATTATGATGATGTACTCACGACTGAGTTAAATGTGAAATGTTCTAAGCTCCTTTAAAAAGTAGCACTTTACTTATAAGATGAGGGAATTACGTATGAGATGATGTAGACCAGCATGACTGAAGCTAACAGTTTCCATTTAAACAGAACTTACCTTCAAAACTACTCAGTGCACTCAACAGATATATGTTCATTAACTCATAAAAGGCATTATTCAAACATTCCATAAATAATGAATTAGACATAGTAAATTATTTGATAGCTCAAAAATCTACCAACAAGTCTGTCACAGAGTAAGGAACAGAATCAAACTCTGCGTCCCCTTCCCGACTCCCCACGTCGCCCACTTAGCTTAAATTATGTTGTTCTATGCGTCAGAAACATAATTAGTTATGGCAGGACAGAGATTTCTCTCCCAAAGGCCTCAGAATCCACTTTACTACAATATGTTCAAATTTTAAATGAGAATAGTCTCATGAACAGCAACTATTTAGTAAACCCTCAGAAAAATGTTTCATCTTATATTAGGTTAAGTAATCTGTGAGGAAAAGAGACTGTGATTTTTACACACAGAGTCAGCGGCAAATACCAAAGACTATGAAGGAGTCTACCTCTCTTAAAAGGATTAAGAAAAATAGTGGAAAGAGTGAAAGAAAAACCAAAAGGTAATTTTATAAAATACTATGTAATATGTGTACCAGGGACAAATGGCATGAAAAATATATTTTCAGATAACCATCAGATACATATTACGCCATCTTCAAAATCTGCACAGTACTTTCCCCCACCCTGCCTCCTCTCAAGGTATCTCTTAGGGAGAACTTGGTACTCTCAGTAATGCTGTTAATCTGATTAGCCTTTCCTGGAGGCTATTTAGAAATAAGTTGTTGTTGAATATTTTAAAAGCTTTTTATACACTTTGACCAAGAGTGGTAGATGGATTATTGCTCTCAATTCTTCATACTTTGTCATAAAATTATACATTCAAACCCTTTGTCATATAATTTTGCAAGGTATGACCACACGATTTGTTTTGGTGATTTGTTTTGACAATGCCAGCAGAGGCTTAAAATGTGTTTTGGTAGCCTGGCTTGTGTCTTACACTCCAGTGATAAACCATGACATGGATATGCCCCAGGTAGCTGCTACCCCCTCATGAATGGACTCAGAACAAACAAACTTAAGAAGAGTCTAACCCAACTGACACAGAAGAACTGTACAGAAAAGATCTTCCCGACCCAGATAATCATGAGGATGTGATCACTAATCTAGAGCCAGACATCTTGGAATGTGAAGTCAAGTGGGCCTTAGAAAGCATCACTAAGAACAAAGCTAGTGGAGGTGATGGAATTCCCGTTGAGCTATTTCAAATCCTGGAAGATGATGCTGTGAAAGTGCTGCACTCAATATGCCAGCAAATTTGGAAAACTCAGCAGTGGCCACAGGACTGGAAAAGGTCAGTTTTCATTCCAATTCCAAAGAAAGGCAATGCCAAAGAATGCTCAAACTACCGCACAATTGCACTCATCTCACACGCTAGTAAAGTAATGCTCAAAATTCTCCAAGCCAGGCTTCAGCAATACGTGAACCGTGAACTCCCTGATATTCAAGCTGGTTTTAGAACAGGCAGAGGAACCAGAGATCAAATTGCCAACATCCGCTGGATCATGGAAAAAGCAAGAGAGTTCCAGAAAAACATCTATTTCTGCTTTATTGACTATGCCAAAGCCTTT
>SJYX01013737.1:131796-153949 GCA_006410675.1 Oreotragus oreotragus
TGACGCTAAAGCTGAAACTCCAATACTTTGGCCACCTCATGAGAAGAGTTGACTCATTGGAAAAGACTCTGATGCTGGGAGGGATTGGGGGCAGGAGGAGAAGGGGACGACCGAGGATGAGATGGCTGGATGGTATCACGGACTCGATGGACCTGAGTCTGAGTGAACTCCGGGAGATGGTGATGGATAGGGAGGCCTGGCGTGCTGCGATTCATGGGGTCGCAAAGAGTCGGACACGACTAAGCGACTGAACTGAACTGAACTGAACCCAACTGACAGCCTGAGGCAAGCCAACTAACCCACAGACTGAAGTAGATGTTCCTGGTCAAGTCAGCGTAGATCAGGAGGATCAACAGCCCCAGTGAGAAACTTAGTGTTGTAATTTAATAAAACACTGGTTTGTTATGCAGAACTGTTATGGCAATAGCTGACCAATACACCCAATAATCTCACACCTGAGAATGTATCCTGAGGCAATTAGAACAGATTCACATATAAGGGTATTTATCATGACAACATTTATAAATAACAAAAAACAAAATATCATCAAATAATAGAGTGAATAGTTATGATCAAACCAGACTATTAAATATTTGAAGCTATTAAAAGTTTCATTCTTAAAGAACATTAAAAAAAGTATGAAAATGTTCATAGTATTTTAAGCTTTAAAAATATAAAAAGCAAGATGCACCATTTAAAAAAGTATCTACAAGTACAGAAAAAGATCAGGTATATAAAATAATTCACTTAAGAAATATAAATACCTTTCTGTGCTAAATATTATTTTTTATACTAAATATTATGCTAAATACTATACTTGGAATAAAGAGGTAAGTATGCTCCCTGACTTCTCGAAACAGTCTAGTGAGGACAACAGGTATTAAAAAACAATAACCATATATATGTAATTATAAATTTTTATAAACTATTGTGGCAAAAATTGCTAATTATCCCCAGTATTTATTTCCCTCTTCTTGCTCAGTACAAGAGTCCCTGAATTTTATCTGCCCATGGCCATCTGGAATAGACTATACTTCCCAGCGTTCCCTACTCCTAGTGGGGGCCATGTGACCAAGTTCTGACCAATGGGATCTAATTGGAAGTGAGACATGAAACTTCCAGTAAACATCCTTAAAAATAAAGGGCTTGTTCTCCCCCTTTCTGCCAGATGGAGCAGCTATTTTGGACTATGATGTGGAAGCGTCACGCTGAGGATGGCAGAGCAACAGAATAGGAGGAGCTTGGGCTCCCTGGCACTGTGGAACTACTACCACCAGCCTTACTACCCCCACAGAGCTTTCACATGAGACAGACAAAATTCTACCTGTTTATGCCATTTTCATTTTGGGTTTTCAATCATTCACAGCTGAACCGTAATCCTAAGTGGCATAGCTATGCAGGAAAAATGAAGGTTTTGATGAGAGATTATAACAGAAACTGTTGGTTTTGACAGGAAGAAGGGGTTTCAGAGATCAGTCCTCTGAGGAAGTAACTTTTAAGCTTCAACCTATCTGATGCCTGGCCAGGAGAGCACCAGGGGAGGGGAGGGGAGGTGGCAAAGCCCTCAAGCCAAGTAGTTTCAAAGATGAAAACCTCAACTGCAATAGGAATAAGCAACAAACTCTGGGATGCAAGACTGCTTCTATTGTAACAATGAATGAATTAGAAGGAAAGCAGAGCGCTAAAGCAGCTAAGTGCATTGGCTCCAATATTAGAATCTCCACTATGACAAGTAAAAGACCACATATGCATGTCAAAAATGAAAGGGGAGGGGTGCAGAACGAAAACGAATCCTACTGAAGAAATTAATAGCTGCTTCCACAATTCAGTATTTCTAGTGTTTAAAATAGTTGGATTCTCTGATTGGAGTGGTTAGAATGTCATTAGATTCTTAAAGGCAAACTATCCTTGGAAAATATAAGACTTTGGTGTTAAAAAAAATTTTTTAATAATATTTTCTTGTGTATTTGATTTTAAAAAAGAAACATTTATTGTGGAGAATGCAGCAAATATACGTAAGAATATAAAGAAAAAATAAACTACTGGTAAATCATCACTTACCAACAACATTTTATACTGACACTGTTTTTTATACACACTTACATGCCTATACACTATACACACAATACACACAAATGGGACTGTTAACGCCTATGAAGTTCATGTGTTTTTTCACTTATTTATCATGAGTGCATCCCTGTATCATTAAAATGTTTCTGAAACCATGATTTTAACTGTATTACATATAATTTATTTAGCCAATCAAGTCTGGGCTAAAACTGACTTTAAACTGTCAACCACAAATTAAAGTCCTGTGGGTCAAGAGGATGACTCCAAAAACGGCCATGGGGAGTTTCTATTCAGAAATCTCAAATCACAATTTGAAAGCACTGGTACCATCTAACTAAGAATTCACTGAAATTCACTGAATTTTAGCCATGAAGAGTGCTTAATAAAGACTATATTTTCCCAAATGGAGCGCATTATTTTGTAATTGGTCTTGAGAAAGAAATAAAATAAGTACCAAAGATTGAGGTAGCAATAACAAATAAGAACTAATAAGTGCCGACTATATGAGTTAGTAACTATCTGCAATGTTTTATTTTTTTAATAAAGCAAAATAAGAGAACATATGCATTTATTACTTCTATAATTAAATTTTCAAGTGGGTTTAAAAAAATGAATATGGAAAAATGCATATAGAGAAAGAATGGAAACAGATATGACAAAGGGTTAATAACTGTTAATTTTGGAATAGGACATTCTTTGAACTTTTGTTTTTAAATTTCACAACCAATAAATTAATATTAAATTAAAATATTAAGTCATGTGAGTGAGGTAATTCAGATTTCAGTTATTAAAGTGGAAGGAATATCAGTAGTTTTGCCAGAGGCTAAGCGGATCTTTTGAGAAGGAAAAACGAAAAGCTGAGTACACAGCATTAGGAGTTTGCTCTAAAATAAAACTATTTTAAACAAAATATTAAGTCTGAGGAAGGACTAGCTTTTGAACATCATAGCTGTGCTTCCTTCAAGTACTATCCTACCTAAGAAATGACAGTGTTTCTGTTCTATCAAAAATGTTGTTCCAATAGTTAAGCAAATATTTTAGAAACAGCAAGATTGCATTTTAATTTCTTACACTGGTTTTCTTTACTTTGTAAACCCAAGGTTTTCCTGATGCTACACCCATTTTTAAACTTCTAGTTTCTAATACCAAAACTTAATTCAGAAGACAGAATTTGCCACTTGATGAACCATCTCACTAAACATAAATGGTTTCAATGTTCTATTAAGTGAGGTCTCTAGCAGAAAAAAATTAGGAAGTTACAGAAATAAACCAAATGTTTACATCAGTTCTCACAAAGGTTTCAAATAAATGTACATTTTTTACAATCATCCCATTTTCCCCAAATGCAGCCTTAGGTTATCTTAACTTTGTGACAGCATCCCCCATCCCCTACTCCACAATCAGTTCTCACCTTCTTTCCCTGACAGAACACGTGAGTTTTTCAGCAAAAATGACTCATTCATTGGCATCTTGTCAAAAAAAAAAACCTGAAACTTTAAGAAGGCTCAGCGCTAAAAGAATTCTAAAACTAGAACATTTCACTAACACACATCATTTTAACTTCAGAGAACTGAATCACTTTCAGAGTCAAATATATCTAATGAACACTGTTTATATTTTTCCTTACAAACTGGTCTCCACCATGCTACGTACTCAAAATTTTAGTTTGGCAATTCCCTAATCTAAAACACCTCTTGTCTCTGAAGAAGATGAGACAGAGGAATGTAGAAACATTAGAATAAGAGGTGGGGGAAAGCAATTGTTCCCGCAGCTTGGAAAAAGATTCTATTCTGAAACATTAATGACTCACATTTATTCCACACAGTTCTCAAAATGTATTTCTCCCATTAGTTAAATGAAAACACAATATAATACATAATATAAATGCAATCAGAAATCTCCAGGAATAAATTACTCTCACTGCTATTATTTCACTAAATAAAAGTTTAAAAAATATAACACAAAAATCAATTATTGAGAACTATATAATTAAAAATCTTCAATAAGCATGAACTATCAATTGAAAGTCACCTTATCGTTTTGGTTCACACATTCACCTACTCCAAAACCGTGCCTTTTAACCAGAGGGAGAATGGTAGGGAAGGAACAAGAAAACAAATGCTTTGTCAGATTACCACAGACGTTTACTCATAGCTCTGTCAATTGTCACACTCCACCTGGTGGCAGGAGCTGCATGAATTGGTGAAGTGGAGGTCATTATACAAGAAATTCGAAAGAACACTTGCTAGATGTACTTGGGGAAAAAAGCAAGATGTTCTCTTTTTTTTGGTCCTACACAGAATATATCTAACAAGCCTCCACCAAAGTTTTTTTTCACATAATAGTAGGTCAATATCTAATAAAGACTAACATAAAGGAATGACAATAATCAGAATGGGAGACCTACATTTATAGCAATCTCCTTAAAACATTCTCCACGGTAAGTTAAATGTCATCTCAAGCCTTTAATACAGGTAGCAGGCACATCCAGTAACTTTAAGATTCTCTGTCACACACTCTCACTAACATTCTTTGCCCCCATCTTCTACGGGTAAACTATGGAGCTTAATTAACACAGTCAACAGCAGCTTTGCCACGCGGCTGTTAGATATTTGCCACTAACATATACTCATGGGATACTCTAGAGACTGATTTCAACTGAAAATAAAAATAGATAAACAGCGCTCACAAAAAATTAAAACTGAGTCTGGTTGCCCACACTTATTTTCACACATGAAGAAAAACAGCAGTTCTCCTAGAAGCCTCGAGCAGACATATCTTTAGAACACAATGTTAAAGATATGCCCCCCTCCTTTCTCCCCTACCTGTTTCTCACTCAAAGCTGTGATTTTGGCTTGGAGTTCATGAAGCTGTTTCTTTAAATCAGCATTCTGATTGGAAAGAAAAAATATCTGTGAGGAAGATATTTCATTTGTTAACAGGATAGTAACAAGGAGACTTTATGCATACTGTATTACAAATGATGAAGCGACCTTTAAAGCATGAGCCAATCATATTTGTCATGCATTAAACTGTAGTCATGTTACCACCACCTAGTGCACAGATCCTAAATGTAGGCTGCTAACACAAGGACAGGGGTAAATTCCTTTGTGATTATTTCAAATTAAAAGATATTTTATATTTTAGCATTTTGTAGTGTAATAATACTCCTTTCTACTAAAATAGCTGTTCTTCATAAATAACAGCTGACAGAAACCCTAAGGTTCCACTCATCAGATGAAAGCAAAAAAACGGAATTTATAAGGATGAACAAACTGGATGCTTAATAGCATTATCAATAAAAAGAGGTTTTTCTCTGCTTGCCCTCTCCCTTATTTAGTAGAGTACATTTGTTATTTTAGCCTAGATTTGAAAAGCTGTCAGTGCTGCAACTGCCTTAACACTACATCATTCAAATTAACATACTGACTTTTCTCAGTCTAGAATGTAAGGGATCAAAAAAGAATACTGGTTTAAATGAGATACACTGAGCATGCTTGCCTTTTACTCATGTGGGAGAAAAATCCAAAATTAAAGTTTTCAAAAGCTTAATGTAACAAGATAGCCTACTTACTAGCAGACTGAATACCACCCCAAAGAGAGACTACTTTTCCTTTTTCATTTCTCATGAAATTCTTTCAGTTCACTCTACCTGATCTTCTGACAGGGTCGCAGCATACATCCTCCCTTCATGTTTACTCCATGAGGTCTTTTTTGTGACAGTGTGTAATATAAGGCCTCTCTAATGAGATCACTCACAAGACTGTCCAGCAACTTACTGCCCCCTCAGATTCTCCACATTAAGACTGCTCTGTTATATAACTCCCAGCTAAGTCAGAAATGCTACAGTTTTCTAATAATATTTCAGTTGCTGATAGTATAGGTTATCCTATTAAATATAAAAGAATCTATTCACTGATCTACTGCTACTTGGTTTCCTAAACCTAATTTAAACTATAGTATATTTTTAAAAATTAAAATGGAGAAACTTCTCAAAGAAGTTGGGCTGTCAAACAGGAGTTAAGTGGCTATCAATGCCACCTCAGAATCAATGGATTGTGTTAAAAATACAATAGTTAGGCTGCTAGGGGCTAAATTTGTAGAAATGAATACTATGTCCCACTTCCAAAAATCAATCTGCCTCAGCACCATTCTTTAATCCAAGAATCTATTTTATGTAACTTTACAGTGAGGCATGTATAGTGTGTTTAACAAGCTAAAAAAAAAGAAAATGTGTGTGGGTCTAGGTGTTCTGTGAACAGATTATGAGTAAACAAATGCAAGGGAGAAATCTTGAGAATGTCTGATACTTTGACCTCATATTTATGGCCCACTAATTGCTGCAAAAGAGACATTGCCTGAACAATAAATATATTAACAGTAATTAAAGACAAGGTAAGTTTTTAGGAAAATTTCTCTTCAAGGATAGGGAATAAAATACCTGAGCCAAAAATTCCTATGAGACATTAAAGAAAACGTAATACTTTATGGATTACTGTATTAACACAAGGTTCTTTAAAACCTTCCTTAAGGGCTCTTTCAAAAAGAATTTTTTTAATGCTTTTTAAAAATTATTCTAAAATTCTACTCTAAACAGTGAGATTAAGCATTTAAATGTTCTATACTATAAACTATAAGAAATGGTTCTGGGCTATGTTCAATAATTTTGAGAAAGCTTCACAAACTCTGATTTCAAGTAAGCGGGCTTGTGGAAACTAAATTTAAGCTAAGTATTTAATATACGTATTAACTCTCAATTTTTTCCCAAAATACTCAAAGCAATTAACTTAAAAAGCAAAATAACAGTAACAAAGATGAAATAATAGCTATATTAGAACAGAATGACTGGATTTTCTTAATTCTTAAAACATGAAGACAAATGTGCTAAAAAAAACTGCTATAGAGATGAAATAGTTTTTAAAACCTAAGTAACATCTATATTTTAGTATTTTACAGTAACTTTATCTTAAATTGTTTTAAAAATTAAATGAATAAAAGTAGTATTTTACCTGTGGATCCTGCTTCATTTGAGCAACCAGTTTCTGATAATAAAAAGAGAAAAAGAGCCATCAGTCTTACCTATTAACTCAATGTCACTAAGCAGGCTTGGCCCCCAAAATCTAAAGTTTTAAATCCACACAGACATACACACACACACACACACACACACAAAACAAGCAATACCATAATCAGAACAGACCAAAAGCTATGCTTTTTAAAAATTATTCTAAAATTCTACTCTAAACAGTGAGATTAAGCATTTAAATGTTCTATACTATAAACTATAAGAAATGGTTCTGGGCTATGTTCAATAATTTTGAGAAAGCTTCACAAACTCTGATTTCAAGTAAGCGGGCTTGTGGAAACTAAATTTAAGCTAAGTATTTAATATACGTATTAACTCTCAATTTTTTCCCAAAATACTCAAAGCAATTAACTTAAAAAGCAAAATAACAGTAACAAAGATGAAATAATAGCTATATTAGAACAGAATGACTGGATTTTCTTAATTCTTAAAACATGAAGACAAATGTGCTAAAAAAAACTGCTATAGAGATGAAATAGTTTTTAAAACCTAAGTAACATCTATATTTTAGTATTTTACAGTAACTTTATCTTAAATTGTTTTAAAAATTAAATGAATAAAAGTAGTATTTTACCTGTGGATCCTGCTTCATTTGAGCAACCAGTTTCTGATAATAAAAAGAGAAAAAGAGCCATCAGTCTTACCTATTAACTCAATGTCACTAAGCAGGCTTGGCCCCCAAAATCTAAAGTTTTAAATCCACACAGACATACACACACACACACACACACACACACACACAAAACAAGCAATACCATAATCAGAACAGACCAAAAGCTTCTGTGATCCATGTAAAAGATTAATGAAACACTCTCTTAATAATTAAAAAAAAAAAAGTATTGCTTTTTATTTGAAATAAAGGGCTTCCTGCTTTTAAACAAACCTGGAGATGGGATAGGGGAAAGGAGCTTTTAAAAGACAATTTAAACTAACAGAATGCTTCAGAAGTCAAATGTCCCTTGAAAATGTTGTCATTTTGTCTAGAGTCCCAAGTAAGGCCTGGGAAGAAGCTGCTCTCATACAAAAACAGACCTGTTTGTATACAGCAAACAAATTTGGCAAGTCAGCTGGTTTGGTTCACAGAAGGAGCCTAGTGTCAGATGTGACTCTGCCACTGTCCCCTCTGTCGAGGAGGGAAGGTACCCAGTGGAGCAATGATGCTAGTACTTGAGAGCAAGGAAGTGAAGAACAGTAATGTAAAATTCGACCTACCTGGGGTTCCTGGGTGAAGAGAGTTCTACCAGAATACTGAATGGAAAGACCTTAACTAAGGAAAACATAAGTCCAAAAAACGAAAAAGGAAAATGGATGTCGACTGACCTACCCAACTTCTAAAAGTGTCACTGCCCAAAGGTAACAATAACCATGGAGAGAAGAAATTGAAGCATAAAGGAATATCAGAAGACTGATTCCTGCAAGTACCTGGGAATAAGCTGTTCTCCAAGTGATTTTTTTCATATAACTGAAAAATCTATGCTTCTCTTTGGGTGACAAGACACATGTGAAGTTTTTAAGTCATAAAATAAAAACTTTCTAAAATATATACTTATCCACCTTATTAAGTAAAAAAAAAAAGTCAGCGTTTAATGATATTTAATTATAGAGGTATGATTACATCAATACACTATTCTGTAAACAATACAATAAGGTCCTTAAATAAAGACCCCAAATTGCTATGTTCTAAAGAGTTCTTTCAGTTTTTTCATCTACTCCTTAAGGTCAAACAGGCAGCTACCAAATATTGCTACTATCACTATGCCTCCCTCTAAGAGCCCCTGAGACATAATTCAAATTTGCTACTTCTGATCTGCTTTGTGATATGCTCAATGAACTAATTCTAAGATGAGCAAATATCCTAAGAAATCCCCCTTGAGTAAAACGCACAATCTTTGGTGAGTGACTTTTGATATTTCTTCTAGCTTGTCAAAAGCCTTACATTAGGTGCTAAGACACAGTCGGGATAGCCGAGATTGCCAACTATGTGACCTCCAAATACACAAGGTATATTTTACTATACTCTACTTCAAATATGACAGTGGTTAACTCTTTTATATCCTGGTCTTAATCTACAAAATAGCAATAACATACATTCCACGAGTTCAAGGATATAAAAATAAAAAATTTTATACATATACATTTTTACTAATGCAGCTTAAAGGCTAGTCACATTCTTCAGTGAAAAAAAGCCCTTGGTCTTCCTTTCTGATTTGGTACCAGAGACTGGACTACTACAGTAAAGTTGCCTTTTTAAAGCTGAAAAAAGTTTTCCTCCATGACACTGGATTTTAAAACTGACCAGCAAACTCAGTCTCCACCTCTGGAGGAAATAAATAAGCCAACTTTTCTACCTACAATCACTCAAGCTTCATTTTAGACCATTACAGGCAGGACAGAAAAGCTGGGCAATTCAAACATTCAAATCCCCAGTGACTTTAAGGTGACATTGTGTGTTATCAAAATTGTTTCCTTCTAATTCAAGAATGCAGCAGTTTTTCATGAGAATATAGTTTATGCCAAAGGTTAGCAAATTACAACCCACAGGCAAATCTGGCTTACCACCTGTTCCTACAAATAAAGTTTTACTGGGACACAGCCACACCCATTCATTTATATGCTGTCTGTGACTGCTTTGTCCGCACAGCATCAGAGAAAAGTGGTTGTGACAGAGACCATAAATGATTCCCAAAGTGTAAAATATTTTACCATCTGGCCCTTTGCAGAAAGTTTGCTAATCTCTGCTTTATACTATTCTCTGTTACATGTAGAGTAAATACTCCAGAAGTTTAAATATAACTTGCATCAAATCCACATAGGAATATTCAAAAAGGCAATTTCTCAAAGAAAGATGAGATGCCCATCACAGGCCGTTACTCTTTAAACATTCATTCAACATCAACCATGTGCATGTCGCTACTTTTTAAATCATTTCCCTGTTCAACAAGAACAAAAGTATACTTCTACCACAGCAATACTAGGTAGCTTCATAAACACACTTTCTATCCAGTAAGCTCATTTTCAGCCCCAGCTTCATTCCCTAAGTGGAAATGATGAAGGGGTGGTTTCTGCCCCAAAATTTAGTTAAATGTACAATCTGGCTTTGGCCTCGGCCTAATAGCCAGCGCCTACTGACGTCATTTCTGGCATCCCTGAATTTCTCATGATCATGTAGGTTAACGTGTACCCAATCAGAATAACAGCATCAGATTTACATCAAGGCATGTCATTTGTATTTCCTGTTAATACTTATTTTTTAGGGGAGGGCTGTATGTCACAGCATGTGGGATCTTAGTTCCCAGACCAGGGATCCAACCCATGTCCCCTGCACTGGAATGCAGAATCTTAACCACTGAACTGCCAGCAAAGTCCCTACTGTAAGTACTTAAATTTTTTTCTCATAGGAAAGGATTCTAAATGTAACTTGAATGAAATATCTTACATTCTACATAAGTTAAAATACTATCAACCAATGTTGATAAACATAAATAAATGTTCATTACCATACAAAGTGCTGTATTAACAGTTAAGGAAGACTATAAAAGCTATTAATTTTATGCTAAAAATAGTTAAATACACAGGAAAATAATGTGAATATTAAGTGATAACTTCAGAAGAATATTTTATTCCTTTTGAGTCAATAAGTATAATTTTTAAATTTAAATTATATTTTAAAACAATAAACATCCAATTTTTTCATAATTTTTATAAAATTGGTATGCTTGAATTAAAAATATAAAACTAAATAATATTTAAGAACTCTATTTAAATTTTGTGATTCAGTTCAATTATATCATGAACCTTTCAAAAGAAGTCTTATTTGGACTTGTTCATATCTTGTGAGGATGAACCAAAAGCTGAATGTTAACTATGCCATCCCAAAATTTCCTGAGAGAAGGAATATGTCCAAAAATCACATGTGAGTAACTTTGGTATACATGATAGTCAATTGAAACATTTCTTATTTTTTAAAATATGTAAGTAAACACAGGGAATTATATTCAGTATTTGGTGATAAACCATAATGGAAGAGAATATGAAAAAGAATGTATATATGTATAACTGAATCATCTTGCTGTATAGTAGAAATTAACATAATACTTAAACCAACTATACTTCAATAAAATAAATTTTGAAAATTAAAAAATAAATAAAATATGCAAGTCAAAGTCACATGAAAAAAGTCCCTCAGATTAACCAAAAAACAGGGGAAAAGGGTTTTTGGTTTTTTTTTTAAAACACATTCAGTATATGGAAAAAATATTTTTAGTTTTTTTGCTTAGAAGTCAGGGTTTTTAAAATTCTCAAAAATATTATCAATGAGTTTGTTGAGTAGTGTTATAAGGCAAATAACATGATTCTTGGACAACTGACTGAAAAAATGATTAAAAACTGTACTGAAAATCAGAGACAGCAGGTTGTTTACTAACTTAGCCATTACTTAATAACATAATGTGGGAGAAGCCATGAATGAAACATACCTGGTGAACCTGAATTTCCACTTTAAGAGCCTCCTGGAGAGTCTGTAACTCCATCCTCTACCTTCTCCACTTTTTCTGTCTGCTAATTCTAGTTTCTTCAGCCTTTCTTTAAAATAACAAACTCCTCTTCTCACTGCAGCTGTAGAGATCATAAAATGTTTGGGATCATTATGTTGGTTATAAAGGAAACATACATGTTAGATAAAATAAATTACATTAGGCAAAAAATTAGCCAACTAAAGAAACTTTCCCCAAACAGATTTCTTTCCAAAATGAGTAGATTTGTACTGAATTGGTACCAAAACTTTCTGAGTTTTATTCTGTGAGCATTCCTCCACAAAACACTTCAAATAAGACATAAAAAAAAAAGATGTTTAATCTAGTTATGAAAACATCCAAGCACTTACTACAACATGTAAGATACTACTTTCTGAGGACACAGAGCTGAACAAGACCACTTCTGTCCTAGATGGGTCGGGAGACAAGAGGAGGAGAGGACAGTCATCCAGGACACATTGTTCTTGGAAAGAGACACACAACAGCATAGTCATACATTTTTAACTATCACACAGAGTGAACTGGAGAGCTCAGGATCCCTCGGAAGTTAAAGGCCAGAGTACTCTCACTTGGATGGACTTCCACAATATTTAAAAAAATAAACTCAAAATAGGGGAAATTCTGATATAAAGGTTTACATTTAACAAATTAATACTTAACTACACTACAATGGAACCCTGCTTTCCACAAAGTTATGACAGAGATGTTAAAAAATTAATCTATCGTGCACAACAGATGATGTGGGTCTATACAACAGAACAGACTCTTCACCTTTATAACACCACCTTCTTTTCCAGCTTTGGCTTTGGCCACGTGTAACTACACATGGAGACAAAGTCAAAAGTCTAGATTTGCGAACGTGAACCTTCTGCTCTGCTCACCACTACTGCAATTTAACTCCATTGCTAACTTTTCTTTTTTTCTTGAATATGGCCTTAGGCATGATTCAGGTACTCTCCCCAAAGTAAAAGTTTAATTGAATAAACATATATACATAACTTGTAGTTAGAGCAGCTTTTCAGCATTTTTACAAACTGAGAATGGGGACAATCAAGAAGTTAGAATAACTGCTGCTGCTGCTGCTGCTGCTGCTGCTGCTGTTGCTGCTGCTGNTCTCCCCAAAGTAAAAGTTTAATTGAATAAACATATATACATAACTTGTAGTTAGAGCAGCTTTTCAGCATTTTTACAAACTGAGAATGGGGACAATCAAGAAGTTAGAATAACTGCTGCTGCTGCTGCTGCTGCTGCTGCTGCTGTTGCTGCTAAGTCACTTCAGTCGTGTCCGACTCTATGCGACTCCAAAGATAGCAGCCCATCAGGCTCCACCATCCCTAGGATTCTCCAGGCAAGAACACTGGAGCGGGTTGCCATTTCCTTTTCCAAAGCATGAAAGGGAAAACTGAAAGTGAAGTCGCTCAGTCATGTCTGACTCTTAGTGACCCCATGGACTGCAGCCTACCAAGCTCCTCCATCCATGGGATTTTCCAGGCAAGAGTACTGGAGTGGGGTGCCATTGCCTTCTCCCTACTCCTATGCTAATTCAATGAGACTCATAATCTTTAAACCTTCTAAAAACTATTTATCTATGGATAAAATTCATAGTTAACTTGAAAGAGTTAGTCGCTCAGTCATGTCAACTCTTGAACTCTATGGACTGTAGCCCGCCAGGCTCCTCTGTCCATGGGATTCTCCAGGCAAGAAAACTGGAATGGACAGCCATGCCCTTCTTCAGGGGATCGTCTCAACCCAGGGATCAAACCTGGGTCTCCTGCAATGTAGGCAAATTCTTTACCACCTGAGCCACCAGGGAAGCCCCATAGTCAACCTAAGTTTTCTTAAAACTTCTTTAAAACCTGATTTAACAAAGTTATAATGAAGTCATTAACTTCAGGCTGTATTCGTGTGAGTATTAGTCTTCATTATATTTGTTTAATCTTACTAGGCTTAAAACATCACAGGCAATCTCTCCCCTAGGGCTTATATACTATGTTATGTAATATCAAAATGCTCTAAGCTTTTTTTAAGAAAACAATACATTTCCAAAGTGTAAAATTCCTTCAAACTTACATTGTGGAGGCTAGGAAACGATATTATTGTACAATGATATTGCCCACCAAAAATTTTCATAAAGGTAGTATGTTTAGGGGAGGTAATTTGGAAAAGATGATACTGATGAACAAACCCAGGTTTTCCAGATATTTATTAAATCTTTAAAAATTGTTGGAACTACATAAATATCAGAATTATTAAGTTACTGGTTTTAGACCAAGGTTTTTGTTGTCATTTAGGTTTACATACTAAAGCAAATGTTAAAACTATACACTCACTATAATTTTGAATGTTAAAATAATCTCCCTACTCAAATTCCTGACTTATGTATTAGAGGTCCTCCTGAAAACAGTACTTAGTTTTAAGCCTATCAGAAAGCAAGTCCAAAAATGATTCCCTACCATTTTCATTAAATTAAAATCACCTTGAAGGGTATTTTCAATGACAGAAAAGCCACACTTTATTTTACGAGTAGTTATATATAACATCATAGCTCAACTCAATTCATAAGCTCTAGAAATAAACAGGAACATAAAAACATCAAGAATTTACAATATACACAAATAAAGGGTTAATGTAATTTGTACAGTTACATAGTGTTTACAGATTAATTACAAATTAATTTTTCAAAAGCTATGAAAAAGCAATTCACAGAAGAAGTAAGAATGATCAACACGAAAAAAAATCTATTTTCAAGAGAGTCATGTAAATGTAAACTTAAGAAGACACATTTTTGTCAAACTGACAAAGACGTGTAAAAATAATAATACTCTGAGCTATCTAGAGTTTGCATCAGGTGGCACTTTTATAATTTGCTATTAGTTATATCTGAGTGGTAGCACTGAGGGTTATTTACTTTCTTCTTTTCAGAGTATCAATATTCTCATTTTTTTCCATAGAAAATATGTACTTATTTTTATATAACAAAAAATTAACTTAGAATTGCTAGATAAAACATCAGAAAAATTTATACTGATGAAACACAATGTTCAGGAACAGAGTAAGTAAAGCCAGGGTTTAACCTGGAGGTTCTAAATGTCAAAGAGTGCCTCACAGGATAAGAAGCCTGCAACTCAAGTTAATGAGGAGCTGACAGCTTTTACTTCCTTCATCAGATTGTTGTCTGCTTATTAGAGACACACAAAGGCAAGAAATTTTATTTGGCAAGGACTCTAAAGGCCAGTTACTCATTTTATTTCAAGATAAAACTGAAGGGTTAAAAAAGGTAGTGACTTACTATAGAAAAATATATGAAGGATTAGAAGATTCATTTAATATATTTCTTTTTCACAGAAGCCTCTTTCTGCATTTTTAAGAGACTGATTTCTGCCTAAGGAACAAGTTATGTACATATATATTCATAGCCTACAAAAAACAATGCAAGCACATGTTGAATCCTTTTAAAAAATACTTTGGGGGCTTAGACAATGCATGCAGCCATCATGTGGTGACCATTTGGGGGCAGTTTCTAGTATTATAAAGTAATATGAAGGTAATATAAAGTATTATAAAGAAGGCAAAATTTATAAAAAGATTATTTATTATATTTTGACAAATTCTAATAAATTATAAATAACAATCCACTTCTGCAAGGTAAATATGAAGAGACTTACAAAATAATTTACTGAGGTACAAAGCCTTTTGCCGCCCATTAGTTCTAAGTACTACCACCAGAGAAGGCAAGTGCTTAGCACAAAATACCAACATTCACTATATTCAAGACTGTATGTGTCAAACCACTGGGATACCTAATGGCCTCCCACATTCAAATTACAAAAAAACATAAATAAAAACTCCACAAACCAAACAAATAAGCAAACAAAATAACCAAATCTCACTAAAAAAAAAAGGCAGATGTAGTGTCTGAAAAGAACATTCACTGTCTCAAAAAAAAAAACAACACCTGATTCCATTTACTCATTGTGTAACCACTCTCAGCTTTAGGTTTGTTTGCTTATAAATCAGAAAAAGGGGAACAGAATCATCTGTTTCACAAAACGATTATGAGGTTTAAATTAGGTGAAGTTATACAAAAAGCCATTTGTAAACTGTAAAGTTCTATGCTTTTCTTAACATACTTAACTCATACACACAAACTTTTGTATGAACTTCTCAACACAGTATATTTCTGAAAAGAGTATGTAAGCTTTCTTATTTCCAACTTCTCTAAGAAATAGATTCTAACCATTTTCCTGGTTACAGTTCTGCTTGGAGATGTATGACTGCTAGATCTTTCATAATGATTCTAATAATGCATTAACGCTACAACCCTGAATTTATTACCAAAATTACTGCTCTGTTCTTAAATTGATATACATCTTTTCCCAATCAAAACTCATTGCATCAACCAAGTTTACTTAACTACAGTAAGTCTGTAATACATTGTGCCCCCAGACTGAATTCCTTAAAAATGAACAGCTCAGGGTTCTCTGTACCATGTATCTACTTGGTGTAAGACTCCATTTTTGATCTATACTCTCAAAGTAGTGTTTCAAGTACGCTTAATTAATTTTTTAAAATATGAAAAAGTAGAGTCTTGTAGATCTATGTATCCTTACTTGTCTCATGCTTATTACTAAAATACTAAAATTAAATTACTACAATACGGAAATAGCTCCTCTGTACACAGAATTCCTCAGGCAAGAATACTGGAGTGGGTAGCCATTCCCTTCTCCAGGGGATCTTCGCAACTTAGGGATAGAACCTGGATCTCCCACATTGCAGGCAGATTCTTTACCACCTGAGGCACCAGGGAAGCATTATTAAAATATCAGGTTTCAATTTGTACTGAATACTTACTGATTACTATGTATCTAATATGCTAATAGATAAAACATATCTTTAAACAGTGCTAAAAATGATCACAAATGTGAAAAATTTAATAACTTCTGAAAACTAACATTTACTAACATGAATCAATAAGATGACATTAAAAATATATATATAATGTTTATTTTCTTATTTTCATCTGCTATTTCTTTGGTAACACTCCACAGATCAACAGGAAATGCTACTTCACAAAGAACTTGATGTTGGAGGCTACATTTTGAATCTGGCAAGGTTACTATGCTCAAGTACTGGTATTACAGGTGTTGACAAACCTGAGCTAGTAAGACTGATGCTTCTTAACCACTGAATTTACACACACACACACGCACACAAGATTAATAATATCTGAAAGTATGAATGCCTTTGAGTATAAAATATGTATCTTTCCTTTGGTTTCTTTGGTGGAAGGGGGCCAGATCCTTGTTAAAAAGAAAAGAAAAAAAAAACAACAATGAATACCTGCACAAGTCACACCGTTCCAGCACAAGGGAGTGGCATTTTTGGCCGAGTCAGGGTTTTCCCCAAAGCCCCCTCTTCTGCACACGTCTGCTGCAGTGAGTGTCCTGCCCCACACCCTACCACCAGTGTTCATTCTAAGACACAGTTTCTACCTCAGTGTCCTGGCTCCAGGCCTGGCAGACACACATACACTCTTCTATTTGCTACTTTTCTTTACAGAAATTAAGCATGTCTACTAAACTCTTCCCAACTATACCCAGCAACAAGAACGCTGAAGTAAATTAAAAAATGCACAGAAATTCAAAATGAAGGAGGCTGAAGAGAAGAGTCGTATAAGAGCATAGTGACAATGAGGTCAAGATTTTAGAAATGGTTGCCGTATTTACCAGAATGCTTTTTAATGATAAATATTTTACTACACAAAGGAGAACATAAGAGAGGACGGTGGTCTTGGTATAACTAATAAGTACTTAACAGAAGTGGAAGTTATGGGAGAGAGATTTCAGATCAATTTAAGGAAGAGCTAAGGATTAGAGCTGTACAAAAAAGGAATGGGTTACCTTATGAGGTAGTGGGCTCCCTGTCAATAGAAGTATTCAAGAATGCTGCATATCATATCCCCCTCTTGGAGATTCACAATGCACATTAGCATATTAAAGGTTCTGAGAAGTCCTGCAGTAAAGAAACCTGTTTAACTTTGTTTAAAGCAGTACTTTCCAAATTACTTGACCACAGAACATTTTCCCCACCACCCCACGTCAATAATATTAATTTCTGTGGAAATTACAGTTCCTCAGAACACATTACAGAAAAATGAGCTACATTCTTTAAAATGTGGAATTTAATACATCAGGGATATATCTGATTAACAATATGTCAGGGATATAAGAGAAGAAACTGCCACACCTGGTAAACGGTTCAAAGAGAAGGCCCTTAACATTCCTTCTTCTTTAAGAAATGTATGATTCCATTGCATCTCAAACTAAAGGGCTATGGGGTCTTGACTTTATTTTTAATGGTTCCATGAGAAAGGCAAGTAGATAAAAAGGTAGTATAATCTAAGATTAACTGGTTCAAATGCTTCCCTTTCATGTTCAAAGCTCAATACCTAAAAGGTAAGAGATATCTCAATGACCATTAAGTTATGAAAGAAGCCTCAACTAAATATCTACTCCACCCACTAAATGAATTACCATTTGAGAGAAAGAATTTAAAAAAAAAAAAAAAAAGTACCTTGCAATAGGGGACTAGCCTATTCCAGTTATCTTATTTGAATTTAATTTTTTATCATAATACATGCTGTCGATATAAGGTTAATGTTTGGTCTTTAGACACTGGAATGCCCTGTGTAATCTGAATTATACACTCAAATAAATTGTTAAGTGTGATGATTTATAAGGTGTTAAAGTAGACATTAAAACTGATACTATGGAAAAAACATGTTTGCCTATACAACCCACATTGCTACATTTCTCTCATTTTAAAAACTTTTTCCTCTTCAAGAATTATACAAAACATACACTGAAAATGTAGATCAGACATGAGGCCAATCCAACATTAAATTTAGTAATATAAATGCTAAGAGTCCCCAGATTTCAAAGTCAAGGTTCCCATAACTACATTAACTTAGCCTTTTTGCACATATACTAAGGCCATCAAATTAAACAGTGTATTAAGTAATGCAAGACACAATGGGAACCTTAACTTTTGAATTTCCTGGTTTCTGAATTTTCACCTCTAACCACTGCATTAAGGACATTTTCCGCAAAGGGGACCTTTACATTTTAAGAGGTTATCGAATGTAGGAACATGCAAGCCTAGCAGTATTATTAGAAACACAAATGAATTAGAGGTATGGTTATGTGAAATTAGACATAATTCACGTTCACTCAGTACAAACAGCGAAGCCTTTCTCATTTCTGGGAGAGAGCTTTTTTGCAAAAAAAAGGAAAAAAATCACTGAATATTTGAGTTATCATCCAACGAGCATCAGGCACAGTGTACCTGCTTGAAAAAAGTACTTACCAATTTTGGGGAAACTGGCTCTCCTTCAATTCTCTTGTTCCCTGTAAGAGAAGAAGGGGAAAATGGAATTAGACTACAAACACAGACTTATGACAAGTCATCAAAAGCTGATAACGTAAAGATTTCTATCTCATTTCCATAAGGAAAAAACCAAAACACACAAGAATCTCCAAAGCTTTAAAACCCAAAAGAAAAAAATAAGAAAAGAGATAGGCAGTTTCATTTTTACAAGAGAAGAACTCAAGGGCAACTGAATATCTAATTTTCCAGTTTTTCTTTTCACTTTTCCACAGCCTTTTCAAGACAAGAAAAAGTAGTTGACAAGTTTCCCTTTCCTAACAGACACAGCAGTGCAGAAATACACCCACATCCCCAACAAATGACCTTCACTGTTTGCTGCTTTATTTTACAAATTAGGCTAGCATCATTGGCCCTTAGGCTGATCTACTTAAAAGGCTTTTTTTTTTTCAATTAATCTTGAAATGGACCTGTCTTATAAGGCTATAAAATTCAAGCATCTTATATGTATAGTCATAATTTCAATTAAACTTTTAATTCTTAAAGTCCTACCAGTTTAAACTGTGAACTACGTAACACTAAAGTGACTTTCCCTATGCCATATCAGTGATAGAGCCAGGGGTAAAAAAAAAAATCAAAGTTTGGGGATCCCAATCTATGCTCAGTGATGCTTTTATCAATTGTGGTTTTTTAAGATTATCTAAACTCCATTAAGTTGATTTCAAGGTCAGAAAACTCATGTCAAGCTATATTGTTTATTTTTAACTTGTCCTTGCCCCAAACTTTTCTAGTTAAAAAAATTAGTGAACAAAATTAAAACCTTTTCCTTAGTATTTTAGTATTAACTTATTTAAATTCAACATACCACGCTCTAAGTCTATATCATCCTATGCATTAAATATAGTACGTTTGTCCACTGATGTCATTCCAATGGTGTGATGTAAATTCTGATTTCCTTAAGGGATATTTTTAAAAATCTTCATCCAAATCACAAATTTGTATTTAACCATGCACAGTCATACCCAACATATAGTAAAATAATTTTAAAGGGCCTCAATTCATGCAGTTAACATTCATTTCCAAAAGAAATTTAATTTGCCATTTTAGCCTGCCTTTCTTTTAGCAGCAGCACTTTTCTAGAGTTCTAAAGTCCATATAAATGGCAATTTTAATCACCAAGATTAGAATGATTACCAACCAAAAGAAAAATCTATTAAATGATCTGTAGAATGATGTGGTTATTAAAAACTGGATTCTTGGGAATTCCCCGGTGGTCCAGTGGTTAGGACTCTGTGCTTCCACTACAAGGATCATGGGTTCAGTCCCTGGTTGGAGAACGAAGATCCCACATGCCAAAAGGTATGGCCTCCCCCTACCAAAAAAGTGGATTCTCACTAGGAAAAAAAAAATATCTATGTGTGATGTTCACAATACACACCCATATCAAACCATTATGTACACCTAGAACTAATATGATGTTCTGTGTCAATTTTAAAAAGTGGATTATTAGTACAGATTCTGTACCACTCAAAGACTATCAGGCAAACAGTAAAGGCTCCTTAGAGAGAACTCCCTAGAAGTCCAGTGGTCATGACTGGGCACTATCACTGCTGTGCCCAGGTTCAATCCCTGGTTGGAGAATTAAGATTCCACAAGCCAAGTGGTGTGACTAAAAACAAAGTAAATGGTAAGTAGATATTTGTTAAATGAATTAATTGACTGAGTAGAACCTTAACTCTCAGTTGCTGGCTTATTTTCCCTACTAGGCATTTCTTGTTAGCTCTTTCATGCTGGGGATAATCTCTTATGTATCAATCTCCCACAGCATTATTTGTTAAATGAGTGACTTTGGATAAAAACAGTTGATTGCCATTTTAAAATATAATGAAAAGGAAAAGATAGATACATTGGCTCAAATAAAAATTAGGAACTTCTGTTCATCAAAAAAAAAAAAAACACCATTTAAGAGAATGAAAAAGCAATCCACAGAACTGGAGAATTATAACTGCAATACATAACAATAGCTTATACTCAGAATGTATAAAATATGTTGAGATTCAAAGTGGTCAGGATGGGATTGGGATTTCAACTTTTACACAAATGGCATTTGAGACGGTATAGTCAAATAAACTCTTCTGAAAATCATATTCAGTAAGAAGGACAATGGATGCACCTTATCTCTGGGGCATTTTCTCCAAAAATAAATAGCAGAGTCAATCCCTAATTGACAAGGAATTTTACCATGATATCACAAAACTACTTGTAACACTGCTTGCAGGGACTGCAGAAATCACAATGGATATCAAAGTCTGAGAGGTTAAGTGACTTCCCTGAAGGTCACACAGCTAGTTGGTATCAAGCGAGAGAAAAGTATACAGACCCTGAGATTCCTTTGACTAAGCTGGCCTTTCTACTAGATCACACTTTCTCTTATCCAGTTTCAGCAGTTACTCTCTTAAGAAACTAGGATAAATACTTACCAAATATTTTGGGGGAAATCTTCATACAAAATTTTAAAGAAAAATCACGTAAGTAAGCTCTCTAGGGCTGGTTTTAACACTTGAGCTCCTTTATGCCTAAGGGATCCCCATGAATACGCTTCAGAGGGGTTTGCCAAGTCCACAATACTATATGCTAAATTGTGAATGTCAGAGTATTCTGGGAAGAAGATCCACAACTTAAATAAGATTCACAGAGGTTCAGATACCCAAAAAGAGTAAATTATTTTTAGACTAGTGATTCTTTTTTTTTTTTGTATTTATTTTTTTACACGAACTCCCAAACATGAACCCCCCTCCCACCTCCCACCCCACATCATCCCTCCAGATCATCCCCATACACCAGCCCCAAGCATCCTGCATCCTGCATTGAACATAGACTGGCAATTCATTTCTTACATGATAGTATACATATTTCAATGCTATTCTCCCAAATCATCCCTCCCTCTCCCTCTCCCTCTCCTTCTCCCTCAGAGTCCATAAGTCCGCTCTACACATCTGTATCTCTTTTGCTGTCTTGCATACAGGGTCCTCATTACCATCTTTCTAAATTCCATATATATGTGTTAGTATACTGTATTGGT
>SJYX01013737.1:156254-186117 GCA_006410675.1 Oreotragus oreotragus
GACCCAATCAAAAAATGGGCCAAAGAACTAAATAGACATTTCTCCAAAGAAGACATACGGATGGCTAACAAACACATGAAAAGATGCTCAACGTCACTCATTATCAGAGAAATGCAAATCAAGACCACAATGAGATACCACTTCACACCAGTCAGAACGGCTGCGATCCAAAAGTCTGCAAGCAATAAATGCTGGAGAGGGTGTGGAGAAAAGGGAACCCTTTTACACTGTTGGTGGGAATGCAAACTAGTACAGCCACTATGGAGAACAGTGTGGAGATTCCTTAAGAAATTGCAAATAGAACTGCCTTATGACCCAGCAATCCCATTGCTGGGCATACACACCGAGGAAACCAGAATAGAAAGAGACACATGTACCCCAATGTTCATTGCAGCACTGTTTATAATAGCCAGGACATGGAAACAACCTAGATGTCCATCAGCGGATGAATGGATAAGAAAGCTGTGGTATATATACACAATGGAGTATTACTCAGCCATTAAATAGACTAGTGATTCTTAAACACTGCATTAGAACTACCCTAAGTGTTCCTTCTGAAGACTGATTATTAACTGACTACCATTGGGATGCTGATTTAAAAAAAAAAAGAAAAGCAAGTATTTCTGTAATTTAATAAAAATTAGTTGGCAGCAAAAATATTTACATGTAACTTGTACTTTTTACACTATACATATGCAAAATGTATGTAAGTCTGAAATGCAAGTTTGACTTCCTCAGGTTAGGTTGATTGGAAAGTCCACATAACTTCTCACATACATTTGACACTTGCAGCTAAAGTAGTTCAAAATTTTAGCCTTACTTGCTTAAATTTTTAAAATAGATTTGTTCCTGAAAAATACATTCAACACACATGAATTGGAGTAATTATTTTTACTTTTAGAGATGAATACTATCTTGTTAACATAACTTCACTTGATTTTTTGCAAACTAAAGATTGTTCCACCTCCTCTCTGGAACTTCACAGGTATTGTAGCTGCTTTAATTACAGCCAATAAAGAAATGAATCATTCAGATTTCTGATATGGTTATAAAATTTTTAAATATCATCAATAAATCTAAGGCGATTAATAACTACTTGGTAAATATCTTTTGTAAAACATATAAAACCTTTGTGTATGAAGAATATAAATAAACCAAAAACAAATTTTGCAGAGGGAAAGTTCAACACTAGATTATGTCTTAAATTAGGCTAAAATCCACCCCATTACAAATTTTGAATGATTAAGTTTATAGTCTGTGCTCAATCATAAATTTTGATAAGGGACTAGAATAGCACAGATAATTGTCATTCAAAGACACTTTAAAATGTCACCTTACACAGAAGATTCAATCTCTTCTACTCCACCAAGCTGATACACTAATTTCATATACAGTAAGTGTTACTGCTTTGTATCTGTCTTTCCTAACTTCTAACAGAGAGTATAATAAGTTTGAAATAAATTTAAATGCAAATAAATGCTCAGATGAAAAAGCAGAATCCTGCTAAAGGAGATTTAGTCCTTTAGGTGTGGCCCAATATCGTAATCATCCCTCTTGTCCCGAGCCCTCTTAATCTCACCCTCTCAAGGGCATCCCTCTCCCCTCTCTTTCCTGAAGCATCAATTTTGCTTTTAGCCTTCCAAAACTCCATATTCTTCTGTAGTTATTGTCTTCTGTAATTATTATCTGCACTGCAACTTGTAGCAAAACTCCCTGAAAGAGTTAACCAAAGTCACTGTCCCCAGTTTCTCTCCTTTCATTCTCTACTGAACTCACTCCATTAGGGCTTTTGCCTCCTTCAGTCTTGTTTAGAACAGTGACTCTGTTGCTAAATCCAACAGTTTTTTTCCCAGTTCACACAGTATTATCTGACCCTGTTGATCATCCCTTCTTTCATGAAATCCTTTCTTCTCTTGACTGGCAGGACACCAATCACACTTGATTTTCTTCCCAATATCTTTAGGCACTCTTCTGGGTTTCTTCTGCTAGTTCTTTCTCATCTCTCAAGACCTGAAATGTTGAACTTCCCCAAGGCTCAGTTCTTGGAACTCTTCCCATTAGGTAAACTCATCCAGTCTCATAGCTATAAAAGGATCTATACACTGGTGACTCCAAAATTTGTTTGTATCTCTGCCAAGACCTGTCCCTTGATTTCCAAACCTACATATCAAACTGCCCATTTGACACCTGTCAAATTGGCTTCTCAAGCTCAACAAATCTAAAACTAAACTCTTGACTACCTATCCCCCAACTTCCTCCCTAGAGTCATCCTCATTTCAGTAAATGGAAACTCCATTCTTTCAGGACAAAATAAAGTCATCACTGACTCCTCTTTCCCATATCCTACATCCAGTCCAATAACTGAACTTCTTGCCTCTGCCTTCAAAATACATGGGACTGTGACCACTTGTCTCAACTCTGCTACCACCTCCTTAGTCCAAGTCACCATCATCTTTCACCTACGTTATTGCAATAGCCTCCTAATTGGCCAGCCTCCCCACTTCCATCTTTGTCCTCCAAAGTCTAGTCTCTCAGTAGCCTTTCAGATCTAGTCATGCCTCTGCTCAAAATCCTCCAATGGCTTCTCATCAGGCTTAGAGAAAAAGCTGAATTCCTCTACAATGGCCACAAGGCCCTCATGATGTGGGCCTCGGTTACTCTTAGACCTCACCTTCTTCCCTCTCCCCATTCCTCAATTTATTCCAGCCACCCTGGCCTCTTTTCTGTATTTCAAAAACTCCTAACAAGTTCTCTTCTCAAGGCTCTTCTGGAACACTCTCTCCCATCAAATACCTTCAACAGTTCACTTCCTCAAATGTCAGGAAACCTACAGCAGCTGCAAGAGTAGAATACTAAAACAAAGATTAAAACATTCATCAGAACTGTCCCCCTCCCCAAACGTTCACTTTAGGGACGTTCTTTCTTACACCAAGAATACCCTTTTTTTATCCTCTCTCTGCCTATCCAAGTCCTACTCAACCATTAGGACCCAGATGAAGACTCACTGATCAATAGCCTTTAAAACTCCCAGTTCTCCATTCTTTTAATTCACGAAGTGTTTATCATCTTTCTCATTCATCTTAGAATTTAACTAGGTACTATTTCACACTGTAACTTACATGTCTCACTTCCCTAACTATACACACACACACACACACACACACACACACCCCACATGTGTAGAACAGAAATAATGTCCTGCACAAGCAGTTCTCAAACTTATATCAAGGTAACTTTAAAACTTCAAAAAATGTATAGATTCACATAGATTCTGAATTCATTATGTCTGATTTAGAGCCCAGATATCTGTAATTTTTTTAAGTTCCTCCAGAAGATTCTGATGCATAGCCAAGATTAGAAACCACTGCCTTATACATCTCTATTACCTTCAGGACCTAGGAAAGTAGGCCTTCAAATAGCCTAAAGCTAGAATGGACACCCTAGAGCACCAGATCCATACTTTCATTTCAAGGGGAACAGTGGTCCAAAACATCTAGATGTCTAGCCACAAGCTATAAAGATTATAAGAGGCAAAGCCCAGTCTAAAACCAGATTTACTGCTCTCCATCTAGGAATCCTTCCATTACACTGTGCACAAATAAAGTAATAAAAATCCACAATTCAGATAGGCATAGTAAACAGTGATTATCTAATACTTGACCAGTAATTGCAATGCCCACGCTCTAAGACAGTGCACATTATTAGCTTCTATATGCTTGAAAAATGTTAGCAACATTAGCTGACAAGAGTCTTAAAATGCTAGAGAGTAATTGTGTTAAGGTTTACAACTGAAAAAAAAAAGTTACTTAAATTCTTAGAATACGTACAAAAACTTGTAAAAATCATTTATTTTGTAGTAGTATATTACAAAAAAAAATCAATGGAAAGGAGAATTCTTGCTTCATCATGCTATAAAGTACAAAATTCCTTATTCACAAGCTTCCACAGTGCACAAAGGTGTAAATGTTTCCTGAGTCTAATCATCATAACATAACCTTCTTAATTATGGATCAGACTTAGTAAATCACCCCATATCCCAAGACAACTCAAACTCTTATTTTAATAATCAGTTAACCTCAGGACCAAAACTCTAGCCATCATCAACGAAAAACAACTGAGGTATCTATAAAGCATTACAGAAGAGCCTGTGTTCATCTTGGTGTATAGGGATTTAAGCCAGTGCCTCGTGTTAACACTAATGGGAGTTCTGGGTGTCAAACAAGGAGGAGGATCAACGCCCAGAACCGAATCTGTGAAAACCCTTTCTGTGGCACTAACTGCAACTACTGGGACTTGTTCTCTCGGAGATGGGATAATAGACCCAAATTCCTATGTCTCTAAAGAATAAAAATCATTCAAATAAAAGTCACTAAGGAAGGTCACTGGTAAACACTTGATTTTAAAAATATACAAGAAAAAGCTAAACTAAAATTACTGCATAAGGGAAATTTTATAAAATAGCACCAATATGCACAGGTGGGGGAAAAAAAAAACTAGTCAATTGCTGGAGATAAATATCTCACACAAAAATTCAACAGAATTAAAACAACTAGAACTTTTTACATTAGAGCACAGGATGCCCAACTGTAGGAGAAGCTTGTCCAAAGAAACACACACACCAACAAAACAAAAACTCCTCCCCCGATGGAGCCCTAAGTGCACTGCAGTCCTTGCCTTTAAGAAGCACAGAAGAAAACTCCTGCTGCACCGACAGCCTGGAATAATCACAAAGCACTTACAGACAAACAGATAACAATCACAAGCTGCCAAAGACAACCAAAACTAAAATAAAATCTACAGCACCTTACTGTGTCTCATACTGCCTCACCTCTCACTTCACTGCTGTACTCACCAGGCTGAAAAATGAGCAGGAGTGTTTCAGGCCACAGAAAAATTAGGGAGACACACACGTGCACTCACACACACACCCCAGTCACAAACACACACACAAAGGGAGTGATATTCTTTCACATGAAAGGGCTTTAAAAAAAACCGCAAGGAAGGCTTTGCTAAAGGCCTACAAAAACTAAGAGTAGGCCTTACCAGAGCAGTAAGGAAAAAGCCAAGGTTTATTCCTAATCCATAGTTACTAAAAGAATTAACGTTTATTTCAATTAGAAGGGCTTTGGCAACAATCCATTTTTTAAAGAAAGAGAAATTAAGATTTTCCCCAGTTTTATCCTCCAAAGAAAATTAAGATCTTCTTCTGATCTTACCTCCGCAACACAAATGAAAAAGAACCCTGACTTAAGGCCTGAAAACTAAATGGTTCCATAACATTCACAGTTAAAAAAAAAAAAAAAAAAATATGTAGTCCAGCATATTGATTCTTTATCATCACTGCTATCATTAATGAACATTTAGCTTTTTATCTGTACTTTGAAATGTCAATGAGAAATTGAAACAGCTACAATATGCTGGGGATTTTAACTTTTGAAACAAAAACCACAAAGAAACATGACTCTGAAGCATAAAGTCTCAATCATGCTGATAAGTAAGTGGTCCTAAAATCTGAAAGTGAAAGCAATACATACCAAAAAAGAAGTTTGCCTGATGATATTAAAGCTAGCCTTTAAAACCAAAAATATTTTCTGTTACAGAAGACTGAAATCAGGGCTTCCATTAACCCTGTTTAAAAAAAAAAAATCCCATGAGCATGGATTTTTTTTCCTAAGTCTCTTCATCAGAACAGCATGGGGTCCCATTAGGCACCCTATTTTACTTCCACCTTATAAATAACGTTAGCTATTCGCTATTTCCATGGAAACCAAGTACAGAGAAACCCACTTAAATGAATACCGGTTAAAGGAATAAGTTTTATTTTAGTAAGGTTTTGCGGCTCTAGACGAACTCTACTGGGGAATACTACAAAGTCTTCTTAAGTATAATTTTTTAAAAGACATCTTTGGTGTAGTGGGAGCTTATTAACAGTCCTGTTAAATAAATGCACTCCTTGCACTAAACTAAATATGCCAAACAGCATCATGACGTTAAAAGTTATCTTTCCAACGTACTGTACATGGGTTTAGACGTACAACCACCAATGACTGCTTCCTCATGCACTGGGGTGGAATAATTACCCCTACGGGTCTAATTTAAACTAATAAAAGCAAGGAAATTTAGAAATAAGCCTACCATCACCTTGTAGTCACTGCTAATGAACAGCACCCACAATTGCAGACACACGCACAACTTGCTACTCCTCCAAAGAGAAATGAACAGTAATTTAAGTTCTAAGTTCTTAAAAACTGTTACCGGGTCCAGGGATAGCAGGGAGTCAAAATTCCCTCCTCAATAAACTATTTCACAGTTACAGTGTATATTCCCTAGTCAATCAACACATACATTTGGGTGAAGTACAAACAGAATATGCAGGAGAAAGTGCAGAACAAGACGGCGATTTTCCACTATAAGCTGACAGATATTGCCCAACATACACTAGAAATGGCCATTTGTGGTGGTCCACACAAAAGCTGCAGACAGGACGTGCTCCTAAAATTAAGTGCAACTCTTAAGAACAATAAATTCAAAACTAATCATCTTAAGTTTCAAAAGACAGAGAAGAAAACTAAAATCTTTCCAGTAGATAAGGTTCTCTATTAAGTTGATGGTGGTTCAGACATCTTTAGTAAGTTAAAAAACAAATGAAAACAACATTATCCTAAAAGATGATTACCAGTATTAAATTTACAACGTATGTAAAGAGTTCACATTCCAGGACATATACTTTTCATTTGAGTATACCAACATATCTATTGTAATACATGTTCTAAAAATGTAAAATTATTTCTCTTATATGTAAAGTTTGGCAAATGTTGATAATTGTTAAAGTTGGGTTAACAGGTATGTAGGGTTTGCTAATATTCACTCTACTTCTGTGTATGTTTTTAAATTTCCATAAAAAGAAGTTTTTAGAAATCCTATAAAGTTAAGGCTCTTGTCTCAAATATGTTTTTCTCTATGTGTAACTGAAAAAATGGATGAAATGCTTGGTACAGACCTTAGAAGCTACTGAATTTAAATCGAACATACCCATTACACGTAACCACAACTAAAATTTCCAAGTTTTACTTTTCTTACCAAAACAATTCAGTTAACAGTTCAAAAATCATAGGAGAAATCTGAAAAGGAAAGGGTCTGCTATTGTGTAATTACCAACAATAAAATGAAAACAATCAATGCCTAATAACAAGGTATCTTTAGCCACATTTTGTATTTTACAAACTAAAGAAATTCTACTAGCCCTCTCTCTGCTAATAAATCAAAATACTTCCAGAATAAGCAATACCAACTTCTCCATTTTCTTCTCCAATTAGGTCCACAGGACTACAGAGGGCAATCTAACAAATTAATGCTTCCTATTTCTTTTATCTTGGTTAAGTAACAAGGCTACCCCCTTCCTCTCTACGATCCCAGATCACCTCCTATCAGAAAATAATAAAGCAACCTTTGAGGTAAAAAGGTCTTTTTCTATTCTCTCCCTTAGTCCAGATATGAAATGTTTCACAACTCTTCGGTTACTCTGGAAGTGATTTTAAGCTATTATCCAACTACTGGCTGAGGGGCCAAAATGCAGGGGTTCACAAGTTGTCAAGCTTTGAGGTCTATGATAACAAGTCTCTCTGTTTAAAAACTAATCATTGAAATAATGTTCTGTTTTTAAGAGAAATAGAATAAGATGATGATGGTTGCTTTGGAAGGAGTGATGAACAGCAGACAGAGAATGGCAGAAGCACAGATGAAAGTTCAAAGATAATAAAAAAGAGGGGAGAGCAAAAGAAATGGAGGGGCTGATGGCAGCATCCCTCTGCAAAGTAGCTGACTTACCACGAACCAGACAGGCTCCTGCACAAGTCTAACAGCAGTAAAAAGTAGCCTACCTTTTACAAATGAGGCAGGGACATGAGTTTCAAAATTGTGTAATTCTTTAAATCAACCCCAAAGAGGCCACTTAGGGTCCACTTCTAACTCCCCTGTTTGTTAAAATAAAATACACTTCTAAACTTTTTACAATTCCATTCACCCAAGAGAAGCAACTTTTACAGACCCTGAATACTGACTGAAATAAAGAGAACACAGAACACACAATACACCTGCTATGCTAATTCTCAAAGTACAAAACTTGACTTCCCGAAACTCTGGCTATTGCAAAGTAAGACAAGTTTTTAATTGGAAAAAAAAAAAAAAACTACACAACCTGCTATAAAAGTGCTTAATTTTTAAAAATATTTGTCGCGCTGAAGTACAACATTTTATCAAAACAACCTTGTTGGAGTTTCTGCTCAGAAAGCAGAAACAATGTTTTAGGAACACAGACAAAATAAAATTGAATAAAGACTTCTATCCATCTACTAGGCCTTTATCAGTGGTGCAGTTGGTAAATGAGAAAAAAAAAAGTTAATGGAAGCTATTATTCTATTTTTTAACTCAAATGCTCACTACTGGCAACATATACTGTATTCAGGATGTTTGGTAAGCTATTACAAACACACTTGTTGATCCCAGGGAAAAAAACTGCACAGACCAAAGACGAAAAAGGTTTCAGATCTAAACTGACAGTAAATGAATAAAATTAATCCCTACTTCATACTTAATGATCATTCCCCTCAATGACTGGTTTCACTTAACAGATACATACATACTTATAGATATACTTATATGTACCTACATACTAATGAATATATTTAAAACTCAAAAGTACACTTAAAAACTCAAAAAACAATTAAAACTCAAATTCTTTTCCAAAAACTTAATTCTGAGATCACTGTAAGGCAGAGACAAAGTATGGCTTTTCTCACAATCAACTTGTTCTCAGGCCAAGTTTGTAGGCTCAATATAAGTAACGTATGATGATTAAACATAGAAAGAAAATAAAATAAATATAGAAAGAAAAAATCAGGCACCAAATGAGAGGAAATTTCACAAAGGAAAAATGCTCAAAATAAAAAGGCAAATAAACTGTGTCCATCATTACTAGAAAGCATTCCTAAACCACTTTTATATCTTTGAGGTTCTACATTTGTTTCTATGAGTTATGATACCAAGCATGTGTCGTTCTCAAGTTGTCCTGGGCTGCAGACCCAATGGACTGACCAGCTGATTAAAATTCTGAACTTGTGAGTGGTAATACAATGCCTAATCTGCTACTGCCTTGATGCTAAGTGACCTGCTAAGTGATATGCAAATATCAATATCTTGGTGCAAAAAGCTCTTTTTATCACTAAGAGTTTTAATAATATAAAGTGCCCTGAAATATTTTTCAAAGTCTCTGTAATAACTGACATACTCCCATGTATTTTATACTTCTCTTTGCAGTTTCCACAAACAAGAACTCATTAGGTCACTTTCCCCATCCATATCTTTTCTCATGACATTTCAGGAAAAAACTCTCTTTTCTAACTAAGTTGTTCCATATTTACCCTTTTCCCATAAACTTCTAGTGGGACTGTAACAATAACAGCGGGCTTCTTTGGTGGCTCAGTGGTAAAGAATCTGTCTGCCAATATAGGAGACCTGGATTCAATGCCTAGGTTGGGAAGATCCCCTGGAGAAGGAAATGGCAACCCACTCCAGTACTCTTGCCTGGAGAATCCCACAGACAGAGGAGCTGGCAGGCTATAGTCCACTGGGTCACAAAGAGTCGAATATGACGTAGCAACTAAACAACAATAACAGCAACAATGAAAATCAAGCTTATGAAGTATCTTAAGACATCCCCACTTTATCTTCACGTCAATCCAAAGAGGTCAGTATTATTGTACCTATGTCGTCAGTAAAGACAGTGAAAAGTCCAAGTGAAAGTAGAATGCTTGGTATGAAGCACTGGTACCCAAGTGCATATAGTACCCTTCCATCACCCTTTCTTCTTCCTAAACACATAAAAAACACAGTAAAAGGAACGAATGAATGTACAGGAGACATATTTGTTAAAAACAGATTAAATAATCAGCCCAAGGTCACACACTCAACTTGAAGTGGTTGTACTGAGAGTCCAGGGGCTTCTCTGGTGGTTCAGATGGTAAGAATACACCTATAATACAGGAGACCGGGGTTTGATCCTAGGTTGGGCAGATCCCCTGAGGGAATGGCGGCTACCCACTTCAGTATTCTTGCCTGCAGAATTCTATGGACAGGAATTCCTGGTGGGGGAGGAGCCTGGTGGGCTGCAAGTCCATGGGGTCACACAGAGTCAGCTATAACTGAGCAACTAACACACACACTGAGATTCCAACCCATAGGTCAGACTTCCAAGCTTAGGCTCTTTGCCCATTAGGCAACATTTGTCTCAAACCCTGAGAAGAAAACAAGTCTAGAATTAAGGTTCATTTCACTTCACTTCAGTCGCTCAGTCGTGTCCGACTCTTTGCGACCCCATGAATCGCAGCACGCCAGGCCTCCCTGTCCATCAACAACTCCCGGAGTTCACTCAGACTCATGTCCATCGAGTCCATGATGCCATCCAGCCATCTCATCCTCTGTTGTCCCCTTCTCCTCCTGCCCACAATCCCTCCCAGCATCAGTCTTTTCCAATGAGTCAACTCTTCTCATGAGGTGGCCGAAGTACTGCAGTTTCAGCTTCAGCATCATTCCCTCCAAAGAAATCCCTGGGCTGATCTCCTTCAGAATGGACTGGTTGGATCTCCTTGCAGTCCAAGGGACTTTCAAGAGTCTTCTCCCAACACCACAGTTCAAAAGCATCAATTCTTCAGCACTCTGCCTTCTTCACAGTCCAACTCTCACATCCATACATGACCACTGGAAAAACTATAGTCTTGACTAAGAGCTAAAAACAGCTACCATTTATTTAGTGCTTACTATATGTCAGGCACTTATTTATTCCTTCTAACAACCTCAGAGAGTACTCTTATTTATTCAAACTTTACAGATGAAGAAACTGAGGCAGAGGCACAGCAGATGAAGTGATCTGTCACAGAGCTAATACAAATGCAGACTGCACAGAGTACAGCCAGGATTTGAGCCTATGCGACTGGCTCCAGCTCCAGCACCCACACTCTTAACCACTGTGCTCTACTGCCATACTAAAAAACTTCCCTTCGTTTGAAATGCCCGAAAACAAAACTTTTAACCTTTTCACAAAATTAGTAAATTGTAAGGCTTCATGCTTCAACTAACTCAGAGAAAACTAGTAGTGCTTTTCTAAGCATGCTCACCAGACTTCTTCACAGGCACAGAAGATATGCCCCTGGTGACTAGATCACTGCAGTGCTCAGGAAGTAGCACACTGTAAATCAGGTTAAAAGCCCCCCACCCATCTCCCTGCACTTAACCACGCACTACAAAATATAGGTGATTCAGAGATGTCCCAGTGAGATCCTCTATAAAATGAATGTCACTCTGGAAGTACCCAAGTACATTTAGTACCCTTCCATCACCCTATCTTCTTCTTTCCAAACACCATAAAAAACACAGCAAAGGAATGAATGAATCTAAGCTACTTAAAAATCATAGCAAATGTCCAATGATAACTACAGATTTAAATGAAAAAAAAAATGCAAAATTCTCATAGTTTTGTAACTTGTCCAAATTCTACATTCAAAAAGCAGTAGGCCTCTTTGAAAGCCTCAATTCTTAGACTACCTTATTATCATATACGTGCCTTGAACGGTGTCTAGAAAAGTCCATTTTTGCTTCAGATTCTACAAATCTTGATATGCATATTTAAACCAAGATTCATTACTGTTGGATTACAAGTTACTGGGCTTTTACCCTAATACCTATTAACATGACAATGTAGTTAATAATATAAACAAAAATATTAAGCATGGATTTAATATTTGCAATATTAACATGGAATATACACAGAAAATAAACAGACAAACAGGACTGGACCTGGAGGTACTGAGAACTTGACACAATAAGAACAGGAACTATTGCAGCTCCCTCCATTGACATCGTAAAGTTGCCACATTTTCTGGGCTCTCTTTTGAATTAATGTGGCATCTGTTCCAAGTACAGCATGCTAACATTTTACTAAAAGATATTTTCATTCTACATTTGTATCTGGTTTGCTTTTTATTTGAACTCCTGTTTTATTTCAGTGGTCATTATTTCCTTATACCAAGTTGTCAATTTGGCATTCCTGATCTATCTCCCTTGAGGACAAAAAGGGTGGGGAGGAACCATCAGCTTAAAACCCTCTAACAGCAATAATTACAATATGCTTTGCATATACATTAAATAAAGAGAATAAGCAGCATAAAGATTTTTGTGGGCTTTTTAGTATCAGGTCCTGATAAGCTAACGGCATCTGTTCCTTTCAGAAAAAGAATTCTGCTCTGAGTTATGTGAGGGGAGGCGGGGGGAGTAGAAAACAAATACTAAATAGAATAATTCAAGTTACAAAGTTTGGTCTTCGTGAAATGATGATTTCAATAATTTGCACATATCCAACCCTATCAAGTGATAATTGCTTTTTAAGACAGCCTCAAAACTGCTGCAGCAACAAGCCAAATACAACCACTTGTACTTAACATGCATGCTGCATACTCCACAATGTTACGTCATATCAGGCACAGAGAAGACGCTTACCAAGCTATCCTGCGTTCTATAAACTGCCTAACAACAACAGAAAAAGGCACTGCCATCTCCATAGTGGGAGTAGGAGCTGTCAGGGTAGGCCAGCCTTCTCCCTTTGGTCAACTCTGAAGAAAACAAATAAGGCCTATATTTCTGTCTTTTAAGCTAATCTCTCTCAAGGCCTTTACTCTCGATCATTCAGCCTTCACAGAAAGAAAGGCTGTTGCTTTAAAATTAAAAAGCTGGAAGAGAGCCCCACACCTTGTACTAACGGTCCTCCAGGTGTCCCCCTGGCTACCTCTTCTGCAGAAGAATGGCCTGTCTAGGCTGCCAGTCTCCAAGTGGGTGCACTCACTCTGGGGAAAGAAGAGGGCCATCGGAAGAAATTACTACAATCTATATTTTTAAATCTCATCCTTTTAAAAATTTCTAATTTCCTGTATGTTTTATAACATACATAAAATACTAGGTTCAGGAAATTATATATAAATACACATTTATGGGGGCCATAATATTTAAGTTTGGGTACTACAGGTTAAGAAGACCAAAACTAGAATAAGAAAGCCAGGAAAACTAGGCTCTGCTACTAATATCAACTTACTCAAATTCTTGTCTCTGCCTCAGTTTTACCATCCATGACATATACTGAGTCCTTTGTACACTTATCAAATTATTATGAGAAATAATAAAATACTCTCCAGAGCATAGTCTAAGCCACACAAAATGAAAAGCACCTAAGAAGCTACCAATGAGAGATAACCTTAACTAGGCTTGTTAAAACTAGTTAATTGCTACACCCTATCAGACCCAATTCTTAGAATTTTAAGGCCATGCTCTAGCACTTCACTAAATATGGATCTAAAGACCTACAAAGCACTTTAGATATGAGCACATTCTAGAATTAGAAAGACACTTTTTAAACTTTTATAATGAAAAACATTATCCATGAAATAAAAATTTTCAACTTAAAAATTACAAAGGTGAATTATTAATATAACCTTATCAACAAGTCAAAACCCTCAAAGTTAGAATCAAAAGATATTTACTGCAGATTATAAGGTCTTCAGTATGCTTTTTAAAATATAAATAACACCAGAAAAATGAATTATTGGTACTCATTAAATTATTGGCACTTCCAATTATTGACCTTTTCTTTTTTTTTTTTTAACTGCTTTAAAAATTGCTGGGTTACCAGTATAGCATTCAAAGGTGACTGAGTAAGTAGGGTTAGGGATGAAGGTGAGATCAACCAACACTAATTCCTAGGCAGGATATCTGTATGCCATATCTGTATGCCCATTAAGCAGTACTGGTTTGAGTTTCTATTTATTAAAACAGCACAAGTATTTTCTTGGTTTTAAAACTCTACTTTACTGTATAAATGTTAAATGAACCCCACCTAACAATCAGAAAGAGAGACTACAATTTTTTTTACAAAGTTATCTGAAACCACAGCTGATCTCCTTATAAATAACTACCAGAATAAACTAACGGAATTTTTTTTTAACTTTATTTTACTTTACAATACTGTATTGGTTTTGCCATACATCAACATGAATCCGACACGGGTGTACATGAGTTCCCAATCCTGAACCCCCCTTCCACAAACTAATGGAATTTAACTCTGAAGTGATATTTCCTAATTTACTTGTGCAGGACAAAAAATGATGTTGTCATTTTACTTAAGATGACATTTTACATTTTTTAAAAATAACGACAATCATTTTTAATGGTGGCACAGTGGTCAAGAATCAGCCTGACAAAGTGGGAGATGCAAAGAGACAAGGGTTCAATCCCTCTGTTCAGGAAAATCCCCTGGAGTAGGAAACGCCAACCCACTCCAATATTCTTGCCTGGGAAATCCCATGGACAGAGGAGCCTGGCGGGCTCTACAGTTCTTGGGTTCGCAAAGAGTCGGACACAACTAAGCACGCATGCAACTCAAACTCAAACAAAAAGAACTTAAAATGCTTTCTATCCCCTGGAGAAGGAAATGGCAACCCACTCCAGTACTCTTGCCTGGAGAATCCCACAGACAGAGGAGCTGGCAGGCTATAGTCCACTGGGTCACAAAGAGTCGAATATGACGTAGCAACTAAACAACAATAACAGCAACAATGAAAATCAAGCTTATGAAGTATCTTAAGACATCCCCACTTTATCTTCACGTCAATCCAAAGAGGTCAGTATTATTGTACCTATGTCGTCAGTAAAGACAGTGAAAAGTCCAAGTGAAAGTAGAATGCTTGGTATGAAGCACTGGTACCCAAGTGCATATAGTACCCTTCCATCACCCTTTCTTCTTCCTAAACACATAAAAAACACAGTAAAAGGAACGAATGAATGTACAGGAGACATATTTGTTAAAAACAGATTAAATAATCAGCCCAAGGTCACACACTCAACTTGAAGTGGTTGTACTGAGAGTCCAGGGGCTTCTCTGGTGGTTCAGATGGTAAGAATACACCTATAATACAGGAGACCGGGGTTTGATCCTAGGTTGGGCAGATCCCCTGAGGGAATGGCGGCTACCCACTTCAGTATTCTTGCCTGCAGAATTCTATGGACAGGAATTCCTGGTGGGGGAGGAGCCTGGTGGGCTGCAAGTCCATGGGGTCACACAGAGTCAGCTATAACTGAGCAACTAACACACACACTGAGATTCCAACCCATAGGTCAGACTTCCAAGCTTAGGCTCTTTGCCCATTAGGCAACATTTGTCTCAAACCCTGAGAAGAAAACAAGTCTAGAATTAAGGTTCATTTCACTTCACTTCAGTCGCTCAGTCGTGTCCGACTCTTTGCGACCCCATGAATCGCAGCACGCCAGGCCTCCCTGTCCATCAACAACTCCCGGAGTTCACTCAGACTCATGTCCATCGAGTCCATGATGCCATCCAGCCATCTCATCCTCTGTTGTCCCCTTCTCCTCCTGCCCACAATCCCTCCCAGCATCAGTCTTTTCCAATGAGTCAACTCTTCTCATGAGGTGGCCGAAGTACTGCAGTTTCAGCTTCAGCATCATTCCCTCCAAAGAAATCCCTGGGCTGATCTCCTTCAGAATGGACTGGTTGGATCTCCTTGCAGTCCAAGGGACTTTCAAGAGTCTTCTCCCAACACCACAGTTCAAAAGCATCAATTCTTCAGCACTCTGCCTTCTTCACAGTCCAACTCTCACATCCATACATGACCACTGGAAAAACTATAGTCTTGACTAAGAGCTAAAAACAGCTACCATTTATTTAGTGCTTACTATATGTCAGGCACTTATTTATTCCTTCTAACAACCTCAGAGAGTACTCTTATTTATTCAAACTTTACAGATGAAGAAACTGAGGCAGAGGCACAGCAGATGAAGTGATCTGTCACAGAGCTAATACAAATGCAGACTGCACAGAGTACAGCCAGGATTTGAGCCTATGCGACTGGCTCCAGCTCCAGCACCCACACTCTTAACCACTGTGCTCTACTGCCATACTAAAAAACTTCCCTTCGTTTGAAATGCCCGAAAACAAAACTTTTAACCTTTTCACAAAATTAGTAAATTGTAAGGCTTCATGCTTCAACTAACTCAGAGAAAACTAGTAGTGCTTTTCTAAGCATGCTCACCAGACTTCTTCACAGGCACAGAAGATATGCCCCTGGTGACTAGATCACTGCAGTGCTCAGGAAGTAGCACACTGTAAATCAGGTTAAAAGCCCCCCACCCATCTCCCTGCACTTAACCACGCACTACAAAATATAGGTGATTCAGAGATGTCCCAGTGAGATCCTCTATAAAATGAATGTCACTCTGGAAGTACCCAAGTACATTTAGTACCCTTCCATCACCCTATCTTCTTCTTTCCAAACACCATAAAAAACACAGCAAAGGAATGAATGAATCTAAGCTACTTAAAAATCATAGCAAATGTCCAATGATAACTACAGATTTAAATGAAAAAAAAAATGCAAAATTCTCATAGTTTTGTAACTTGTCCAAATTCTACATTCAAAAAGCAGTAGGCCTCTTTGAAAGCCTCAATTCTTAGACTACCTTATTATCATATACGTGCCTTGAACGGTGTCTAGAAAAGTCCATTTTTGCTTCAGATTCTACAAATCTTGATATGCATATTTAAACCAAGATTCATTACTGTTGGATTACAAGTTACTGGGCTTTTACCCTAATACCTATTAACATGACAATGTAGTTAATAATATAAACAAAAATATTAAGCATGGATTTAATATTTGCAATATTAACATGGAATATACACAGAAAATAAACAGACAAACAGGACTGGACCTGGAGGTACTGAGAACTTGACACAATAAGAACAGGAACTATTGCAGCTCCCTCCATTGACATCGTAAAGTTGCCACATTTTCTGGGCTCTCTTTTGAATTAATGTGGCATCTGTTCCAAGTACAGCATGCTAACATTTTACTAAAAGATATTTTCATTCTACATTTGTATCTGGTTTGCTTTTTATTTGAACTCCTGTTTTATTTCAGTGGTCATTATTTCCTTATACCAAGTTGTCAATTTGGCATTCCTGATCTATCTCCCTTGAGGACAAAAAGGGTGGGGAGGAACCATCAGCTTAAAACCCTCTAACAGCAATAATTACAATATGCTTTGCATATACATTAAATAAAGAGAATAAGCAGCATAAAGATTTTTGTGGGCTTTTTAGTATCAGGTCCTGATAAGCTAACGGCATCTGTTCCTTTCAGAAAAAGAATTCTGCTCTGAGTTATGTGAGGGGAGGCGGGGGGAGTAGAAAACAAATACTAAATAGAATAATTCAAGTTACAAAGTTTGGTCTTCGTGAAATGATGATTTCAATAATTTGCACATATCCAACCCTATCAAGTGATAATTGCTTTTTAAGACAGCCTCAAAACTGCTGCAGCAACAAGCCAAATACAACCACTTGTACTTAACATGCATGCTGCATACTCCACAATGTTACGTCATATCAGGCACAGAGAAGACGCTTACCAAGCTATCCTGCGTTCTATAAACTGCCTAACAACAACAGAAAAAGGCACTGCCATCTCCATAGTGGGAGTAGGAGCTGTCAGGGTAGGCCAGCCTTCTCCCTTTGGTCAACTCTGAAGAAAACAAATAAGGCCTATATTTCTGTCTTTTAAGCTAATCTCTCTCAAGGCCTTTACTCTCGATCATTCAGCCTTCACAGAAAGAAAGGCTGTTGCTTTAAAATTAAAAAGCTGGAAGAGAGCCCCACACCTTGTACTAACGGTCCTCCAGGTGTCCCCCTGGCTACCTCTTCTGCAGAAGAATGGCCTGTCTAGGCTGCCAGTCTCCAAGTGGGTGCACTCACTCTGGGGAAAGAAGAGGGCCATCGGAAGAAATTACTACAATCTATATTTTTAAATCTCATCCTTTTAAAAATTTCTAATTTCCTGTATGTTTTATAACATACATAAAATACTAGGTTCAGGAAATTATATATAAATACACATTTATGGGGGCCATAATATTTAAGTTTGGGTACTACAGGTTAAGAAGACCAAAACTAGAATAAGAAAGCCAGGAAAACTAGGCTCTGCTACTAATATCAACTTACTCAAATTCTTGTCTCTGCCTCAGTTTTACCATCCATGACATATACTGAGTCCTTTGTACACTTATCAAATTATTATGAGAAATAATAAAATACTCTCCAGAGCATAGTCTAAGCCACACAAAATGAAAAGCACCTAAGAAGCTACCAATGAGAGATAACCTTAACTAGGCTTGTTAAAACTAGTTAATTGCTACACCCTATCAGACCCAATTCTTAGAATTTTAAGGCCATGCTCTAGCACTTCACTAAATATGGATCTAAAGACCTACAAAGCACTTTAGATATGAGCACATTCTAGAATTAGAAAGACACTTTTTAAACTTTTATAATGAAAAACATTATCCATGAAATAAAAATTTTCAACTTAAAAATTACAAAGGTGAATTATTAATATAACCTTATCAACAAGTCAAAACCCTCAAAGTTAGAATCAAAAGATATTTACTGCAGATTATAAGGTCTTCAGTATGCTTTTTAAAATATAAATAACACCAGAAAAATGAATTATTGGTACTCATTAAATTATTGGCACTTCCAATTATTGACCTTTTCTTTTTTTTTTTTTAACTGCTTTAAAAATTGCTGGGTTACCAGTATAGCATTCAAAGGTGACTGAGTAAGTAGGGTTAGGGATGAAGGTGAGATCAACCAACACTAATTCCTAGGCAGGATATCTGTATGCCATATCTGTATGCCCATTAAGCAGTACTGGTTTGAGTTTCTATTTATTAAAACAGCACAAGTATTTTCTTGGTTTTAAAACTCTACTTTACTGTATAAATGTTAAATGAACCCCACCTAACAATCAGAAAGAGAGACTACAATTTTTTTTACAAAGTTATCTGAAACCACAGCTGATCTCCTTATAAATAACTACCAGAATAAACTAACGGAATTTTTTTTTAACTTTATTTTACTTTACAATACTGTATTGGTTTTGCCATACATCAACATGAATCCGACACGGGTGTACATGAGTTCCCAATCCTGAACCCCCCTTCCACAAACTAATGGAATTTAACTCTGAAGTGATATTTCCTAATTTACTTGTGCAGGACAAAAAATGATGTTGTCATTTTACTTAAGATGACATTTTACATTTTTTAAAAATAACGACAATCATTTTTAATGGTGGCACAGTGGTCAAGAATCAGCCTGACAAAGTGGGAGATGCAAAGAGACAAGGGTTCAATCCCTCTGTTCAGGAAAATCCCCTGGAGTAGGAAACGCCAACCCACTCCAATATTCTTGCCTGGGAAATCCCATGGACAGAGGAGCCTGGCGGGCTCTACAGTTCTTGGGTTCGCAAAGAGTCGGACACAACTAAGCACGCATGCAACTCAAACTCAAACAAAAAGAACTTAAAATGCTTTCTGCCCCACAGGTAATAATCAGTCTAGGGCATTAGAGGTTTACAGTCTTAATATACAAATCTTACCTACCTCTCTCCTTCCAACCTCACTACCATTTCCCATCTGAACCTTATTTTCAAAAACAAGCCAAAGTTTTTAAAATAGACACCTGAAAAAAATAAACTTTGAGTATGACGGTATAATTTTACTTATTTTTAAAATGCATATACGTTACACATGGGGCTTCTTTGGTGACTCCGGTAAAGAATCCGCCTCACAGTGCAGGAGACATGGGTTCAGTTCCTGAGTCAAGATCCCCTGAAGAAGGAAATGGCAACCTGCTCCAGTATTCTTGCCTGAGAAATCCCATGGACAGAGGAGCCTGGCAGGCTACAGTCCATGATGAGGTTGTAAAAAAGTAAGACGCAACTTAGCGACTAAACAACATTATACACAGTTAAATACACAGGAAAAATTTAAAGTAGATGAGAATGGTCTCACTTCTGTTTTCTACTTTACACATATCTGTATTCCAAGTATTACTTTTATAACTCCAATTCTCTACCTTTTGATATTTTTAAAATATTAAAATAAACTATTAAAAAAAGGACACTTACCATCCTACCCTCTAAAATGCTGACAGTTACCTAAGGACTGATTGAAATAGCTAATGTAAACCATATGCACCTACTAAGAAAATGGATAACCTACCATGCTACAGTGCCCAGACGGCAACCTTTAAGAAATGGGTACTAGACCCTACTCCGTAGCAAGCACTGTGCTCTGCAATGGGCACACAGTGATGGACGGGACACAGGCAGTGTGCGCTCGGTCGTGTCTGACTCTTTGCAACAACATGGCTGTAGCTCACCAGCCTCTTCTGTCTACGGAATTTTCTAGGCCAGAATATGGGAGTGTGTTGCCATTTCCTACTCCGGGGGATTTTCCTGATCCAGGGATCGAACCCACATCTTTTTGTGTCTCCTGCATTGGCAGGTGGATTCTTTACCACTGCGCCACCTAGGATAGGAAATACACTATCCCAAATGCCTTCATTTCCATTCCATTCCACTGCTTACTATTTCCAAAACATTCAACCTAACCCAACAAAATCAGATGAAACATTCATTCTTAAAGGATATGTCAAAGCTGTGGCCATTTCAGTAGATTGAAAACTCCTTTAGTAACGCACTTGCTAAGCTTCTACAGGAATTATAGAGCTTCGTACAGCATTACAGACACTTAAAACGAGGGGCTCTGGAATCAAACTTGGGCTTGAATTAACATTGTATCACGGCTATGTATGCGATCCCAGGGAAGCCTTCATTTCCTCATCTGTAAAATGGGGGTAGGTTAACAACAGCAAATCCTCAGAACATTGCTGTGAGGACTAAAATTAACTGAGATGCTATATGTAAAAAGGAGGCTAGTCTAAGCATACTCATAAACACACTAAACATATAGTAACAGATAACCCCAAAATACAAAAACTGCTCACTACTTGCCAAACATTTAAAATCTTATATACATGCCCTTGTCTAAGAACAAATATATGTATTTAAGTTTGAATATTAACACATAAGAACATTTTTCAACATAAAAGGCCGTAATTGAAACTTTTCAATAATGTAACACACAGTACACTTAAGATATTTTTATATATATACACACAAACACAGCAGTGCATATTGTCAAGAACTACACTCCAAACACATTGAGAATCTGTCTGTCAGCCATGGTGGGGGAGGGTGATCCATATCACCAATTATGATTCTAACTCATATATTTAAATTTTGTAAATATTAACATTGTTAACATAATACAAATATCTTAAAATCCAGCCATCTATTAGTGATTAAAAACTCAAATTTTTATGTACTTCTTTAGTCTATAAAGTACATTCATGAGTATTATTTCATCCTTTTAGGAAAACAGTGAAGCAGGCTTTCACCATTATCCCAATTTTACTACAGTACTGGGAAAATTAAAGCTCAGCTAGGATGAATTTCCCAAGAGTGTACAGCCAGTGACAGGACTGGTCTTAAACCCAGGTCTTCTGACACTATCACAACTGTTTCACTTACAAGTGGTCTGGGACACTTCATTTAAAAAAAGATAGAAAGTTGTGCTCAATAATTTAGGTGTGTCGGAGGACTCTAGATAATTACACATGGCTGCCCAGGTTCACTCCTCTTACATCCTCTCCTTATTTCCAACTTTAAAGTGTAACCATAAAATGTAGATAAGAATTCATCCAAACTTTCTGCACTGGCCAAGTAACACGAGAGACCATTTTCTCCCTTACACTTAGCCATTAGAATTTAACATCTTTGTAACCACTGAATTAATTTCATTTTAATATTAGGTCTTGAAAAGATGAGTTAATATAAAAAAATTAAACCATTCATAATGTAGAAGCGTATCAGACCAGATTCCATAAATTTATGACATTATCTAAAAAAAATCTATCTAATGTCTAAGCTACAGATATTAACAAGTTTCAGTTCACCTTTATGAGGAAAAAAAAAAGATTAGTATTATTACAGTGGAATGGGTTGTTGTATAAATACTTGAATAATTACTACTAAAGGCAGAGCTTTCTTAAATAAACACAGCAGCCCTCAGCAACAGCATTCAATGAACTCTGTCTAATAGACAATGGTCAAGGAGGTAACAAAGACACTTCCCTGATTCTACACACACTCAGACTAAGGCACATACACCACAACTTATGCCTGCATTAAAAGCTAAAAGCTATGTAGATAAAAAATTATCCTCGAACAATTTCAAGAGCTGAAAAGAAGTTCATGTCCTAAAAGAGAAAAATAACGTAAAGACTTATGACTTCTTTGAACCTAACATTTTAAGTACATCCCACAGACCTGAAACTACATTTTCTTTTTGGGGCTGCTCACTGGCCTCCAATACATCAATCCTGTAACACTGTGAACTGTGGTGATAGACTGTTTCATGCTTCTAAACACGACAGAATTTTTCCAAGGTTACATACACTGTGACACGAGGAAATGTTTACAGCATCTTATTTTCATTCATCAACTAGTTTGGATGTTCTAACAGTGCAAACATTATTAACAAAGAAATTTTCATTATCTTTTGAACTTTCTAAAATCAACCAAAGGCCATGGCACAGTGGCAAAGAGTTCTGAATAGGCAAAGCTGAATCCCAGTGAAAATTCTGCTACTAGCTGGTTGTCTCATTTGGGGCATATATCACTTAGGGAGAAACTGAGGTGTGAAGACATTTTATGTATGGCAAAAAATTCTAAGGAACTGCCACATCATTACTATAGACCAAAAATCTCAAGGCCTGTTTAGAACATCCTGAGTTTCTGATCAAATAAATAATAATGTAAAAAGAGAAGAAAAAATGTAAATCATGATATTTTAAAAAATAACAGTAAACACCACTACTAACCCTACTACTAGCCATATATTTATTGAGACTTTATTATGTGTCACGCACTATGCTAAGCACTTTCACAGATTTTAACATTTAATCCCTACAACAACACTGATGCTACTTAAGAAAGTGTAAAGTATTAGAACCCTCAAAAGGACACAATTTTTAAATTTACAAATGAAAATATAAACAAATTACAATTTTGTTTTTATTACCTTATGTTTTCCTCTACCTTTCAGCCGTTAGCGTTGAGTATTAAACTTACACTAAAATAACAATTATTTTCAGGACTTTGTCTTCCATTTAAAGCATACTGAGACTCAAGATGTTGACAATCATTACAGAAGAATAAAAATTTCTACTTAAATTCTGGCACAAAAATAACCCTTCCATCCAACTTAGCTGTCCCCATTCAAAGAAAGAACTGCATATGTGTGTCAGGCCCTACAATAGCAGTCTGCTAATTCTAATGCCCACACTAGCAATCAATTAATGCTGAAATTATAAAGAAACCTGTATCATCACAAACAAGAAAAAAAGTTACAACTGCTAAGTTAAGTTTTGAGTATATATACATATGTACGCTATTCTACATGGAAATCTTTTAGCAACTGGTTTCAAAAAACAGCTAATGCATCTAAGGTAAAATCACACTAGGGTGTTTCTGAAGACTCACTTTAGAATACTAGCAGCATAATAATCATGACGTTAGCAATCAAACTTTACTTAGCAAAAAGTTCTTAGAGGCTTTGGGAAGCTGTGTATAAAATGGAGTAGACAGGAGGGAAGGGTTCCCTGTGCTGTTAAAATCAACTACAGGTCCCAGCATGCAATGCTCTATTCTGGGGCTAGGCAAAAAACTGCACTGCATCTTGGGATTTGTAGTAAGTAAACCATTTCACCCTATCACAGTAAGTTTTAAGAAACTCTGAACTATCTAGCGCAATCTGACTAGATCTTATTATCAGGGCCTAGTCAAATCTACGTATAATTTGTTTGTTCTCTGCCCTAGCACAGATTCTTTACTATATACAGATAAAAAGTATCAATTAACATTTAGATCAACATTTTCACCTTAGAAAAACAGAATAGCTGTATAAAAGAAATCCTTAAAAAGCAAAAAGATATGACACAAATTTTAAATATTTAAAGATACAACTTTTAAAACAATTGCTTAAATTTTATCAGTTTCAAAGCTTTCTATCCCCTATACTCCAAAAAAGTTTCAATTGTTTTATCAGGTTTTCTCTTAACAGTCTTTCAAGTAACATTTTATAAATAATTTTTCTCGAAGAAAATTCTCACTAGAAAACATTTTCCATACTTTCATACTGCCCACTAGGCCCACTGGGAAATATATTCTTATAGTATACACATAAAACCATCACACACAACAACAACAATACTTAAGTCCCTCTTTCGTCCAGTCCTTAGTATTTACCCCCTCCACTTCTCACCCTTCATTTCCCATACACATCGGTTTGTGAAAAGAACGCTTAGGAAAATACCAATTACAGATCCATTTCTCTCAACCACTGACCTTTTCCAAAAACACAGAAGGTTGTCTTTTTTTTTAATAAGCTATCAATGACACGTCCAAACCCAAGTGGATAACTTTGAGCTGGAATCTATGTATATAATTTCTACACACATTCTCATTTTCTGCAACACTGAAGGAGGAGGCAGGGAAAGAACTAAGTGCAATCTGCATTAGGAGGCCTAACACAGGTGGTGGGTTATTTTCAGGCAACAGCACCTTCACAAACATGTTGTGGAATACAGTCCAAGAAATTCCTAACAAGGAAAGATAAGCTGGCACACAAATTTAACACAATCCAGCTAAAAATCACCTGCAACACATGCTACTACATCTCACCATGAAAGTGACAGGCTACTACAGGATCTGAAGCTTCATCAATACAACATACTGTCCATAAGGCCAGAGACAGCAGTTGCCATGGTTACTATCACCCACTTTTATCAGGAAATTATTGTCATTACTCTGAAGTTTTTGGTACTTATTTAAAATTTTAAAAAACACTCTAGGGTTCTGACTGTTAACTGAATCAGAGGATCAACTACTGTTTGATTTGTAAGTATGCTGTTTTAGAGATCCACATGGTTAACAATACTTGGATCTGCAGCAGAAAAAAATCAATTCCTTTCTGCTGCTCCTTCTCCTCAAGTACTGACAGTTTGTATTCTCAATGCAGCCAAAACAATAAAACAAAACCCATCTTTTTGGCTTCTGTGTTTAAGTTATTTTTCTCCCCTAGACCCACAAAGAAAGTCACAATATAACCTAGATCATCAACCTGTTAGGCCCCATCCCTTTCCTATCTCCAAATTATCAGTTCACTTTTTTGGTCTACTTTAAAAAGCAAAGAAACATCTCCATAGATGATTCCAAAATATGGGAAAGAATAGTTTCCTCCAGCTGAGACCTGCTCACTATTTTTTCTTTAAAAAGGGGGCAGAGGTGTGCAGTCTGCAGTGTGTTGGAGGGAGAGAAATGGAGGGGCATTCAAACTGCCTAACAAGTGTCTAGTGTAAGAAAGTTGCTTTAGAAAAACTCAAAGGATGACTGAAACGCAGATTATCTCTTAAGGGGAAGAATTCACCACCTTCCCAGTTTAAGACTCAATTGATAGACAACCAATATAAAAGTTATTCCTAATAAACAGTCTATTTCAACATTCTCACCAAAGGTAACTGTTCAAAAATTCAATACACAAATAAGATGATATGAAAGCCCACTAAACCGTATGGCCACATGCACACACGTGATACAAAGAAGGAAACATATGTTATTGAAGAAATAATTATGAACAATAATTTTCATGCAGTATTAACATATTACTTTTAAAAAAACACCTCAAAACAGCAAAAATACACACCTGGTAAAGTTAGAAAGTGATCAAAATACATTGCCATGCTCCTAAAGAATATTTAGGGCCTACGATAAAAAGCCCATGTACAAGAAGTTCTGAGAAGTCAACATAAATCATTAATATTTTCTAGCACAAATTAATATGAAGATTCAAACATGTTTCAAGAAATCAGCTCTGAATATATATATAAATGATTTCTGCCAACGGTTAGAGCCCTAAAACCATAACCCCTTCCTTCTCTCCCTTTCAACAGTAATTAAATACAAAAGACTTCGGCAATAATATATTAAGGATCCAAAATTTAAAAACGCATGACTAAAACCTTAATGTCAGTATTTTCTCAAAAAAAAAAAAAAACTTTAGTGTTCACTGTCTAGGATGAAGACATTAATACTACCCTGAGAAGTTTCATTTTTAATCTAAACAGTTAAATGTTTTTCTCACCCTTCACTGAAGCAAGTTTCTATATTTAATTTCTAGTTTATTTCATAAAGACTAGTTAATTCTAAAATTTAGGATACTGTATCTTTTGATATGCTCACAAAATAGGAACTCCCCATTATNTACCCTGAGAAGTTTCATTTTTAATCTAAACAGTTAAATGTTTTTCTCACCCTTCACTGAAGCAAGTTTCTATATTTAATTTCTAGTTTATTTCATAAAGACTAGTTAATTCTAAAATTTAGGATACTGTATCTTTTGATATGCTCACAAAATAGGAACTCCCCATTATCTATATGTTACTTTATTTCAGTCCAAATCTGAATAGAGTCTATTAAGAAAGCCAGAACTCAAAGTTCTGAGTTTTAAACTTCTAAGTTATTTTGACACCAAAAATATTTCAGTGCACTCCTCTAGATTTGAGTAGTCATTTCCTCACGCATCCTTCTCAATTAGAAAAACAAAAATGATACACACAGGTACCTAATACTAACACATACAGATACATGTCTTTTTCACTCTGAAACAAGTTTGAATGGTTTAGTTAGCAAGAATTTTTTAGAAAGTTAGCAGGATCAGTCAAAACAATCAAAATATTAACCACGACATCTGTTACTCTGTGTGTTACTAAAAGTCTATAGAAAAACACAGGAACTTTAAAATAATCACTAAAATCAACTACTATCACATCAATGGAGAATGAATAAAAACTTTAACAGGAGATACACATTTCACAGGGTCTACAAAAGGAAAAAATGATCTTTTTTTTTTTTTTAATTAGGGGAAACTGCCTAGACAGCATTTTTAAACAAAGCTTCAATATTCTAACAAAGAGCTTTTTGGTAACCACAGCAGTACTAAAAAAAAGTTCATAAAGTGTTCTGGTGCACTTTTAATGCACTCGTTTCCCAAATCATATGAAGATAGTTAATATTTTAAAGCCAGGAGCTTCTGCCCATGTATTAATTAGTCACCTTTCTCAACAACTTAACATCTGCATGGCTTCTGACAATTTACAAAGAACTTTCACATGTATTATATCATTTGATCTTACTGAGAAAAAAGTACACCATTATTTCAAAAAAACAAACAAAATTCAAAGCAAGTTCATCAAATTTTCTACACATTCTTAAGTTTTTAAAAACTTTGGTATAAAGCTTTACAAGCCACCACAGTACCATAATATCTCCAGTGATAAATCAATTCACCTAACATTAACAAGAGTTTCAAAGGACCATGTGCTATAAATGCTACGAAAATACTTTCATCTTTATGCACTTATTGTTAAGTGTTACTAACAGCCATATCAGCAATGACCTATACCCACAGACAGAACTTTACTTCTAGTTCAAGAATCTCAGTCTTTGCAAGGCAACTCAAACACATTAACTGCATATATTTATAAAGCTGAGGGCCTCAGAATTTATCTATTAGGATTACTGTCCACAGATGGGAAGAAAAAAACACAGAAAGTCTAAGAATTTTTCCATACAATATCTCCCTTTCCAATAATAGTTCAAGTACTCTATATCTCACTCAATATTATAAAGATGACCTCAAAGTCAAAAGTCCCAAGTCATATTAACTACTTTTGTTTATAGCCATCCACAGCACGTAATTTTTAAAAACGTGTTCAACACTCCACTCATCAATATGAGAGTAACTCCAAGTTGAGACTAATTATTTTCCAAGCAAAATATTTCTAACAGTACTCTGTACCTAAGGGCAGCATCCTTCAGCTGTCCAACACAAGCAATCTACTCTGTGTAATATTGTAAGCAAGTAAAAAGCAGTCACAAATTTCAGTTTCTAATAGCAAATGGAATTTTTCAATGGACTTACTCAAGATCTTTCTGGAACTTTAAGGTGTTAATCCTGTTGCTTAGGTGAAGCTAAGTAGAGCTGTAATAAGTAGCAAGACCCTTAAAATTCAGGTTTCCTTTATCTTGCTGCAGCACCTCCTCCTGGATAGCATTTAGAGTTCTTCATGTAAGCAGAAGAAGAGTATTTCTGAGGCAGCTCTTTCCAGATGACTGAATGGGAAAAAGGATGGACCCTTCAAAGCTAAAAGAAACAGGGGCCACCCAACACTTACACCTCTTAAAAATAAAATCTGGCAGAGGCAGGGGGCTTTTTACTTTTCCAGTTCCATAGACTCACCTGGGAGTTCTAAGTGCAATAAGCTTAAATAAAGCTTGCAAAATTATCTTAAAACTATGTTAAAAAGCCTTCTGAAGCATTCAATCGGAAAGACTATTAAGACCATCCAAGCAACCTTAGTCATATTGCAAATACTATTACCTTAAGAAAAGCAAAAGTATGACATAAAGAAAAGCACCTGGAATATTTTTAATGTGTTAGCCAGAAACTTGTTTGAAGAATTTTCTGCACTATTACTATACTCTTCATTTAAGGATAGTTATACACCTACAAAAGTTTTAAGTACAGAAATTTTTCATAAACATGAGCATAACTGAAAACAAAAACTTCCTCTTTGCCATCAAAAGATGTGTCCTGAGATTTTAAAATGCATTCTTCAAACATTTTAAATGAACCTTAATAAGCCAGTTTTAAGCCCACAACTTGAGTCCATATATAAACATAAAGAGAAAAAAAGAACAGAAAAGGACTTACCACAATCAAAATGAATAATAGTATTTCCAGTAAAAATGTAGTAACAGTTTCCTACAATGCTGTGAAACCAAGTAAATTGTGAAACTTAGAAAAAAAGGGGGCTGGGGGAGGGGGCTAGTCTTCAGAAAGCAAAAGAAAAGCTGACCTATTTATTTCTACTGCCCAAACGTGAGTGAACATCAGATGTAAACAAACAACATAAACGCTGAAAAGTACACTTCGATGTCTTAGCCCCAGTTTCAGTCCCTTTAGCAGGCCCCCGATGAAGCTACAGATGTTGGTAAGTATCCTCTCTAAAAGGAGATATTCAAGCTCTGCGCCCTAAAGAACCCCTTTAAAGTGTGCCTATGAAAAGGATTCCTTCCTAGAGTGCATAACTGCTTTAAAAAAAACTTTCATCAGTCCAATTAATCTGATTCTAATATTCAGCTATCAATTATTAATATATAAATGTTCTTCCTTCTCCACATCCCCAGCTCAAGCATCTACATTCCTGACACTAAAGTGCACAGCTCGCACCCCAGCTATGGAGCAAATCTTTGAAAACCAAAACAGAGCCACAAAGTTCACTGTCAAGGCCAGTGCTGAGGCCCGCACACGCCCGGACCTTAACTCACATTTTAAATTCTAGAAAGCCATACTTGCACAGATATCATTTAAAAACAACACAATGTGGACGTGCGGAGTAAGATCCTCTACTTCAAGACCTAAACAAAGAATATTTCAACATATGACCGGAATATGATGACACCAGATTCACCAATGAAAACAAAACCTGCCTACCATTAGCAGTCGTACCCTCATCTCGACAACTCAACTACTTAGAAATCACTCTCGGCACATCTGCACCCCACAACCGGCGTGTGGCCTTCTCCGGGGGTGCAAGCCACAGACAAAGTTGAAAAGAGACATTCTTCCCCCCGGTGCCCAATCTCGACATCGACCCCTCCCCTGCCAGGACCACCTTGCTGCTACCCACCATCGCGAACGTGTTCAGGGGAGAGAAAAAAAA
>SJYX01013739.1:0-15918 GCA_006410675.1 Oreotragus oreotragus
AGCTTTAGCATCAGTCCTTCCAATGAACACCCAGGACTGATCTCCTTTAGGATGGACTGGTTGGATCTCCTTGCAGTCCAAGGGACTCTCAAGAGTCTTCTCCAACATCACAGTTTAAAAGCATCATTTCTTCGGTGCTCAGCTTTCTTCACAATCCAACTCTCACATCCATACATGACCACTGGAAAAACCATAGCCTTGACTAGACGGACCTTTGTTGGCAAAGTAATGTCTCTGCTTTTAATATGCTATCTAGGTTGATCATAACTTTCCTTCTTCACTCATTGTTAAAAATGCTGAATGCCAGAAAACAACAGAACAATGTCTCTAATCTTCTGAGAGAAAGAAGAAATGTTATATCCATTCAAATGATGATTCAAAGATAAAGTCAAGTGACAGACATTCCAAAGCATGAAAGTCCTCAGGGAAGATCTCACACTATTCAATAATCTGCCAAAATGAAGGAGCCACAGGAAAAGGGGCACCTATGATCACTGCATCCATTTAAATGTAGAACTACATTTAAATAACCAAAAGGATGATGACTACAAAATAAATAAATAAATATATATATCAGTTCAGTCCAGTTGCTCAGTCATGTCTGACTCTTTGAGACCCCATGAATTGCAGCACTCCAGGCCTCCCTGTCCATCACCAACTCCTGGAGTTTACTCAAACTCATGTCCATCAATTTGGTGATGCCACACAGCCATCTCATCCTCTGTCATCCCCTTCTCCTCCTGCCCCTAATCCCTCCTAGCATCAGGGTCTTTTCCAATGAGCCAACTCTTCGCATGAGGTGGCCAAAGTATTGGAGTTTGAGCTTCAGCATCAGTCCTTCTAATGAACACCCGGGATTGATCTCCTTTAGAATGGACTGGTTGGATCTCCTTGCAGTCCAAGGGACTCTCAAGTAAATATATAGACTGACCAAAGCAGAATAATTCTATAAGTGAAGAAAGAGAGGTGGGAAGAATTACAAGAAAGCTTATTTCCTCATCTTTCTTAACAAGTAGTGAATCTATCTTATCTAAAGTTAATATGTAGGTATAAAAATAAGTGATTCTCACCTCTTAGGAGTTATTGGAGAAGGCCATGGCACCCCACTCCAGTACTCTTGCCTGGAAAATCCCATGGACAGAGGAGTCTGGTGGACTGCAGTCCATGGCGTCGCACAGAGTCGGACACGACTGAGCAACTTCACTTTCACTTTTCACTTTCATGCATTGGAGAAGGAAATGGCAACCCACTCCAGTATTTTTGCCTGGAGAATCCCAGGGACTGGGGAGCCTGGTGGGCTGCCATCTCTGGGATCGCACAGAGTCGGACACGACTGAAGCGACTTAGCAGCAGCAGCAGCAGCCGGGGTTATTACTTTCTGGCTATCCACTGTTTATCTGTCCATCATTCCATCTGTTCATTATCTTACGTATAGACATACTCCTAATGGTGTTCATCAAATGTTAACTATTTATTTACAAACGGTGAAATTTTTCAGGCTTTCTTCTACTCCTCTGTTGTGCTTAAATTTTTAAGAAGTGATCATCATCACTGGAGTGGGTTTAAATTGACCACAAATTCTTTGCCAATCTTCTCGTCAGGAAATGGAGTCTATCTTCCATCCTTGCTATCTGAGCCTGACTTATGGCTGGCATTGATCAATGGGACTCAACAGAAGCCATATATTGAGATTTCCATGCTTATTCTCTTGGAACCCTGAGACAAGCATGCTGTGATGCAAAGTGGGAGGAAGGTTTCTATGGCTGAGTCATGCTGATGTATGGCAGAAGCCAACACAATATTATAAAGCAATTATCCTTTGATTAAAAAAAAAAGAAAGAAATCCAAGATGTAAGAACATATGAAGATATAGTCCCAGAAATCCTAGTTATTCCAGCCATCCTAGATGAGGCCCTAGGGGTGTGCATGAGGCCATGTTAGACCAGTTCACCCCAGCTGAATTTTCAGATGACTGCAGTTGCATGAGTGAGCCCAGGCAAACACAGTAGAAGATCCTAGTCAATCACAGACTTTTGAGACACAATAAATTGTTTTTGCTTTAAGCTGCTAAGTTTTGGAGTTAATTCTTACATACCAAAGATAACTGCTCTCTTTTACAAAAAGAAGAATTTCAATACTCTTAAAAATCCAAATAAGATGTGAAAGTCTCCATTCTATATAATAAGGGAAGTTCTCCTTAACCTGAATTTTTCAAAGGTGTTCATGTTTCCCTGCCAATATGTTCTACAGCCCTCTTTCCAGTATTGACTACTTCCATTATTGCTTTTGTCTTTCTCTCACAAGCCCACTTAAACCCACACTGTAAATGACTGTAATTCCTCAGTTGCCTGCCCCAGAGTACCACAAACACAAGCTTGTGTAGGTCTCAGACTTTTACTAAAGGTAAAAGATAAGATACTAAAAGCTCTGTATTATTTATCTATTACTGTGCAATACTCCAGAACTTTTTTTTTTTTTCAAAGTCGCTCAGTCGTGTCCGACTCTTTGCGAACCCCGTGGACTGTAGCCCATCAGGCTCCTCCGTCCATGGGGTTTTCCAGGCAAGAGTGCTGGAGTGGATTGCCATTTCCTTCTCCAGGGGATCTTCCCGACCCAGGAATTGAACCCAGGTCTCCTGCATTGCGGGCAGACGCTTTACCGTCTGAGCCACTTAGCAGCTTACAATAAGCATATATCAGTTATATAGTTTCTGTGGGTCAGGCCTTTGGTAAGTGGCTTAACTGGGTAGTTCTGGCTTCAGAAATCTAAGGGTGAATCGAAATGTAGGTCACAGCTGAAATCAGCTGAAGGCTTGACTGGGGCTAAAAGTTCTGCTGCCAGATGACTCATTCACACGACTGTTGGTAGGAGTCCTTTTCAGAGCTTTATAAAAGGCCCCAAGAATGGCAAGTTACTCCCCTCAGTGTGAGCGCGTGGTCCAGGAGAGCAAGAAGTTGCAATGTCTTTTATGGCCTAGGCTTAGAAGTCTGGTATTCCTGTAATAGTTTCTTAGTTACAAAGTCAGCCCTATTCAGTGCAAGGAGAGTCTACATAAATTTATGAATATCAAGAATTGGGGATTACTGGGGACTGTCCCTCACAAGCCTCTAGGATGAAAGTGACCCACACCATTTGGAATCTGTGAGGTCTTCATCTCATTAGTTTGCTAAATCACTAAAAGTATCAACAAAATTCCCCCCAAACAGAGTCACGATGGAAAGCTGTACATGGTGTCGACTATACCAGTACACCCAGTAGAGAGATCTGAGCCCCCTAATAGTGGTCTGTGTCTCTCCCCAGAAATGAGTGTCCTTTTCTGGACACAAATATACTTGAAAGACTGAGATGTACCTTTGTGGCGAAAGAAAACGACAGAAGGAGAGCCTGCTGCTGCTGCTAAGTCGCTTCAGTCGTGTCCAACTCTGTGCGACCCCATAGACGGCAGCCACCAGGCTCCCCCGTCCCTGGGACTCTCCAGGCAAGAACACTGGAGTGGGCTGCCATTTCCTTCTCCAGTGCATGAAGGTGAAAAGTGAAAGTGAAGTCACTCAGTCGTGCCCGACTCTTAGTGACCCATGGACTGCAGCCTACCAGGCTCCTCCATCCATGGGATTTTCCAGGCAAGAGCACTGGAGTGGGTTGCCATTGCCTTCTCTGAAGGAGAGCCTAAGTGTTCATAATATTTTAAACAAAATCATGCCAATTCTGTAATCCTGAAATGAGAAGAGACTTTTGAGCAATCACTGAAGAACTATTAATAAGAACTTTACTTCCAGTATTTGCTACAAGTCAGCAACTTAACTGAAATTGCTTTGTAAAATTTGACCAAGTCCAAACTTACCAACTCATCACGATGTCTAAATTACCACCTCGCCTCTTTTTTATTTTCCTACTTTTCGGCCATGCAGTGCAGCAAGCAGGGTATCAGTTCCCCTGCTAGGCATGGAACCCACGCCCCCTGCAGTGGAATCTTCACCACTGAAGTGCCAAGGGAGTTCCAACTTCTTCACCTTTTAGTTCTTAGCTGGTATCAGACTGGACTTTCACAATGCATTGAGGAGATTTTTGTTTCTAGACTCCCCAGTGTAGCTCTATGTTTCTAGGATACTGTGTTCTAGGAATCACAGGAAAACCTCCTACATTGTTTTGCAGTCGGATATCCATGTCGGGACTCCCCTGATATTCTGATGGTTAAGAATCCGCCTTGAGGTGCAAGGGACACTGGCTCAGTCCTTGGTCTGGGAAGATCCCACATGTGACAGGACAGCTAGGCCCATGCACCACAACTGCTGGGCCTGTGCTGCGGAGCCAGTCAGCCGCAACTAGAGAAACACCGAAGCCCATGCAGCCTAGAGCCTGAGCTCCACAACAGGAGAGGCCACCACAATGCGAAGCCCACGCACTGTAGCTGGAAAGCAGCCCCCACTCTCCACACCTAGAGAAAGCATGCGTACAACAGCGAAGACCCAGCGCAACGTAAGTAAATACATACATATATATAGAGATTTAAAGATGAAGAGAAATCATGCTTTTTTAAAAGACATCCATGTTGAAAAAGCTTGAAATGTAAATTCACGGCTACTGAGAACTTTCAAGGCTATTGCATCAATATTTTTTATATTTGTTTAAATACAAGATATTTGTAACATTAGTTTAATCCAATGAAATCAGTTTCTCAAAGCTTTCTATGGCTACTCAGTATATATCATGTTTTTCCTGCATGGAAAAGAGCGATTGCTGATCATTTAGTTGGCTCTGTGGAAGAACTAAATGGGGTTGAAGTCATTCCCATTAAGTCACATCCTTAAAATAAGTGATTGTAGTCTTCTGCAATTTGTGCAAATCTCCTTTATTTTATATATTTCAATGTGTAATTTTGACTTTGAATCAAACTAATTCTTTCTTCAAATTCAGTGTTGCTTTTCTGTTTTATCCCCCTTTTTCTGCCTGTTTGGAAGGCCTTATATTTGTCTGGTTGCTCTAATGTGGGGAGGTAGCTAGTCCATAGGCATCCTTTGTCTTCTGCTGGTATCTGGTAAGGTGCATCTCTTCCCTAGCATTTTTTGGTCCTTATTTCCACCTGCATCTGATAAGATTATCTTCGTGTTACCATGGCCTCCAACTGACGCGTCCTTGGACTCTTTATCCCAGTCTCAAGGGTCCTTTGAGTCTATTGGGCTCTTTTAGAAAGATCCACACCCCTTTCATCAGCACAGAGCTGGTCCACATTTCACATTGTGTGCTTATGAAACTGCCCTTAGATCCATCTGCAGAGCTGCTTCACTCAGCCCCTGCTGCTCTAGTGCTTAGCTGGCTTTTTCAAACATACTAGGAGGTGAAGATTAGTTTCCCTGTTTATTGAACTACTCTCAAATATCTCTGGGGTTTCCAGGGGCCCAGAGCAGAATGGGAGCGCAAGAACTGTTCTCTGAGACCATTTGTCTCATCTGTCTCCTGTTTAATCTATACTGCCTCCTGTTGTCATTGTGGCTCAGTTGCCAAGTCATGTCTGACTCTTTGCAACCCCAAAGACTGCAGCACACCAGCCTCTCTGTCCCTTACCACCTCCCAGAGTTCTCCCAAGTTTATGTCCATGGAATCGATGATGCCATCCAACCACCACATCCTCTCTTGCCCTCTTCTGCCTTCAGTTTTTCCCAGCATCAAGGTCTTTTCCAATGAATCAGTTGTTTGCGTCAGGTGGCCAAAGTATTGAAGCTTCAGCATCAGTCCTTCCAATGCGTATTCAGGTTGATTTCCCTTAGGATTGACTAATTTGATCACCTTGCTATCCAGTGGACTCTCAAGAGTCTTCTCCAACACCACAATTCAAAAGCATCAGTTCTTCGGTGTTCAGCCTTCTTTATGGTCCAACTTTCACATCCGTACATGACTACTGGAAAAACGATAGCTTTGACTATGCAGACTTTTGTTGGCAAAGTTGTCTTTGCTTTTTCATTTGCTGTCTGGGCTTGTCATAACTTTCCTTCCAAGAAGCAAGCATTTCTAATTTCATGGCAGCAGTCACCATCCGCAGTGATTTTGGAGCCCCCAAAAGAGAAAATCGGTTACTGCTTCCACCTTTCTCCCTTGCCATGAAGTGATAGGACCAGATGTCACGATCTTAGTTTTTTGAATGTTGAGTTCTACATGTTAAACCAGCTTTTTCACTCTCCTCTTTCACCTTCATTGAGAGGCTCTTTAGCTCCTCTTTACCTTCTGCCATTAGAATATCATCATCTGCTTATCTGAGGTTGTTGTTTTTCTCCCGGTAATCTTGATTCTGGCTTGTAATGCTGCCTCCTACACATGTGTTTTGTCTCAGGGATATAGTTATTATCTTTAAAAAATCCGGTGTCTTCCTTTATGGTATTAAATTTATGTTCTAACTCTTACACAGTTTTTCTCTGGATTTTCAGAACTGGGCTCAGAGTATGTGGAAATCTTTTCTCTTTCAAAAAATCCCAGATCTTACAATTCAAAAACTCTGATTTTCGAAACTAGTACCTCTGTTAGGGTTGCAAAATGTGTTAATTTTAGTTAGGACTACCCTAAGAAAAGACCACAGACTGGGTGAACTAGACAGCAAAAGTTTATTTTCTGACAGTTCTGGATGCTAGAAGTCCAAGGTCAAGGTGTCATCAGGGTTGGCTCCTACTGAGGCCTCTCTCCTTTGTTGGCAGACGGCCACCCTCTTGCTGTGTCTTCACGTGGCCTTCTCTTGTCTGTGTGTTATCTGTGTGTTAATTCCCTCTCCTTGTAAACAAATATTCCAGTCATTTTGGATTACGGCTCGCCCAAATGACCTCATTTTACCCTAATTCTTTTTAAAGGTGGTGTCTCCAAATACAGTCACATTCTGATGTACTGGAGGTTAAGATGTTAATTTATGAATCTGGCAGGAGTCAGGGAGGATGGTGCAGAAGGGGAACACAGTTCAACCCACAAAACAAAATAATCTATTTAGAAACATGTGTGTATGTTCAGTTGTGTCTGACTCTTTGGGACCCCATGGACTATAGCCCACCAGTCTCTTCTCCCAGACAAGGCTACTGGAGTAGATTGCCATTTCTCTCTCCAGGAGATCTTTCAACCCAGGGATCAAACCCACGTCTCTTGTGCTTCTTGCATTATCAGGAGGATTCTTTGCCACTGAGCCACCTGGGAAGCCCATATTTAGAAACTTAGTTGTCTTCTAAATTTTCTTCAGACTCCTTTATGTCCTCTTTTCTCTGGGGCAAATGAATACAAATTATGGCAGTTATGCAGTGAGGGTCTCAGATATCTAATTCTTATGGTTTACAAAGCCCTTCATAAACTTTCACTAATTTCTTCAACATTTTCTTTCAGTTTTCCTCTTATTCACTTTCTCTCCTCTAGTTATATAAGAGTTCTTCTGGATTCTCAAAATTCCCACTGCATCCCTCACCTCTGGGACTTGAAACATGCTGTTCCCAGATCTGAAATACCTTCTCTCATTCTACTTTCCTTTACCTTGCTAACTCCTACGAATCATTCATGTCTCAATGTCTGCTCTTTCTGAGGCTGAAACTTGGTTAAGCTTCCCAATCTGTCAGACTTCCCATAGCACATAACTGTGAGTTACAATTTTACAGAACTCTGTCGCTACCCGTTTCATCATTTATGTGATATCTGTATTTCCTGCTAAGCTGTAAGCTCCACAGTGACAAGGACAGTATCTGTGTTGGTCACTGCTGTATCCAGAGTGTCTACCACAATGTCTGGCACAAAGTAGAGACTGATTAATATTCACTGAATGAGTAAAAACTTAACTTTGAGATGTTATTGGCTTGTGCACAGGAGTGGTATGTTGTGGAATTATACTCACCTTTTTTTAAAGATTCAGACCTTGCTCTATACATTAGGCAGGATCGTTAAATAATAGAAATGTATCTAAGCTAATTTAAGCAGAAAAGGATATTGAATAGCTTGCGGTGTCTTCCAGAAAGTTAGAGAACCTGGTTTGGAGGTTATAATGCCCAAATCACAATGCAAAACTGCCGCTACCTCTGGGCACTCAATGCCACAGCTGGCACCGCCAGCATCACTAGACACTAAACACCAGGACCACTAGACCACGGTCCCCACTGCCTCTGGAAAGCTGCACCTGCTGTATGCCAGCCTCCGCCACGTCACCACTGCTCCCTACAGAGCCTCCACTGCTCACTTGTGACCCTGGACCCTATTCTCACTGCCTTGGCCATGCCCACTGCCTGTGGCTACCGCTGCTGTCTGAATGGAGTCTGGACAGACACCACATCTTTGCATCACCAGCCTTCAACTCAATAATCTGTTTGGCAGAGCCCAGTTAGTGACCAAGGCTCTAACTACAATGGAGGCTGGGGAAAAATGTTTGCAAACCTAATGTGTATCGCATATGGGGTTTCATCATCTTCCTGTATTCATCAGCAGTATCCCAAAGAGAAGATGACTCAGAGGCAGGACCCCAGAGGAGGCAGGATTCTGGTGCAAAGGAGCAGGCGTTAAAATGACCAAGGAACTATGGAAGGTCTAAGGGAGGGAGGCTGAGGGAGGGGATGCAGGGAGAAAGTCTATTCTGACTGAAGGGTTGGTCACATGCTATGATCTAAGAACACACAGGTGTAATCACAGGTTCAAAGAATGATTTGGAGCGTATGGGCTATGCCTTATAGTGTGAGAAATTCACAAACATAGGAAGGAGGTTCAGACAATAGGAGGCCGAAAAGAATGACAAATGTCTACTGCGTGGTTATTGCAGAAGCTAGAAGTTCTATTACCCCAAAGAGATCTCTGTAATGTGTGTGTGTGTGTGTGTATGTGTGTGTGATTGATGCATCTTTACAATCTTTGACTCTAAACTTGCTAGACCACAATTTTTAAAAATGTCAACATCAGTGGTCAGCTTTGCACACTTGCAGCTGATCAGTTCCACCTGCGACTCGTACTCAATATTTGTGCCCATCCCAACTACCTCGTTTCTTTTCTATTAATACCCTTTCCTTCACTCTCTTCTTCTATGTATGTGAATCTTCTCACCTCAAGAGAGCAGAGGCTATGTCAAATGATCATGAGAATGTTGTGCCTAGTGAGGTTTCATACATAGAATAGGCTCTTTCTTGGCAAAAAATAAAAAGTTAAATGGAAACATAAAGGGGAAATCTACTTAATCCATGCCACCTCCCTGCAGGGCTGGTGCTAGGGTTTATTTTGTTCAGTGGGTCAGGTAGCTATTTTCAGCATTAACTTGATTTTTTTTTCACCGCTACAGATCCCAGTTTCATTGAAACGCTCAGGCCATTTCAGTCTTAGGAAATCTCTTTGTCCCATGTCTTTGAACTTGTGATTACACCAGTGTTTTCTTAGATCATAGCATGTGACCAACCCTTCAGTCAGAACAGACTTTCTCCCTGCATCCCTTCCCTCAGCCTCCCATCCTTAGACCTTCCATAGTTCCTTTTAATGTCCTGCCTCTGAGTCATCTTCTCTTTGGGATGCTGCTGATGAATGCAGGATGATGAAAGTAGGAACCAGAGGAAATCTGGAAGAAATGACGGCAGAGAATTCCTCATAATGATCTGGGTTTTATTTGAAATATCTTTTTTTTTTAATGTAAATGCCTCTTATACTGTGATTAACCTCTTACTAGCTTATCCCCACCACCATTTTTTCTCTCTCCTTTTGTCTTCTATGAGTTTTAAAGTTATATTTTCCATATCCACTTTTTTAGTAGTTACCCAGGTATTTTAACATGCATGCTTTAAAAAATTAAATGTTGATCAGTATCTATTTGTTTCCCCAAAACAAAGACTCTAGTGTTTCAGACCTAATCAGACTTCTCGAATTATATGTTATTGTTGTCCAGTATTTGGTTTGTATTTTTTAACGTGACAAAATAAATGCTATTGTTTTATACAGTCAATATTTGTTTAGATTTACCTACATTTTTATGGAAACCTTTCTGGGTAATTCCTTTCTGCATGTGAGACTTTCTACTTGGCATTTCTTTTACCTGAATCTGTCGGTGGTAAATTCTGTTATCTGGGTTTTTTGTAGCATGCATTTGTTATTCTTTCCCTCTTCCCTTGAAAGATCGTTTCACCATGTATCTCATTGTTGGTTGACAATTATTTTCACTCAGCATTTTAAAGATACTGTTCATTGTCTTGTAGTTTTCCTTGTTGTACAAAAATTACTCCATTAGGTTATTTGCGATGTCTTATAGAAAGTCTGGACTCTCTACTTGTTTTGCAAGCCTTTCCTTTGATGCTTTGTAGTTTCACTAAGATTTACATCTATAAGAGAATTTCTTTTTATTTTTGCCTAGGGTCTTTTTGGATTTCCAAATCCAAAAATCAGTTGTGTTTTTTAAAATTTTAAGTTCTGGAAACATTTGACCATTATCTCCTAAATGATTGCTTCTTCCACATTCTCTTTATTCTATCCTCCTGAGACTCTGATTAGAGAACTCCTCTATATGTTAGAGAAGTTAGAACTCCTCTCTCCTCCATGTCTCTTAATCCCTTTCTACCCTTATTTCTATACTAAAGAGTAAATCCTTTACAACCTGCAGTAGCATTACAAAAAAATCCACTTCCAGTTAAATATAATTGGAATTATAAAGCTCCAGAAAGGGAGTTGGAAGTAACCAAATCTTGTTCTATCACAATGCAAAAGCTCAATCTTCATTCAGACTTGAGCAAGGTCATTAGCTATCTTGCTCTCAGGGCCACCCTGGTACCTTGCTGGAAAAGGCGCACTCACACTAAGGCTGGGCTTCCCAGGTGGTGCTAGTGGTAACGAACCCACCTGCCTGTGCAAGAGACATGAGAGATGCGGGTTCCATCCCTGGGTCGGGAAGATCCCCTGGAGGAGGAAACGGCAACCCGCCCCAGTATTCTTGCCTGGGAAATCTCATGGACAGAGAAGCCTGGCAGGCTACAGTCCATGGGGTCACAAAGAGTCAGACATGACTGAAGAGGCTTAAGCATGCACACTAAGGTTGTGACCTTGATCTTGAGGAAGAGGTAGGTCAGGAACAATGTTAGATTGCTCCTGGTCTTTGTTCACCAAGTAGATCTCTCTGCAGAAGCAGGAGAAGGAAGGAGCCTGTGGCCCTCTGTATCAATCTAAGTTGTCTGCTTTGAGCAGAAAATGCTGTTATTGAAAAGTTGTGGAAGAATGTAATACACGCCAGCCAAGCCAAGATCCCATACGGACTCCTTTGATTGACTTAAACATTGTGTGTTGAGGTCAGTTCCATCTGCAAAAGGCTGTAAGGACTGTTTCATACCTAGGCCCTGTCACAACAATCAAGCTCTTCACCAGTTGTTTTCAGCAACACCACAAGTATGATTTCCTTTCTCAGCTGCTGAATTTGATGGATTTGCTGGTAGAAATTCTATCTACTTTTATATAAGCCACCATTATGTTGCCTCATTACCCTACCTCTAATGGCCAGACTTGAAGAATGACGTAGTTACCTTTGGAGTACTTCGTACCTGTTGCCTGGTTTATCATGACTGTTCATGTCATTCACACTTCAGAAATAGAAGTCAGTGTGGCTGAATAATTATCCTGGCCATCTCTCTCCAGGCTCAGAGGACAATACACAACGCACGCACCATTTCAAGTCCTTTTTGGAAATAGATACTTAAGACAAATAAATTAAAAGACCTTCTCTGGAAAGCATTGTGTCCACACCTGGCGTTAATTCATTTGTACTATGAAGGCAAGTGTTTTCTATGATCTCCTTGGCATTGAATCAAGGTGGATTTTGTCATTATAATTGAGTCCACAGGACAAATGTAACAAAAGTTCTAGAAAAGTATTTCTCAAAGCACACTGCTCATAATAAATGTACCTTGGGAAATTAAGATGTGTTATGTAAGAAAAGGGTTCCATAATCAAGCAATTTTGAGAAATACTGCATTAAACAAGGATAACAAAGTTAAACAAGCCTCTTTACTACAGGACTTTTCAGAACCCTTAATATACTAATGTACATTGTAAATCATAAAGAAGATAATATCTGGCATTTTTCCAAATGTATTTGACCACGGAGTACTCTGTTGCTGAGCATCTTACCAGATGTGTTCCATAAAATAGAGTTGAAANTCTCCTGTTTGATCACTTCCAATTTGTCTTGATTCATGGACCTGACATTCCAGGTTCCTATGCAATCTTCCTCTTTACAGCATCTGACTTTACTTCCATCACCAGTCACATCCACAACGGGGTGGTATTTTTTGCCTCGACTTTGTCTCTTCATTCTTTCTGGAGTTATTTCTCCACTGATCTCCAGCACCATATCGGGCACCTACCGATCTGCGAGCTCATCTTTCAGTGTCCTATCTTTTTGTCTTTTCATACTGTTCATGGGGTTCTCAAGGCAAGCATACTGAAGTGGTTTGTCATTCCCTTCCTAGTGAACCACATTTTGTTAGAACTCTCCACCATGACCTGTCCATCTTGGGTGGCCCTACAGGGCATGGATCACAGTTTCATGGAGTTAGACAAGGCTGTGGTCCTTGTGATCAGATTGGTTAGTTTCCTGTGATTGTGGTTTTCAGTCTATCTGCCCTCTATTGGAAAAGGATAAGAGGCTTATGGAAGCTTCCTGATGGGAGAGACTGACTGAGGGGAAAACTGGGTCTTGNCTCCACAACAGCCGGCGCGGTGCCGGCGCCAGTGAAGCTCCAGCCCGGCAGACAGCGCGGCCGTGATGACGTCACCGGAGCCGGCGCCCGTGACCTCAGCGCGCAGGGCGCCCAGGCCTGGGGGCGCTGCACCCCAGTCTCCAGCTCGACAGCTGTGTTTCTCCCCGTTGTCTCCGGTCTTCAGCTACGCCCTCACCGAGGGGCTCTTATTCGATCGCTATGTGGTAAAATCCTATGTTAATTCATTCAATGAGCATGTGTGGGCGCCTACTCTGTGTCCTAGATATACATTGGGAAACCAGACAGGAGTTCCTGCCTTTAAGGAGTTTGTGTTCTATTGGGGGTAGTGTTGCCAGATTTAGTAAATAAAAATACAAGATGCCCCATTTATCTGAATGTCAGATAAAGAACAAAATTTTAGTATAGGGCTTTCCCATGCAATATTTGGGAGCACACAGACTAAAGAATTCCCTGGGCTTCCCTAGTGGCTCAGACAGTAAAGAATCGACCTGGGATGCAGGGGGATTGATTTCTGGCTTGCGAAGATACCCTGGGGAAGGGAATGACTACCCACTCCAGTATTCTTGCCTGTAGAATTCCGGGGACAAAGGAGCCTGGCGATCTGCAGTCTTTAGTTGGACACAACTGAGAACACAAGAATACTAGGAGTAGAGAATTACTCAATATCTGAAATGCAAATTCAACTGAGCGGCCTTATTTGGCAACCCTAGACGGGAAAAACAGGCAATAACCAAAAAAAAAAAAAAAATGATTAAATGGTAATTGTAAGTGCTATGTGAGATAATGGAATACGAAGATGGAACCTTTAGTCTGCGAAGTCAAGGAAGATTATGAGAATGTCCGTTTGCATTTATACAGTTGCTGCTGCTGCTGCTGCTAAGTCGCTTCAGTCGTGTCCGACTCTGTGCGACCCCATAGACGGCAGCCCACCAGGCTCCCCGTCCCTGGGATTCTCCAGGCAAGAACACTGGAGTGGGTTACCATTTCCTTCTCCAATGCATGAAAGTGAAAAGTCAAAGTGAAGTCGCCCAGTCGTGTCCGACTCTTACCGACCCCATGGACTGCAGCCCACCAGGCTCCTCCGTCCATGGGATTTTCCAGGCAAGAGTACTGGAGTGGGGTGCCACTGCCTTCTCCTTTATACATTTACACTAACACAAACCTAAACCCAGCCACACTGCTTCCACTCTGGTCTTCCTATTATCTGTTCTCCAGAAAGCAACTAGAATGATCTTTTTAAAAACACATTTAAAAGATCTTAGTTCTCAGTATCTTTGAGTTCCTTATCCACTGTTTCAACCAAACACTAAACCAAAAAATTTTTTTTCAATTCAGAAAGTTCCAAAGAGCAAAACTTGAATTTACAATGCATTGCAACTATGAACACAGTATTTATATCCTATTAGGTATTATATGTGATTTAGAGATGATTCTAAGTATATAACAGGATGTGTATAGGTTATATGCAAATACTACTATTATTTTAACGGCTACCCTGATAGCTCAAGTTGGTCTCTATGCAGGAGACCCTGGTTTGATTCCTGGGTCCAGAAGATCCCCTGAAGAAGGGAAAGGCTACCAACTCCAGNTATAACAGGATGTGTATAGGTTATATGCAAATACTACTATTATTTTAACGGCTACCCTGATAGCTCAAGTTGGTCTCTATGCAGGAGACCCTGGTTTGATTCCTGGGTCCAGAAGATCCCCTGAAGAAGGGAAAGGCTACCAACTCCAGTATTCTGACCTGGAGAATTCCAGGACTATATAGTCTATGGGGTCACAAAGAGTCAGACATGACTGAGCAACTTTCACTCAGTGCCATTTTATATGAGGGACTTGGATTTTTGTATCCTCAAAGGGTCCTGGAACCAACTCCCTGCAAACAGAGAGACAACTGTACAAGCCAAGTAGGATAACATCCCTACACAAAGCACTCTTATCAGTCCCCACTGCAACTCTAAAATACCCTCATTTCCTTACTAAGACCCTTAAAACTGCATGATCTGGCATCTGTCTACCTCCATAAGGCTCATTTGTGACCATTCTCATCCCCACAGTACTCAAATGCACTGATTCATTCCTGTCCCTTGAACATATCAAGCTCATTACTATCAGGAAAACTTTACATTTGAACAGTTTTCTCCTGCACATGACAGTCTCCCTCCAAATACTTCATATGGATGCCTCTTTCTCATCATTAAAGCCATCGTCATTATCCCTTACCTAGATAGGCTTTCCCACAGTAATTCATTATCATTTACTATTGTTTGAAATTATGTTATTTATATATTTATTATTTGCTCTTCCCACTACAACATAAGCCTTTTAAGAGCAGGAAACTTGTTTATCTTGTTTGTCAATATTTCATTAGCAGCAAGAACTGTATGGTCATACAGTAATTATTTTTTGATTTTCCATATTATATAATAGAATCTGTAATTAAGATTTGTCATCTCTATCCTCTAGAAATTTTCTTCATAATTCATGGAATCCTAATCAATTTGATTGATTAGGCAGGGGTGGGCCTGCTGCAGGGCTGGGGGCACTGAGTGTAGTAGGGCCTGCATGGGACCTTTTGAAGGAGGAAGCCATTATCTTCATTACCTCCACCATAGTTTCAGTTCAGTTCAGTTGCTCAGTCGTGTCCGACTCCCTGCGACCCCATGAATCACAGCACGCCACGCTTCCCTGTTCAACACCAACTCCCGGAGTTCACTCAGACTCATGTGCATTGAGTCAGTGATGCCATCCAGCCATCTCATCCTCTGTCGTCTCCTTCTCCTCCTGCCCCCAATCCCTCCCAGCGTCAGAGTTTTCTCCAGTGAGTCCACTCTTCGCATGAGGTGGCCAAGTACTGAAGTTTGGAGTTTCACCTTTAGCATCATTCCTTCCAAAGAAATCCCAGGGCTGATCTCCTTCAGAATGGACTGGTTGGATCTCCTTGCAGTCCAAGGGACTCTCAAGAGTCTTCCCCAACACCACAGTTCAAAAGCATCGATTCTTCAGTGCTCAGCCTTCGTCACAGTCCAACTCTCACGTCCATAAATGACCACAGGAAAAACCATAGCCTTGACTAGATGGACCTTAGTCGGCAAAGTAATGTCTCTGCTTTTGAATATGCTATCTAGGTTGGTCATAACTTTTCTTCCAAGGAGTAAGCGTCTTTTAATTTCATGGCTGCAGTCACCATCTGCAGTGATTTTGGAGCCCCCCAAAATAAAGTCTGACACTGTTT
>SJYX01013739.1:23771-41707 GCA_006410675.1 Oreotragus oreotragus
GATGGGGAAACAGTGGAAACAGTGTCAGACTATTTTTGGAGGCTCCAAAATCACTGCAGATGGTGACTGCAGCCATGAAATTAAAAGACGCTTACTCCTTGGAAGAAAAGTTATGACCAACCTAGATAGCATATTCAAAAGCAGAGACATTACTTTGCCGACTAAGGTCCGTCTAGTCAAGGCTATGGTTTTTCCTGTGGTCACATATGGATGTGAGAGTTGGACTGTGAAGAAGGCTGAGTGCCAGAGAATTGATGCTTTTGAACTGTGGTGTTGGAGAAGACTCTTAAGAGTCCCTTGGACTGCAAGGAGATCCAACCAGTCCATTCTGAAGGAGATCAGCCCTGGGATTTCTTTGGAAGGAATGATGCTAAAGCTGAAACTCCAAACTCCAGTACTTTGGCCACCTCATGCGAAGAGTTGACTCATTGGAGAAGACTCTGATGCTGGGAGGGATTGGGGGCAGGAGGAGAAGGGGACAACAGAGGATGAGATGGCTGGATGGCATCACGGATTCAATGGACAAGAGTCTGAGTGAATTCCGGGAGTTGGCGATGGACAGGGAGGCCTGGCGTGCTGCGATTCATGGGGTGGCAAAGAGTCGGACATGAATGAGCGACTGAACTGAACTGAAAATTACTAATACAGATATCCTAGAAATTATATGGAGTTCTTAACATTCTGATATGTCCTGGTATTCTAATAGAAAACCTGATGACTTCACAAAAGTTAACAAAAAGACTGAATGAACCAGCGAATATGCTTATAACTTTTATGGTTTCTATCTGAAAAATTATGGCTTTGTTAGGTTTTCAGGGAGTAGGGAAAATCTTCCTCTCAAACCAACTATGACAATACTCTGGTAAAATTAAACGTTATAAACAAAACAATTATATTTTCTCTCTGACGCCTCCAAAAATTGGAAATTCTTAGGTTTCTTGGGTTGCCATTTCCTTCTCCAGGGGATCTTCCTGATCCACACTGTTAGTAATATTATAGGAATTAAGTTAGACTACATTACCTTTATGCAAATGAAGTACTTAGTACAATTCTTGGATCATCCTTAACAGTCTGCACTAACAGCTAGATGCTTTTAACTTCAAGTAACAGGAAACCCAAGTTAAAAAAAAAATGTGGTGGCGGGGGGGGCCCAAATAAGGACATTTCTTATCGAAGGTAGCACAAAGGTAGCACAGGATAGGGTGGTTCCAGAATTGATTATTTCAACGTTGTATACCAATGTTGTCAGTCACGCAGAATCTGTTCACCTTACCAGCCTGCCTCCTTAGGGCTTGACACTATCTTTTTGGTTGTAGGTCCAAGTAAGCAAATCATTACAAAGCCATATAGGGTGGTTCCAGAATTGATTATTTCAACGTTGTATACCAATGTTGTCAGTCACGCAGAATCTGTTCACCTTACCAGCCTGCCTCCTTAGGGCTTGACACTATCTTTTTGGTTGTAGGTCCAAGTAAGCAAATCATTACAAAGCCCGAGATAAAGACAAGATAAGTGCCTCCTGTCTGATTTTTCTTTTTAAGATAAACTTTCCTAGAAGTTCCAGAAATATATATGCTTATGTATCCTAGTCACAACATGGTTAACCCAATAATCAGCAAAGAAAAATGGGATTACCATGGCAAAGGATGAGATGGTTGGCATCACCAATTCAACAGACGTGAGTTTGAGCAAGCTCTGGGAGATAATGAAGGACAGGGAAGCCTGGCATGCTGCAGTCATGGGGTCACAAGAGTAGGACACAACTGAGCGACTGAACAACGAAAGTGAAAGGTCTGGTCTATGTTGAACAAGGTGGTCACCTAGAAGAAAATGGACTAAGTTTTTGTTCTCGTAGCAAGTAAAAAAGGGTGAAGAATGACTGTTGTGTAGGCAATAAAAGATAGTATGTCAGTCAACAATGATTTCATCAAATATTTCTGGTTTCCTTCCTTTTCAGGGATGTCTCATAACTGTCCTCTTTGGCCCTGTTGCAGCTGGCTGGGAATATTTGATTAGTTCTGGCCAGTGAAGGGTGAGTTGAAGTGCTATGTTTCATTTTCATTTTGACCTCACTTTTCACTGCAATTAGCTGCGAACAACTAACAAAACATGCCTAAGACAGAAAGAAAATTATACTAATCCAAATTGTTTAAAAACCTTAACACTACAAGAGAATATTTCTGAGAAAAATTAAACACTTAAACAAATGAAAACAAATACTGTGTTCAGGGATGAGAAAACTCAGTAGAAATAAGATAGCAAATCTATTATCAGCATCAGTTCAGTTCAGTTCAGTTGCTCAGTCATGTCTGACTCTTTGTGACCCCCATGGACTGCAGCATGCCAGGCCTCTCTGTCCATCACCAACTCCTGGAGTTGACTCAAACTCATGTCCATCAAGTCAGTAATGCCATCCAACCATCTCACCTTCTGTCATCTCCTTCTCCTCCTGCCTTCAATCTTTCCCAGCATCAGNGGAGGAGAAGGGGACGACAGAGGATGAGATGGCTCGATGGCATCACGGACTCAATGGACGAGAGTCTGAGTGAATTCCGGGAGTTGGCGATGGACAGGGAGGCCTGGCGTGCTGCGATTCATGGGGTGGCAAAGAGTCGGACATGAATGAGCGACTGAACTGAACTGAACTGAACTGAAAATTACTAATACAGATATCCTAGAAATTATATGGAGTTCTTAACATTCTGATATGTCCTGGTATTCTAATAGAAAACCTGATGACTTCACAAAAGTTAACAAAAAGACTGAATGAACCAGCGAATATGCTTATAACTTTTATGGTTTCTATCTGAAAAATTATGGCTTTGAATCTTAGGTTTTCAGGGAGTAGGGAAAATCTTCCTCTCAAACCAATTATGACAATACTCTGGTAAAATTAAACGTTATACACAAAACAATTATATTTTCTCTCTGACGCCTCCAAAAATTGGAAATTCTTAGGTTTCTTGGGTTGCCATTTCCTTCTCCAGGGGATCTTCCTGATCCACATTGTTAGTAATATTATAGGAATTAAGTTAGACTACATTACCTTTATGCAAATGAAGTACTTAGTACAATTCTTGGATCATCCTTAACAGTCAGCACTAACAGCTAGATGCTTTTAACTTCAAGTAACAGGAAACCCAAGTTAAAAAAATAAATGTGGTGTGGGGGGGCCCAAATAAGGACATTTCTTATCGAAGGTAGCACAAAGTCACAGGATAGGGTGGTTCCAGAATTGATTATTTCAACATTGTATACCAATGTTGTCAGTCATGCAGAATCTGTTCACCTTACCAGCCTGCCTCCTTAGGGCTTGACAGTACCCTTTTGGTTGTAGGTCCAAGTAAGCAAATCATTACAAAGCCCGAGATAAAGACAAGATAAGTGCCTCCTGTCTGATTTTTCTTTTTAAGATAAACTTTCCTAGAAGTTCCAGAAATATATATGCTTATGTATCCTAGTCACAACATGGTTAACCCAATAACCAGCAAAGAAAAATGGGATTACCATGGCAAAGGATGAGATGGTTGGATGGCATCACCAATTCAACAGACCTGAGTTTGAGCAAGCTCTGGGAGATAATGAAGGACAGGGAAGCCTGGCATGCTGCAGTCATGGGGTCATAAAAGTAGACACAACTGAGCGACTGAACAACGAATGTGAAAGGTCTGGTCTGTGTTGAACAAGGTGGTCACCTAGAAGAAAATGGACTAAGTTTTTGTTCTCGTAGCAAGTAAAAAAGGGTGGAGAATGACTGTTGTGCAGGCAACAAAAGATAGTATGTCAGTCAACAATGATTTCATCAAATATTTCTGGTATCCTTTCTTTCCAGGGATGTCTCATAATTGTCCTCTCTGGCCCTGTTGCAGCTGGCTGGGAATATTTGATTAGTTCTGGCCAGTGAGGGGTGAGTTGAAGTGCTATGTTTCATTTTCATTTTGACCTCACTTTTCACTGCAATCAGCTGCAAACAACTAACAAAACATGCCTAAGACAGAAAGAAAATTATCCTAATCCAAATTGTTTAAAAACCTTAACACTACAAGAGAATATTTCTGAGAAAAATTAAACACTTAAACAAATGAAAACAAATACTGTGTTCAGGGATGAGAAAACTCAGTAGAAATAAGATAGCAAATCTCCTCTTATCAGCATCAGTTCAGTTCAGTTCAGTTGCTCAGTCATGTCTGACTCTTTGTGACCCCATGGACTGCAGCACGCCAGGCCTCCCTGTCCATCACCAACTCCTGGAGTTGACTCAAACTCATGTCCATCAAGTCGATAATGCCATCCAACCATCTCACCTTCTGTCATCTCCTTCTCCTCCTGCCTTCAATCTTTCCCAGCATCAGGGTCTTTTCAAATGAGTCAGTGCTTCGCATCAGATGGCCAAAGTATTGGAGTTTCAGTTTCAGCATCAGTCTTTCCAGTGAATATTCAGGACTGATTTCCTTTAGGATGGACTAGTTGGATCTCCTCACAGTGCAAGGGACTCTCAAAAGTTTTCTCCAACACCACAGTTCAAAAGCATTAATTCTTTGGCACTCACCTTTCTTTATAGTCCAACTCTCACATTCATACATGACTACTGGAAAAACCATAGCCTTGACTAGATGGACTTTTGTTGGCAAAGTAATGTCTCTGCTTTTTAACATGCTATCTAGGTTGGTAATAACTTTCCTTCCAAGGAGTAAGCGTCTTTTAATTTCATGGCTGCAATCACCATCTGCAGTGATTTTGGAGCCCCTCAAAATAAAGTCAGCCTCGTTTCCCCATCTATTTGCCATGAAGTGATGGGACCAGATGCCATGATCTTAGTTTTCTGAAGGTGGAACTTTAAGCCAATTTTTTCACTCTCCTCTTTCACTTTCATCAAGAGGCTCTTTAGTTCTTCTTTCCTTTCTGCCATAAGGGTGGTGTCATCTGCATATCTGAGGTTATTGATATTTCTCCTGGCAATCTTGATTCCAGCTTGTGCTTCTTCCAGTCCAGTGTTTCTCATGATGTCCTCTGCATATAAGTTAAATAAGCAGAATGACAAGATACAGCCTTGATGTACTCTTTCCCCTGTTTGGAACCAGTCTGTTGTTCCATGTCCAGTTCTAACTGTTGCCTCCTGACCTACATATAGATTTATCAGGAGGCAGGTCAGGAGGTCTGGTATTCCCATCTCTTTCAAAAATTTTCAGAGTTTGCTGTGATTCACATAGTCAAAGGCTTTGGCACAGTCAATAAAGCAGAAATAAACGTTTTCTGGAACCCAGCACAATTTTTTTCTAAAACAGTAACAAGCTGATGCTTCATATGGGAATGCACTAAAATATCCAAAACAACTTTAAGTAGAAAAAAGTGTTTGAGGGCTACCACAATCTGATTTACACACTTACTAAAAAGCAACAATAAGCTATCTTGTGAAAACAAGATAATGTGATGCTGACATAAATGTGAACAAATAGATCATTGCTACAAAACAGAGTTTAAAAATAAACGGATATACATTTGGACAACTAATTCTTGATAAAGGTAAAAGCTAACACACTGGAGGAAAGCTGAGTTTTTCAACAAATGGTGCTGAAACTGAATGGACAAATGCAAATAATTCCAAACCTTATCTCACTCCATATAAAAAATTAACTCAAAATGGATTATAGGCATTGCACACATCTAGATGTGTATAAGAGACAGATGTGATGCTGACATAAATGTGAACAAATAGATCACTGCTGCAAAACAGAGTTTTAAAATAAACCCATATATATTTGGACAACTGATTCTTGACAAAGGTAAAAGCTAACACACTGGAGGAAAGCTGAGTTTTTCAACAAATGGTGCTGAAACTGAATGGCCAAATGCAAATAATTCCAAACCTTATCTCACTCCATATAAAAAATCAACTCAAAATGGATTATAGGCATTGCCTAAGTATAAAAACTAAAACTACAGAACTTCTCTAAGGATACATCAAAGAAAATCTTTGTGTGTCTAACCTAAAGCCTTGGGGTAGACAAAGAATTTTAAGATATAACACCAAAAAGCACAAATCATTAAAGGAAAAAACTGCTAAATTGGATTTCATCCAAGTTAAGAACTTTTGTTCTTTCAAAGACATTTTTAAAAGATAAACACAGATTGGGGGAAAATATTTACAAATCATATATCTGATAAAAGATTTGTCCAGAATATATGAATAACCCTCAAATACCATATAAGAAAACAAACAACCAAATATTTTAAACTGGGCAAAGTTTGAATAGACACTTGACCAAAGAAGTTATATGGGTGGCAAATAAATACAATAAAAATGCTAAATATCATTCATCATTAGAAAAACGCATCTTAAATCCACCAAGGGATGCCACTACATACTGATCAGTCTGTCTAAATCTAAAATTAACTGATTTTACAGATTATCAGAGAGCAAGCTGAGGAATTGGAATTTTCAAATTCTAAGATGGGAAACAAACCACTTTGGAACAGTATGGCAGTTTCTTTAAAAAATAAAACACAGGGTTTCCTTGGTGGCTCAGTGGTAAAGAATCTGCCTGCCAATGCAAGAGACATGAGTTCGAGCCCTGATCCAGGAAGATCCCACATGCTGCACAGCAGCTAAGCCTGGGTGCCACAGCCGTAGAGCCTGTGATTCAGAGCCTGAGAGCTGCCAACTCCTGAAGTACCACAGTGAGAAGCCTGCATGCCACAGCTAAAGAGGAAGGCCTACCCTCTGCAACTAGAGAAAACCCATGCATAGCAACAAAGACTGAGCATTGCCAAAAGTTAATTAACTAGAACACAAAACACATAGTTACCAAAAAATCCAGGCATTCTATTCCTAGGTATTTACCCAAGAAAAACAGAAGCATGTATCTGTACAAAGACAAGAGCACAAATGTTCATAGCAGCTTTGTTCATAATAGCCCAAACACTGGAAAGAATGCAAATATTCATCTGCAGGTGTATGGATAAAGAAATGGTGATACAAGCATATGGTGCAATATTGCCCAACTATAAAAAGAATGAGCTATTGTTACACACAGCAACATGGATGAACATCAAAATAAATATACCAAAGAAAAGAACTCAGACAAAAAGAGTACAGCTATATAATTTCATTCACGCAACACTCTAGAAAGTGTAAACTAATTTACAGTGACAGAAAGCAGATCAGTTGTTGTCTAGGGATAGCGTAGAGAGGAAGGAATTTCAAAGGGGCCTGAGGAAACTCTGGGGTGATGGATATATTCATTACCTTGATTTGGGTGATGGTTTCACTTATGTATATTATATCAAAACTTTTAAAATTATACACTGTCAATATATGTACTATTGTATGTCAATTATACCTCAGTAAATTTTTTTTTTTAAATAACCTACAAGACTTTGAATGTAATACTATTTTTTCCTACATAATTACAGAAGGCATAGGTATACTGGTTTTCCTTCTTCATAAAAGTCATTCTTGGACCTCCAGATAAACAGAGTTGTTATGTGATTTTTTTATGTTTTAAAATGAAATAAAATTTCAGTTCAAATTGAATGATCAAATATTCTTTATTAATTAAATAGTCCCGTATACCAGGTACTAACTTGCAGGTCTGTTTAGTTCAGATAATTAATTTATCTCAAGTAAATATGTCCAATTTTCCACAAGCAAATAACAGAGATATGGTTACACTAAAAGGGAAAGAACAGCTATATTTGAGGGTAGAATATTTTAATTCTCAGAAGGTGCATTAAGACTTCATAAGAAATTAGAAAGTAAGCCACAGAAAGTAACTGTCTCAATCACTAAAGTAGAAAAGACCACACAACTCCTAATACATCCACATAGAATTTGAATTGGCAACCCAGTATGTGTTAAAGAGTAATTATTATTCTACCATGTTAGTCACTTTCTTACAGATTTCACAGGATGTCACAGAGTCACAAATAATGATACTTTAGAAAATAAACCCAAAAACCTAACACAACAAATAGACTTATATACATAAACACTCAGATTTCTATTTGTCTTAGAGATTAAGGTAAAAATATGTGTTCTGAATTGAAACCTTGAGCTACTTATTACACTTAAGTTTTGATGTTTTTCCACTAACTCTATTATTTACTTTTCAAAAATATTCCCTAATAATAATAAGGCTATGGTTTTTCCAGTGGTCATGTATGGATGTGAGAGTTGGACTCTAAAGAAAGCTGAGCGCTGATAAATTGATGCTTTTGAACTGTAGTGTTGGAGAAAACTCTTGAGGGTCCCTTGGACTGCAAGGAGATCCAGCCAGTCCATCCTAAGGGAGATCAGTCCTTAGTGTTCATTGGAGGGACTGATGCTGAAGTTGAAACTCCAATACTTTGGCCACTTCATGTGAAGAGCTGACTCACTGGAAAAGACTCTGATGCTGGGAGGAACTGGGGGCAGAAGGAGAAGGGGACGACAGAGGGTAAGATGGCTGGATGGCATCACCAACTAGATGGACGTGAGTTTGAGTGAACTGCAGGAGTTGGTGATGGACAGGGAGGGCTGGCATGGTGTGATTCATGGGGTCGCAAAGAGGCGGACACGACTGAGTGACTGAACTGAACTGAACTGAACAGTAAAATTGTTTGCTCAGCCCTAATTAGATAACATCATTTAATTGGAAGAAATCTAGTGGATCCTTAATTTTTACAAATCATCGAGTCTCTCTAGATTAGTACTTTTCAAACTTTTCCACTTCATAGCGTACTTTGAAAATTACAATATTTGTGTGGCACCATGTATATGGCAAAGAATGTTCACGCTCATAAGTTTTCATGTTTCTCCTCTTCTTTCTAAGAACACTAGACCGTATTTCTCCCATATCCTCTCATGTGTCTGCCTCTATTTTTGTCTTGAAATTGTGAAGCCAAATGGCTAAGTTCTAGCCAGTGGAATGTTTACAGAAGTGATTTACCTTCTCTCTCCTGTGATTTTACCGCTTCTCTAATCCACAGCTGGATTTTGGAAGAAGGAATTACAAATAAGAGGGAAAATCAGAATGAAGTCTGTGGTATTGGATTCGAATTAGCAGTATCTGGCTCTTAATATATATACACAGAGGGATAGATAGACAAAAAATAAGTGTGTATGTGTGAGTGTAAACACTGAGATGGCCTAGAAGCAATGACATCCCAATGCCTTTGAGTGCACCTAGCACCCATATCCTAGTTTCTAAATACCACTCTCCAGTAAAAGGAACCAAGGCTCCCTAAAAAAGTGCTTGATTCTAGGGCTTGGAAAGAACAGAACAAGATGCACCTGAAACATCTTTATGTATCAGAAAGTAAGGAATTGCTCAAAACAGGGGTCTTATCAAAAGAATGCAGGAGACAACCTCAAGGAGCTCCTTCCTAAGAGTTAGTGCTGGTATAATTTGACTGATAAAATAATGATGGTATTAGAATATAACCCATAAAATAAACATCCATGATCCCAAAGTACTATTAATATATAATTGAATATATAAATAAATGAGGGAAAGGACAGCTCTTCCTTACAGGAGTATTCTAATTATAAATGGTGTTGAGAAAACTAGACAACCACAAGCAAAACAAAGAAACTAAATTCCTATCATATACTATACAGAAAAACCAATTCAAAATGGATTAAAGATTTAAACATAAGACATGAAACTATAAACCTCCTGGAATAAAACACATGGACTAATCTCTTTGACATTGGCCTTGGCAATGATTCTTTGAATTAGGTAACAAAAGCAAAAATAATAATTAAAATAAGTGCGACTACATCAATCTAAAAATCTTCTTCTTTGCAAAGGAAACAATCAATGAAATGAAAAGGCAACCTATGAAATGGGAGAAAATATTTGCAAATCATATAATCCATAAGGGGTTCATATTCAAAATATATAAGAAGCTCACATAACTTACTAGCAAAACAACAAATAACCCAAGTAAAAATGGGCAGAAGACCTGAAAAAGCATTTCTTCATTTGTATGAAGACATACAAACGGCCAGCAGGTACATGAATGATGGAAATACAAACTGGTATAGCCACTGTGGGCAAGAGAAGTGTTGCCTCTCAAAAATTAGAAACAGAAATACCAATTTGGCTTCCCTGCTGGCTCAGATAGTAAAGAATCTGCCTGCAATGCAGGAGACTCAGGTTCAATCCCTGGGTTGGGAAGTTCTCCTGGAGAAAGGAATGGCAACCCACCTCAGTATTCTTGGCTGGACAATTCCACGGACACAGGAGCCTGGCGGGCTACAGTCCATGGGGCTGCAGTCAGACACAACTGAGCAACTAGCACTTTCACACACTTTTCACACCATATGATCCAGCAATCCTACTTCTAAGTGTAAATGCAAAGGAAACAAAGCTATTACCTGAAAAAGGTATCTGTTCTCCTGTGTTCACTGTAACTTCCTTCATTATAGGAGACAACCTAAATGTTTGTCGATGGATGAATCGATTAAGAAAATATGGTGTATATGTACGTATATACATATATATATATATATACACACACATATGCATATACAAAATGGGATGTCATTCACATTTTTTAAAAAGTAAGGAAATATTTTTAATAAGGAAATTCTATCATTTGCAACAACATGGATGAACATGGAGGATGTTATGCTAAGTGAAATAAGCCAGACAGAGAAAGACAAACCTTGCCTGTGGAATTATAAGCACTTAAAGGTGATTTTTTTTTAAAGATATAAAAAAATAAGGTCAAATTCAATGAAACAAACAAAAAATTCAGTGAAACAGAGAGTGGAAAGGTGGTTGTTAGGGGCTGGGAGGTGGAAGAAATGGGGAGGCTTGGGGGAGGAAGAAGTCACGTACTAACATGCTAGTGAGTCACTAAAAAGGATCCTGAAGGAAGTCCCTGGAGTTCCAGTGGTTAGGACTACACGCTTCCACTCCAGTGGGCACAGGCTCAATCCTTGGTCTGGGAAGTAAGATCTGGTGTGCTGCACAACACGGACAAAGTATTTTTTTAATTTTAAAAAATAAGAAAGTAAGAAATAAAAAGGATCTTGAGCTCTATCCTCCTAGAGGAGGACAAAGCAGAAACTCCACGCGGTCTGGGAGACCCTAGACGAGCCTGACCTGTGCTCCTTTCTCAGCGGGAGCCCCAGGGAGGCAGCCTGGGAAAGAGTGATGGTACAGGGTATCTGGGCAGGTGGGACTCAATGTGGCACAGAACACCAGATACCTGGTGTCCAAAAGGAGCCCGGAATTGGCAGAGGCATACACCAGACCTGCAGGTACTGTGCAGCTCAGAATAAGTAATAAGACGACAAAAGATCAGAAACACATTTTCCCACATTTTCTAATGCCATGACACCCCTTAAGTCCTCCAGAGTTGAAAAGCAAGCCTAGGGGTGGAATAGGGGCCACTGAATTAACTGAGATTAAGTTAATTACAAAGAAATTAAGTCCTGCATGTCAAAATCTGTGTAATAAAATCTGTCCCCAATACCTAAGTGTTCAGTAATTGTGAAATTTCTTCCAGCTCTTTTATGACAAGTATACTTACATATACATCAAAAATATCTATTTTGCTGTTTCTCTCTATATGTATCTACCGTCCTGCCTACATAGTAATCAACTTAAAATGTATATCAATAAGTTGGCCACAAGGTGGTACTAGAAAACTATCTTTTGCCCTAGCCCCTCCTTGACTGTCATTAGTTTCAATATGCCAATACAACTGTGAACAACTGTAATTGCAGTAATCAGAGCGGAGGTTGAAATAGCAGCCACTGGGTTCATATGAGGCAATGCTCATACTTAAAAATTAAAAAATAGGGAGAATAGCATTGAAATATGTATACTATCATGTAAGAAACGAATCGCCAGTCTATGTTCGATGCAGGATGCAGGATGCCTGGGGCTGGTGTATGGGGATGATCCGGAGGGATGATGTGGGGTGGGAGGTGGGAGGGGGGTTCATGTTTGGGAGTTCATGTATACCCGTGGCAGATTCATGTCAATGTATGATGATTTGGGAGAATAGCATTGAAATATGTATACTATCATGTAAGAAACGAATCGCCAGTCTATGTTCGATGCAGGATGCAGGATGCCTGGGGCTGGTGTATGGGGATGATCCGGAGGGATGATGTGGGGTGGGAGGTGGGAGGGGGGTTCATGTTTGGGAGTTCATGTATACCCGTGGCAGATTCATGTCAATGTATGCCAAAACCAATAGAGTACTGTAAAGTAAAATTTAGATAAATAAATAAATAAATAAAAATAAAATAAATAAAAAGAAATTACACCATTAAAGCCAAGACTCAATAATAAAAAAATTTTTTTAATTAAAAAATAAACTCTCTATGAAAGCTGCTACCAATTATTTTATATTCTTGTTGTTTTTCTTATAAAGTTGATGGCAATTATTTTGTATTCTTCCTCTTTTTCTTATCTACTATCATATCACTGTAGACTATCCCAACTGTTACCTGAAATATCAAACACTATATATTTAGCACTTGGAGGAAAATTGAAATATGCGTGGCATTTTAGGTCTCAGAGTGTAAATTTTAAATGAATATCTTACAGGCTATTCCTCCAAAATATCTAGGACACCCTTAAACCTCTCCCAAACACTAAAGCTCAGCACCAAAATGTGAACACATTAGGCCAGCAAATGCACTGTATAACTCACACAGCATATGCTGTCTCATGCTGAGGATGACTGAGGGGAAGAGGACGATCACCTCTTCCAGGCTGAGCTTCAGCATCAGGCCTTCCGATGAATATTCAGGACTGATTTCCTTAAGGATGGACTGGTTGGATCTCCTTGCTATCCAAGGGACTCTCAAGAGTCTTCTCCAGTACCAGAGTTCAAAAGCATCAATTCTTCAGCATTCAGCTCTCTTTATGATCCAACTCTTACATCCATATATGACCACTCGTTTTTTAAGTAGTTGTAATTTTAAAGAGACACACAGTAAAAGGAGAAGAAGAGGTATGGAAAAGCTCACAGGGAAGAACTTTCTAAGCAAAGGAGGGTTGAAGATAAAGTACCGGGTCACAACCCTGAAGACTACTCTCTAGGAGCAAACAAGGCAGGTTGAAGGAAGCAAGGAAGAAAGCAGTGAGCCAAGGGGAGACATATGAGTCCAATCTGTGGTCTTGAAGCAGAGGAAATCGAGTTTACTGGGAAGTAGAACCCCTATACTGTTTGGAAGATAGAAGTGATAAAAATATGTCCCTTGGCACACATCTTTGTTGAATTTTAAGGAAATGATGCTGTTAGGGGGGCCAGTAAGAGTAGGCTGTAAAAAATCAAGTTAGGATTTAGTTGTGATTATAAAAGGAATCAGATAGAATGTATGAGAGAAGGCAGTAGGGTGGGGAGAATGAGACTTCCCAGGTGGTTCAGACGGTAAAGCATCTGCCGACAGTGTGGGAGACCCAGGTTCAATCCCTGGATCGAGAAGATCTCCTGGAGGAGGAAATGGCAACCCACTCCATTATTCTTGCCTGGAAAATCCCATGGACGGAGGAGCCTGGTAGGCTACAGTCCACAGGGTCGAAAAGAGTCGGAGAATGAATGCCCCTAGGTTTCTCCCTCAAAAGAGTGTTCAGATGAACTCAGATATGAAGAGAAAGAACCTATCTGTTTGTGCAACCCTCTCCTGGAAACCCTCTCCTAGGATCTTCTAAAGAGGAAAAAATCTCAAGAACCTACTGATGGAGAAAAGATTTCTTGGGAATTTCCTGGTGACCCAGTGGTTATGCTTCGACACTTTCACTGCTGAGGGTACGAGACTAAGATCCCTCAAGCTACAGAGTGCAGTAAAAAAAAAAAAAAGAAAGAAAGAAAGAAAAAGAAAGATTTATCACTGAATTTTAATGTTTGTATTTTATTAAAGAATCTAAGTTTTTAAAAGCTTAGGCCGAATTTACCCTTGCATATAGTTGAAGAAGAATTAGATATATGCTTTTTTCTCTAACTTGATAGTATATCCCCATCCCACAAAATACTGAGCTTACTTTCCCCATATCATGCTTAAATATAATATAAATAAATACAACCCTTTGTCACTCGTTGGTATTTTTCTTCAAAATCTTCAGCAGCAAAATCCTGGCAATCACTGAATTTGGGTAATGGGTATATGGGTTCTCTTTGTACCATTCTCTTTACTTTGGAACATGTTTGAAAATGCTGATTTTCAAAAAAAAAATAATTATAAGTCTTTTCAGTTCCAACAGATATCAAGTCAATAAACCTACTTCACATGTGGGACAGGTTAAGAGAGAAAAGTTTCTTTGAGAAATATAACCACCATGTTTGAATAGACTATCTGAACGTAGTCAATGTCAGCAACAGTACCACGAGAAAACTAGCCTGGAAACCTCTGCTTGAGGAATAACATTAGGGAACAATCCTGGACAGATGTCTAAAGGCCATTTCTTTCATGTGTACTCTGGCAAATCGGTTCATGGCTGACATTGGAAGGGAAAGGGGCTGCATGATTAAAAGGAGATTGTATTAGCTGGCTCATGCTGACAAGGCAAAGTAGCACAGACTGAGGCTTTAACTGGAAATTTATTTTCTCATAGTGCTGGAGGCTGGAAAGCCTAGAATCTATATCCAATAGGATCCAGTTCTGGCGAGAGCTGTTTTTGCAGCTTGCAGACATCTACCTTCTCACTGTATGCTTACGTGGCCTTTCCTTGGTATGTATGGAGATAGAGAGAGAGTAAACTGTGTATGGAGAGAGAGAGTAAACTCTTTCAAGTCTCCTAATTTCATCATGAGGGCCCCATCCTACATGGCCTCATTGAACCCAAATGACCTCCCAAAGGCCCCATCCCCAAATACCATAGCATTAGAAGTTAGGGTTTCAACATGTGAATTTCAGGGGACACCAATATTCAGTCCATAACAGAAATGAAAGGAATTCGAGAGTCAGGTGCTAAAATTCATGCTGACTCCAGCTGGTTCAAGTCCCCCCAAACAACTGTCTCACCTTGTTGCTGCTGCTGCTGCTGCTAAGTCGCTTCAGTCGTGTCCGAGTCTGTGCGACCTCATAGACAGCAGCCCACCAGGCTCCACCGTCCTTGGGATTCTCCAGGCAGAAACACTGGAGTGGGTTGCCATTTCCTTCTCCAATGCATGAAAGTAAAAAGTGAAAGTGAAGTCATGTCTGACTCTTGGTGACCCCATGGACTGCAGCCCACCAGGCTCCTCCATCCGTGGGATTTTCCAGGCAAGAGTACTGGAGTAGGGTGCCAATGCCTTCTCCGTATCTCACCTTAATTCCCTATATTCCCTTTCTTATAACAACTAATCCATCCTTCAGAGTAGTGGAGTGCAGGAAGGGTATTGGATTCACACTGGTGTTACTCTTCTTCACCCCTTCCTCTCCTCCCATTTCCAGGCAAGAGTACTGGAGTAGGGTGCCAATGCCTTCTCCGTATCTCACCTTAATTCCCTATATTCCCTTTCTTATAACAACTAATCCATCCTTCAGAGTAGTGGAGTGCAGGAAGGGTATTGGATTCACACTGGTGTTACTCTTCTTCACCCCTTCCTCTCCTCCCACCCAAAAGACCTACCTAATAGACTACTCTCATAAAGTTTTAAATCAGTGTTAAGGGCTGAATATTCTTCCAAGTACATCTCCGTTTAATAACAAACTCTTGAGGAATCTCCAAAATCTAATGTAACATCAGGAAATGCTAGAGATAGTATTTGCAAACTTCAGATTCCATCACATTATGCCCTGAATCACCACATAGAAGTAATTATTATTTTCTCTCCTTGTGAGATTGACTCTTATCTGAAATTAACAAGTAGTATAAATCAGCTTACTCCTTGGAAGAAAAGTTATGACCAACCTAGATAGCGTATTCAAAAGCAGAGACATTACTTTGCCGACTAAGGTCCGTCTAGTCAAGGCTATGGTTTTTCCAGTGGTCATGTATGCATGTGAGAGCTGGACTGTGAAGAAGGTTGAGTGCCGAAAAATTGATGCTTTTGAACTGTGGTGTTGGAGAAGACTTGACATTCCCTTGGACTGCAAGGACATCCAACCAGTCCATTCTGAAGGAGATCAGCCCTGGGATTTCTTTGGAAGGAATGATGCTAAAGCTGAAACTCCAGTACTTTGGCCACCTCATGCGAAGAGTTGACTCATTGGAAAAGACTCTGATGCTGGGAGGGATTGGGGGCAGGAGGAGAAGGGGACAACAGAGGATGAGATGGCTGAATGGCATCACCGACTCGATGGATGTGAGTCTGAGTGAACTCCGGGAGCTGGTGATGGACAGGGAGGCCTGGCGTGCTGCAATTCATGGGGTCGCAAAGAGTCGGACACGACTGAGCGACAGAACCGAACTGAACTGACAAATCAACTATACTTCAACAACAACAAAAAAATAGGTCACACATGAGCAGAGAATTATTTTGCCTTATTGATAATTCACCGATGTAATGGGTGAGTGAAACTTTAACTATGGCAAATGAATCATGGAATTTTAGAAATAAAAGGGACTGTTAAAATACAACCATATTTCCTCCTGAAAGTATAACTTAGCTGAATGGATTGTCCAATTGTGTACAGTTACTAGAAGACCCAAGACTAGAATGCCCTTCTGCTACATCATTTCACATCAGTGCTCCAATTCTGCTAAATGTCATTAGACATCAAGGGTGAGGGTGCCTCTGGCAGCACACCCTCACTCTGGATCTGTTAATGAGGAGGTAGATGAGGGGGACCACTTCCTCACTAGCAAGGCTTTATATTCTTAGTACTGAGAAAGCAGTTCTGCAAGTTTCATGCTGCAGTGGGTCTCAAGGATTAGTTTGTGGCTTCCTGTTAGAGGCAAACCACATGTGTTGCCATCCCACCTTCTCTGTCATCATTTACAACATCAGGTACTTGCTAGGTAGCTACAGGTCTTATTGCCTCCTTAATTATCAAGACACAACAGATAGAACAAGCACAAGTCTCTTCTTACCTCCACAGACTTCTGGAAAGCTCTGACATTAAAGAGGCCAGTCCAGGTTCTATGCATGAGACAGGGTGCTCAGGGCGGGTGCACTGGGATGACACTGAGGGATGGGAAGGGGAGGGAGGTGGGAGGGGGGTTCAGGATGGGGGATACATGTACACCCATGGCTGATTCATGTCAATGTATGGCAGAAACCAATACAATATTGTAAAGTAATTAGCCTCCAATTAAATACATAAAGAGATCTGTAGAGTCAATGGAGAAATGCTGGACGTAATAAATTTTTCAGACACAAATCTGTTGTCTCTTTTAGATCTCTTCTGATTGTCCAGTGTAAATGTGGTAGCTATGCCTCTCCTGGAGAGCTATGTCTATCTTGACTTCAGGACTTGGCTGTTGGGAGCAGTTAAGAATGTGGAAAAGTGTAGCCCATTCATTGCTTCCATGTTGGTTAGAGGTTATGGAGAAAAACATAATATCAGCCCTTGGATGGATTAATAACAAGGAAAACTGCTAACGGCTTTTGAGATATTGTGGAAATTTTCAAACACAAAGTAAATAGAATAATATCATGAATCCTCATGTACCCATCACCCAGCCTTTATAATCAACCATTCTTAACCCATATGTACCACCATACACTTCCCAGATCGCCTTCATTGCAGGGAGATTCTTTATCATCTGAGCCACCAGGGAAGGCCCATACACTTCCCACTCTTACTAAATTTTACATATATATTTCTGTTGTCATATATATATATACGAAGGACGTCTTTACCAGAGGACCTCAAGGTCTAAATTTATTAAGAGGACCTCTTGATTTCTAATTTATTTCTCATGGTCTTCTCCAGAATCATGAGAAATAAATTTCTGTTGCTCTCTCTCTCTCTCTCTCTCTATATATATATATATATATATACACACACACACAAATTTGACATATATATATATTTGACATACGTATATATGACAACAGAA
>SJYX01013739.1:41790-90598 GCA_006410675.1 Oreotragus oreotragus
TATATATATATATATATATATATACACACACACACACATAAATTTGACATATATATATATTTGACATACGTATATATGACAACAGAAATTTATTTCTCATGGTTCTGGAGGCTGAAATTTCAAGATCAAGGTACCAGCATGGTCTCCGTCTCTGGTGAAGATCTCCTTCCTGGTTCATAGCTGGAGCCTTCTCACTGTACCCTCACATGGTGGGAGGGATCTATTTCTTTTTTTAAGTAAAATGTATATGCCTTGAAATGCACAATTAGCTACATAATTTGGAAATGGATATGCCCATGTAACACACACCTTCATCATCTCCTTCTGGTCACATTTAAAATATGTAAATATGTAGATAAGGAAAGAGCTTACAGATTTTTAGTTTTTCTCATTTTCAGATCATGAAACATTACTATGGCTGTTTCCATTTGGGGAATTCTTCCCCTTAACCTCCACTCTTCCCATTTCAACACTGCAATATCAACCCTTCCTCCTCTGCTTTGCTTTAAACTGTTTGTCTCTGCACATTGGCTCCAGATTTCTGCCTAGCAACCTGGGTTTGAGGATCCAAAGGAGATTTTCTGTAATTTTTTCACTGACGTCATCTATCTCAAGTAAGAAGGCTACTCCAACCCCTTTCCAGAACCCAGCAGCCCACCTCACTCTTGACTGCTTTGCCCCAGAGGAGAGAGAAATGGAGCAGTCCAGACTTCTAGACCTACCTGGGCACTGCCTCAAATTGAGAAGGGGCACAGGAGGAACAGAAGAAAATGTTTTCTTCCTTGATTATCCCAAGTAGGATGAACAGAAGATGAATGAAAAGGACAGGATTAAGATAAATGTCTCAAACTCTTCCTCAAAAAAAAAAAAAAGAAAGAAAGAAAAGTAAGGCTTCTGGACTAAGGGTGTCAGGGTAATTGTTTTTATTATATGTCTCTCCTCCCTAAGGTTGTGTATTTCAACCAGACACACAACCAAATACACACTCTTTCTACATTGTATTCCAGAAAAAGACAATACATGAACAAATGAAAAAGTTTTCTGAAATAGTAAGATTATGTAAGAATAATGTAAGATTATTAAGTTACATATTAATACATTCAAATATTTTATATTTCTTTAGCTCATTCAAAGGGAAAAAAAAANTTCAACCAGACACACAACCAAATACACACTCTTTCTACCTTGTATTCCAGAAAAAGACAATACATGAACAAATGAAAAAGTTTTCTGAAATAGTAAGATTATGTAAGAATAATGTAAGATTATTAAGTTACATATTAATACATTCAAATATTTTATATTTCTTTAGCTCATTCAAAGGGAAAAAAAAAGCTGGTCACATCCACTTAAATAAATAAAGTGATGTTGTATTTTATGGGTTGCAGTCCAAAGCCGCTGCCCTCGGGGCTTTACCTAAGATGCTGGATTGGAGTGCTCCTCTCTGGGGCCGTTGGCCTCACTGTTTCCTTCACGAGGGGCCAGTCTGATCCCTCAACAAAGTATGGTTACTCAGCTTAAATCCAAGGTGCCTAGGCTCCTTACGAAAGCTGATATCTAGCTGCTGCTGCTGCTGCTAAGTCACTTCAGTCGTGTCCGACTCTGTGTGACCCCATAGACGCCAGCCCACCAGGCTCCCCCATCCCCGGGATTCTCCAGGCAAGAATACTGGAGTGGGTTGCCATTTCCTTCTCCAATGCATGAAAGAGAAAAGTGAAAGTGAAGTCGCTCAGTCTGTCCAACTGTTAGCGACCCCATGGACTGCAGCCCACCAGGCTACTCCGTCCATTGGATTTTCCAGGCAAGAGTACTGGGGTGGGGTGCCATTGCCTTCCCCGGATATCTAGCTAGGGATTATTTAAAATCAACCAACATTGAGTACATGCCCGATAGAAGACTCCTCTTCACAGACAGCTGAGGTGGAGGTTGCTGGAGAGCCAGTCACCATCTGGGGTCATGAGAAAACGATGATGTCCAGCCATCCCCACACTCAGCCTGCCCCAAGATTCCACACTGTGTTTGGCATATCTTTTAGCGGCAAGAAGAAATGCAAGCCTCCTGTGCAAGAAAAATACCAGACTACTCCAGAGATGTGAATCTAAATACCTGTATAGCTAACTCCTTATTTTAAAATTCAGACTTAAATTGAAGAATGTAGGGAAAACCACTAGGCCACTCAGGCATGACCTAAATCAAATACCTTATGATTATACAGTAGAAGTGACAAATAGATTTAAAGGATTAGATCTCTTGGAGTGCCTAAAGAACTATGGATAGAGGTTCATAACATTGTACAGGAGGCAGTGATCAAAACCATCCCAAGAAAAAGAACTGCAAAAAAAAAAAAAGCAAAATGTTTATCTGGGGAGGGCTTCCAAATAGCTGAGAAAAGGAGAGAAGTGAAAGGCAAAGGAGAAAAGGAAAGATATGCCCATTTAAATGCAGAGTTCCAAAGAACAGCAAGGAGAGATAAGAAAGCCTTTTTAAGTGAACAATGCAAAGAAATAGAGGAAAAAACAAAATGGGGAAGACTAAGGATCTCTTCGAGAAAATCAGAGATATCAAGAGAAAATTTCATGCAAAGATGAATAATGAATAATAAAGGACAGAAATGGTATGGACCTAACAGAAGCAGAAGATATTAAGAAGAGGTGCCAAGACTACCTGGAAGAACTGTACAAAAAAAGATCCTCATGACCCAGATAACCACCATGGTGTGATCACTCACCTAGAGCCAGACATCCTGAAGTGTGAGTTTAAGTGGGCTTTAGGAAGCATCATTGTGAACAACACTAGTGGAGGTGATGGAATTCCAGCTGAGCTGTTTCAAATCCTAAGAGATGCTGTTTCAAATCCTAAGAGATGCTGTTAAAGTCCTGCACTCAATATGTAAGCAAATTTGGAAAACTCAGCAGTGGCCAAAGAACTGGAAAAGGTCAGTTTTCACTTCAGCACCAAAAATGTTCAAACTACTGTACAATTGCACTCATCTCACATTCTATCAAAGTAATCCTCAAAATTCTGCAAGCTAGGCTTCAGTAGTACAGGAACTGAAAACTTTCAGATGTTCAAGCTGGATTTAGAAAAGGCTGAGGAACCAGAGATCAAATTGTCAACATCTGTTGGATCATCAAAAGAGCAAGAGAGTTCCAGAAAAACATCTACTTCAGCTTCCTTGACTATGCTAAAGACTTTGACTGTGTCAGTTCAGTTCAGTCGCTCAGTTGTGTACAACTCTTTGCGATCTCATGGTCTGCAGCATGCCAGGCCTCCCTGTCCATCACCAACTCCAGGGTTTACCCAAATTCATGTCCATTGAGTCAGTGATGTTATCCAACCATCTCTTCTCTGTCGTCCCCTTCTCCTCCTGCCTTCAATCTTTCCCAACATCAGGGTCTTTTCAAATGAGTCAGCTCTTCATTTCAGGTGGCCAAAATATTGGAGTTTCAGCTTCAACATCAGTCCTTCCAGTGAATACCCAGGACTGATTTTCTTTAGGATGGACTGGCTGGATCTCCTTGCAGTCCAAGGGACTCTTAAGAGTCTTCTCCAACACCACAGTTCAAACGCATCAATTCATTGGTGCTCAGCTTTCTTTATAGTCCAACTCTAGCATCCATGCATGACCACTGGAAAAACCATAGCCTTGACGAGATGGACCTTTGTTAGTAAAGTAATGTCTCTGCTTTTTAACATGCTGTTTAGGTTGGTCATAACTTTCCTTCCAAGGAGTAAGCATCTTTTAATTTCATGGCTGCAGTCACCATCTGCAGTGATTTTGGATCCCCAAAAAATAAAGTCAGCCACTGTTTCCACTGTTTCCCCATCTATTTGCCATGAAGAGATAGGACCAGATGCCAGGATCTTAGTTGGAGCTTGAAGCCAACTTTTTCACTCTCCTCTTTCACTTTCATCAAGAAGCTGTTTAGTTCTTCTTCACTTTCTGCCATAAGGGGGGTGTCATCTGCATATCTGAGGTCATTGATATTTCTCCCAGCAATCTGATTCCAGCTTGTGTTTCTTCCAGCCCGGCATTTCTTATAATGTACCCTTCATACAAGTTAAATAAGCAGGGTGACAATATACAGCCTTGACGTACTCCTCTTCCTATTTGGAACCAGTCTGTTGTTCCATGTCCAGTTCTAACTGCTGCTTCCTGACCTGCATACAGATTTCTCAAGAGGCAGGTCAGATGGTCTGATATTCCCATCTCTTTCAGAATTTTCCACAGTTTATTGCGATCCACACAGTCAAAGGCTTTGGCATAGTCAATAAAGCAGAAATAGATGTTTTTCTGAAACTCTCTTGCTTCTTCAATGATCCAGCGAATGTTGGCAATTTGATCTCTGGTTCCTCTGCCTTGAACATCTGGAAGTACATCACGGTTCATGTACTGCTGAAGCCTGGCTTGGAGAGTTTTGAGCACTGTGTAGATCACAAGGAATGTGGAAAATTCTGAAAGAGATGGGAATATCAGACCACCTAACCTGCCTCTTGAGAAACCTGTATGCAGGTCAGGAAGTAACAGTTAGAACCAGACATGGAACAACAGACTGGTTGAAAATTGGGACAGGAGTATGTCAAGGCTATATATTGTCACCTTGCTTATTTGACAAATATGCAGAGTACATCTTGCAAAATGCTGGGCTGGATAAAGCACAAGCTGAAATCAAGATTCTCGGGAGAAATATCAATAACCTCATATATGCAAATGACACCACCCTTATGGCAGAAAATGAAGAGGAACTAAAGAGCCTCTGTAAAATGAAAGAGCATTACTTTGCCGACTAAGGTCCCTCTAGTCAAGGCTATAGTTTTTCCAGTAGTCATGTATGGATGTGAGAATTGGACTATGAAGAAGGCTGAGTACCAAAAAATTGATGCTTTTGAACTGTGGTGTTGGAGAAGACTCTTGAGAGTCCCTTAGACTGCAAGGAGATCCAACTAGTCCATTCTGAAGGAGATAAACCCTGGGATTTCTTTGGAAGGAATGATGCTAAAGCTGAGACTCCAGTACTTTGGCCACCTCATGCAAAGAGTTGACTCATTGGAAAAGACTCTGATGCTGGGAGGGATTGGGGGCAGGAGGAGAAGGGGACGACAGAGGATGAGATGGCTGGATGGCATCACTGACTCAATGGACGCGAGTCTGAGTGAACTCTGGAAGTTGGTGATGGACAGGGAGGCCTGGCGTGCTGTGATTCATGGGGTCGCAAAGAGTCAGACATGACTAAGCGACTGAACTGAACTGAACTGAAGAGTGAAAAAGCTGACTTAAAACTCAACATTCAAAAAACGAAGATCATAGCATCCAGTCCCATCACTTCATGGTAAATAGATGGGGAAACAATGGAACCAGGGACAGACTTTATATTGTTGGGCTCCAAAATCACTGCAGATGATGACTGCAGCCATGGAATTAAATGTTGCTTGCTCTTTGGAAGAAAAGTATGACCAACCTAGACAGCATATTAAAAAGGAGAGACATTACTTTGCTGACAAAAGTCCATCTAGTCAAAGCTATGGTTTTTCTAGTAGTCAAATACAGATGTGAGAACAGACAATGAAAAAAGCTGAGTGACAAAAAACTGATGCCTTCAAACTATGGTGCTGGAGAAGACCCTTGAGAGTTCCTTGGACAGCAAGAAGATCAAATCAGTCAGTCCTAACGGAAATCAACTCTGAATATTCATTGAAAGGACTGATGCTGAAGCTGAAGCTCCAATACTCTGGCCACCTGATGTGAAGAGCCAACTCACTGGAAAAGACTCTGATACTGGGAAAGATTGAAGGCAGGAGGAGAAGGGGATGAAAGAGGATGAGTTGGTTGTATTGCGTCACCGATTCATGAGTTTGAGCAAACTGCAGGAAATGGTGAGGGACAGGAAAGCCTGGCATGCTGCAGTCCATGGGGTCACAAAGAGTCAGACATGACTGAGAAACTGAACAAAAACAACAACTCCCTACGTCTAAACTCAAAGAAAAATAGAACACATTTTGAAAGGAGAAGGTCTGATGCTAGCTATCCAACAATTAAGGTTCTGGAAGCACTATGATGCACAGCCTGATCTAGTTTTCTAAAAAAAAAAAATAACAGTTGAGTTTCACTGGACTCTTCCTAGTGATCCATTTAATGTGTTTTACATGAATTAACATGACTGAGAAACTGAACAAAAACAACAACTCCCTACGTCTAAACTCAAAGAAAAATAGAACACATTTTAAAAGGAGGTCTGATGCTAGCTATCCAACAATTAAGGTTCTGGAAGCAGTATGATGCACAGCCTGATCTAGTTTTCTAATAAAAAAAATAACAGTTGAGTTTCACTGGACTCTTCCTAGTGATACATTTAATGTGCTTTACATTAATTGTGTCCTAGAAGCTCACGATATCTCTAGGAAATAAGTAACACTGTGACTCCTAGTTTACAGATGAGGAAATTGAAATACAGAGCAGTTAATTAATTTATCCCAGAGCATCCAGGAAGTAATAAAACAGACAGGATTTGAGTTCAGGCTCTCTGATCCTGTGTGGACATAGAAACGTGCCACCTGATCCCCCTACAAGAGAAGATTGTTGTCCAGATTCTGGGAGTGTCAGCAGTTGCAGCCTTCAGCTGTCAAACTGCTCAGGGTTTGACTCAGCCTCACAGAAACTCCTTGACAGAATCATGCCTTTCTCAGAGCAGCCTAGACCTGGTGACTAATTGAGACGGAGATATGAAGGCCCAGCCGTGACAGAACAGCATAGCATAACTCTAAAAGATCATTTTAGCTCCAGTTTCCTATCAGATTGCCAGCAGGCCCATAACAAGCTGAACTTCTCCCCCTAGCTAATCTTGCTTCCATTCTCTTTTTCCCACCGTCCTTGCAAGGAAATCAAGGGAACTCTCTAATAAATATCCTGCACACCTTCCCTGAGAACCAAAACTGTGGCAAGCAAAAATCTTTCCAATAAGCAAAACTTCAAGGGGTCATCCACTTTGTATAGAGAGAAATGGCCCAAGTTAGAATATATGCACAACTCTCAGGTAGAGGCCAATGGCCCAGCCAGATGGCCAGGAGCATGAAAGCAGGAAGATTAGAAAAACGAGGAGACAAGGAGGACTAGGTGGAGACACATGAAAGTGCCCAAGGGAGTGGGCAAAACAGAGCATTCTAGCACAGTGCAAAGTCCACCAAAGGGCGCCAGCGACACAGAAGAGGCACCAGCCACAAAGTAGACACAATGACTCAGCCTGGTAGCAGCAGCAAGGCGGTGTCATCGGCCACTCCACTGCCAACACCGCGGAGACACCCGTGAAGCAGCCATGAAGACAGACATGGAGGCTATGCCCGGGCCCAGCCAGCCAGGCACCCCCTCAACAAAGGCTGGCGCTGCTGCCACTGCTGCATGATGTGGGGCCTGCCATGGACAGAGACTAATGCTTGGACTCCAATATGGCACCATTCTTTGAGGAGGTGAACTGACCATCTGCTGGCAAGTTGACTACATTGGGCCACTTTTAGTCTGAAAGGGCCAATGATTCATGATCATACTAGACACATATTCCTGGTGTGGGTTTGCCTTTCCAACCTGCAGGGCTTCAGCCAGTGGTATTAACCAAGAGCTTGCAGTGTATTTGTTCTATGGACCCAGGAGCGCCATAAAACATTAAGGCAAATCAGTGAACTCATATTACCTGAAGCACAGGAAGGGCCCATGACCACGGGATTCAATGGTCCCATCTCATACTCCACACTAAGAAACTTCTGGGAACAAAGTAGGATAGCCTTCTGAAAGTACAGCTAAAATGCCAGCTTGAGGGTGATACTTCATGAGCATGATGGACCACCCTCCAGGACACAGGACATATCTTGAATCAAAGGCTTCATTTAGTGGGGCATCCTCATTCGGAAGACTAAAAAGATCTAGCAGCCAAGGGGTAGAAGCCAAGATGACCATACTTACCTTGACTTCAGATGACCATACTTACCTTGACCCATTTGAGAAATGGGTGCCTCCTGTTCATAAGGCTCTTGGCTTTGCAGGGTTAGAAATCTTGATCTTCAGTGGAAGAACTCTTCTACAAAGGGACACAGACATCAGCAGGAAAGAAGAGAAGTCACCATCTTGGCTAAAGTAATTGATCCCAGTTATTCAGAAGAGGCAGGGCTACAAGTATACACCAGGGGCAAAGAATATGTTGAGTGATTCATGCGGGCACCATTTTCATACTCCCTTATTCAGTTATAACATTAAATGAACAAGTGCTTCGATCAAAAAATGGGATCTACATTGTGCCATGAGGTGAGCCAGGGCTGACAGGGGTCTAGACTTGCTAGTGGGGTGGGAGAAGATGAGTGTCAGCTGGGATCTGCAGCAGTGGTCAGAACTGTGCTTTTTCCCACCTCTTGTTCTGAAACTCTCCCAGACAGAAAGACTCACCAGAACCCAAGAGGAGCTGTTCCCAAAGCAGTTGTGAAGAAGTGAATCCAAATGGCTCAAAGAGGGAACTTTGATGAACTTGGAGGTACACCATACAGTTCTTCCTTCAAGAAAGGAGCTTGTTGCCCCAGCTGCTAAGAGTGCTGTCAGCAGACAACCCTAAGCGATCAGCCTGTCAGGAGCCAACCCTGCTGCAGAGAGCTCACCCAGGTCACAATCTTTCAATCCTTCCAACAGGTTGGATACAATGGGATGATTGAGACAAAGGTAGAAAGATATAGCCATTTCAATTTAGTAAAGATAAGCTGATGGAGCATGTGGTAAGCAGAATGATGGCCCTCAAGATATCCCCATACTAATCCCCAGAACCTGTGAATATGTCATGGACATGGTATTGGGGCTCATAGAAGATGGGAAGTGAGGGGCAGAGGGAGGCAAGAATTCTAGGGTGTTTGGCTTGGAAGACTAAGTAAATGATGGCCATGGTAAGAGGAGGCACCTGTGAAGAAAGAGAATAAATTCAGTTTTAGATGTTTGTGTATTCAAGTGCAGATGTGAAGCTATCCAGTGGGAAGCTAGATATATAGATCTAGAACTCCACTGAAAGATATGAGTTGCTCATATAGATCTGGGGAATATTCGTATATGAAGATACCCAGGGATAATGGGGAAAGAGATCAGAAGGAAGTAGAAAAGAGGATCCTGGGAAGCACCAACGTTAAAGAGAAAGGCAAAGCAAAAGGGAGAGCTGGAAACCAGGAGAGAAATGTTCTCAAGTTATGGAATGAAATGATTTTAAGAAAGGAGTGGTTGTCTATGTTGAAAGGAATGGTTCTCATTTTGACGAGAAACCTAAACCGCTTTGGAAATTTTCCACAGATCATAGAGTAGGATACTGGGGAAGCCCATTTGCTTCATGTTTTATTCAACTCAGTGCACGTTCATTAGACCACTCCTCTGTTCCTAACAGTGTCTTGAGAAAAATATAATCTAGATACAGTTTGTGCTCAAGAAGTTTAAGATCAAAGAGCAGACCCTGAAATCAAATATAAAAATGACTGCAAGAAAAGCCAGATATGCTGGACTGAATTCTTCAATTTTCATACGAGTATTTATATTTTTAAATAGAGACTTTGCCTCTATTATGTCAAAAATGTGACCAATGAATGGAAAAAATTAGGCTCTGCAATGTCATTTTCTAAAAAAGCGGTTATTTTGGAGTTATACAGATACCGTCATTATATATTCCTATTTGAGATTATATCACAGTTTGATTTGTCACTTCATTATATAGTAGCAGATCTTGCCAACATTTAAATGCTTCCTAATTATATTTATTAAAAAGTTATACATCATGTTACAATTTTATAAAGGGGCTTTGAAAAATTCTATAAATTAGTCTGTTTCTGCAGGGCCTATTTCTCTAGTACTTAGATTTATCACATTCCTACATTGTGAAACCAGAGATCAAATTGCCAACATCTACTGGATCATGGAAAAGGCAAGAGAGTTCCAGAAAAACATCTATTTCTGCTTTATTGACTATGCCAAAGCCTTTGACTGTGTGGATTACAATAAACTGTGGAAAATTCTTCAAGAGATGGGAATATCAGACCATCTAACCTGCCTCTTGAGAAATCTGTATGCAGGTCAGGAAGCAACAGTTAGAACTGGACATGGAACAACAGACTGGTTCCAAATAGGAAAAGGAGTACGTCAAGGCTGTATATTGTCTCCCTGCTTATTTAAATTATATGCAGAGTACATAATGAGAAATGCTGGACTGGAAGAAACACGAGCTGGAATCAAGATTGCCCGGAGAAATATCAATAACCTCAGACATGCAGATGACACCACCCTTATGGGAGAAAGTGAAGAGGAGCTAAAAAGCCTCTTGATGAAAGTGAAGGAGGAGAGCGAAAAAGTTGGCTTAAGGGTCAACATTCAGAAAACGAAGATCATGGCATCCGGTCCCATCACTTCATGGGAAATAGATGGGGAAACAGTGGAAACAGCGTCAGACTTTATTTTTTGGGGGCTCCAAAATCACTGCAGATGGTGACCACAGNAAAAAGTTGGCTTAAGGGTCAACATTCAGAAAACGAAGATCATGGCATCCGGTCCCATCACTTCATGGGAAATAGATGGGGAAACAGTGGAAACAGTGTCAGACTTTATTTTTGGGGGGCTCCAAAATCACTGCAGATGGTGACTGCAGCCATGAAATTAAAAGACGCTTACTCCTGGAAGAAAAGTTATGACCAACCTAGATAGTATATTCAAAAGCAGAGACATTACTTTGGCAACTAAGTTCTGTCTAGTCAAGGTTATGGTTTTTCCTGTGGTCACATATGGATGTGAGAGTTGGACTGTGAGGAAGGCTGAGCGCTGAAGATTTGATGCTTTTGAACTGTGGTGTTGGAGAAGACTCTTGAGAGTCCCTTGGACTGCAAGGAGATCCAACCAGTCCATTCTGAAGGAGATTAACCCTGGGATTTTTGGAAGGAATGATGCTAAAGCTGAAACTCCAGTACTTTGGCCACCTCATGAGAAGAGTTGACTCATTGGAAAAGACTCTGATTCTGGGAGGGATTGGGGGCGGGAGGAGAAGGGGACGACAGAGGATGAGATGGCTGGATGGCATCATGGACTTGATGGACATGAGTCTGAGTGAACTCCAGGAGATGGTGATGAACAGGGAGGCCTGGTGTGCTGCAATCATGGGGTCACAAAGAGTCGGACACGACTGAGCGACTGAACTGAACTGAACAATGAAGAGCATTCAAACAGTAATCAAAGAACCCCATTTTAACTCAATTACCTATTTGAAGAAACTTCTGAGACCATTTATCAATATTAGTGTAGTGGGGAAGGATTGTCGAATCATGGAAGCTGGTTTTTCACTCCCAATTCAATCATAATTGTTTGGGTAACTTTGGGAGACACTCAACTGCACTGACTCTAAGTGTCTTTATCTATAAAATGGTCATCATAGTAGGGCTTCCCTGGTGGTTCAGACAGTAAAGAATCCACCTGCAATGCAGGAGACCTGGGTTCGACCCCTGGGTAGGGAAGATCCCCTGGAGAAGGGCATGGCAATCCACTCCTTTATTCTTGCCTGGCTAATCCTCATGGACAGAGGAGCCTGGAGGGCAACAGTTCATGGGGTTGCAAACAGTCAGACATGGCTAAGCACACATATACACACAATCACAGTAGGATTGTATTCAGGCTGTAACAAGGTATAAAATGCACTATCTCAAATATGTGTGTAGAATTTCTTTAAAAACTCTAAATTCCTTTACAAATATTTACCATGTTATCATTATTATTTCCTTGAGAGAAAGGCTAATGTGAAAAAAGTTCAAATATGAAATATACTTGAGGCTTATAGATGCATATTTACATAAATTTAAAAGGTGGCTAGAATCATCGCCAAGTTGTAGACAGAATCACCAAATAATCAATCCCTTATGGTAGTAAATGGAATAAGAGATAGTCACTTAGGGCATTTTGCTGATGTTAATAAGCACATATCACTCTTTGGCACTTGTCATTCATGGTGGATGAAAGAAATCAATTGATACCGAAATCAATTGATTACGTAATTGAGATCTTAGAGTTTCTAAAATCACTTCATACATAGGAGTACATGAATATATGTGATATATATATGAATATTTATCCTAGCTTAGATAGATCGGAGAAGGCAATGGCATCCCACTCCAGTACTCTTGCCTGGAAAATCCCATGGGCGGAGGAGTCTGGTGGGCTGCAGTCCATGGGGTCGCTAACAGTCGGACAGACTGAGCGACTTCACTTTCCCTTTTCACTTTCATGCATTGGAGAAGGAAATGGCAACCCACTCCAGTGTTCTTGCCTGGAGAATCCCAGGGATGGGGGAGCCTGGTGGGCTGCCGTCTATGGGGTCACACAGAGTCGGACACGACTGAAGCGATTTAGCAGCAGCAGTAGCAGATAGATAGATAGAAATAAGATAGAGATAATATATATTCATATAGCATAGCTACATCAAATTTCATCAATATTTTTATGAAATCTTTTTATTTAAGAAAGATAGAAATTGAAGACATAAATAGAGTTTTGAATAAGAGAATAAATTTTGAATCATTTTAAATATATGAGACAATATAAGATAACATATTTACCATAGAATCTTTGAATCTTAAGAGTTGGAAGGGATCCTAGATTTTGTATATTCATGCCACCCACTAGATTCGTTATCAGTGCTTTTCTGCCCTCTGCCAGCACAGGAATACAAGCGTAAATATTCTGCAAGGTACACCATTCTTTTTTTTTTTTTAAGTTTTCCTTTTCCACTTTTTTTTTTCCTTTTCCACTTTTAAACGACTATTTTAAGAAAATTCTTCTTTATACTGAAATGAGATATCACTCAATACTCTTAAAAGTTTTTGTTGACATTTTATAGGGCAAGAATATCATTCATTCACTGAACATTAACTGCCAGTTACCAGCTGGCATTCATACAAGTAGAGCCCACTCATAAGCCAAGTTACAGCCAAGTGAGATAGGAGTAACTCAATTATAATTGATTTCTTCCAACATCAAGCCCCTTACTTCATTGGAAAACTTCTTTCCCTACAATGAATTTATTTGCCTCTCCTGAAATACTTCCCTCAATTGATTTTAGAATTGAGTCATTATCACATTTTACTGTTATGTCTCCAAACCACATTTTGAGGTGAAATGGGGGTATCCAGAGTGTAGCAGGCAAACAAAGCAATTCTTACCTTTTCTCTTCTAGATTTTCTCTAGCTCTATATACAATAAAAAGTAAAATGGATAAGCCTGTGGTAATTTCACTTGTCCCTCAAGACATAGTGCTCTGAAAATTTAGGAAGTATATCTTCTCTTTGTTTTCAGTCCATTTTACCAGAAGGCTATCTGACCAATTGGAAGTTCACCCAACCAGTCAGAAAAAAATTCTACAATTTTAGGGGCCAAGGAGGGGAACCACTCAAGAGCAGAGGGAAGAGGAAGGAGGCAGGATTTTCGGCAGACAACAGCTCTGCACAAACTAACCGTGAGATGCTTCTTGCTTCAGTCTTCTCATCTGTAAGGGTGGTAAGTAATAAGGAATATTTCAAGTGCCTTACAGTTTAAAAAAAATCTATTATTTCAACTCTTATTTGAATATAACTAAATAAATTTGGGAAAAAGTGCACTTTTAACATTCCAAGTTACGGCAAAGGTTATTAAGAACTTTTCAGCTTGTTAATATCTTGGAGCAGATTTCTTGACACACATTCAAACTAGATATTACTGGAGGGCTCATCAAGTGGATGTGACTGTCTGTTGACCTGTAAACTGAACACAGGCAAATGGAGGCTCCCCATCCCTTTCCACTCCTTGGAATGTACATTTCAAGCATGCAGCCCCGAGAGATTGTGTGGAAGGTATACGTGACTGTGAGGCCTCCAGGTTGGGACATGCACTAGTCTTACAGGCGCCCAAGACCAGCCTCTTCTGTAAGTTTCCTTTCCTACGAAAACTGCCACCACCAACCTGGGGGAGTCTGCCTCTTTTTTCCATTCTTCCTCTGTGCTTTTGAGACCGGCTTCTCTCAGCATAATGCTTTCAGAAATTTTCCAAGCTTTTCAATATATCAATAGTTATTTTTTTTCCCTTTTGACTATTTAGTTGTGCTCCATTGTATGGATATACCACAATTGGCTTATGCCTTCATTCATAGAAGGATACGGGATATTTCCAGCTACTAGTTATTACAAACAAACCTACTGTGAACACTTGTATAGAGGCTTTTGTGGGAACAATATAAGTATTCATTTCTCTAGGGTAAATACTCAGGAGTGGAGTTTCAGGGTCAGTGGTCAGAGTCTGTTTAATTTCATACAAAATCACAAAACTGTTTTTCAGAGTGGCTATACCGTTTTGCATTCCTATCAGCGATGGATGAGAGTTTGAGTCCCTTGTCCGCATTTTGTCTTTCAACTACTCTGATGGGGGTACTGATGTCTAATTGCTGTCTACATTGGCATTTGCCAAATGGTAATGATGTTGGGCATTTTTCATGTGTTCACACCTGCTATTCTTCTATCCTCTCTGGGAAAGATTCTGTTCAAGTCTTTTGCCCACTTTTTAATGGGTTGTTTGTTATTGTGGAGTTCTGATCTTTTAAAAAATATATCCTGAACACATGATCTTTGTCAGAAAAGTGATTTGCAAACATTTTCTCCCCACTTACAGCTTATCTCTTTATTTTCTTGGTGGTACCTTAAGCCGAGCAAGTTTTTTAATTGCTGAGGTCTGAATTACTAATTTTTTCTTTTCCAGATCCTATGTTGGTGACATTTTTAAGAACCCTTTGTCCAACCCTAGGTCATAAAAGTTTTCCCAAGAAAATAATTTTAAAGAAAGAAAATGCTATATGCCTAAGGACATTCTTTATGGCACTATTAGTAAATGATGAGAAACTGGACATAATATCATGGTGCCATCATAGAATAATGGGTACATAATCTATGATCCTGTCATACTACACCTATAAAAAGTATTTATGGAGAGTATATAATAACTTTGCTGCTGCTAAGACGCTTCAGTCGCGTCCGACTCTGTGCGACCCCTGAGACGGCAGCCCACCAGGCTCCCCCGTCCCTGGGATTCTCCAGGCAGGAACACTGGAGTGGGTTACCATTTCCTTCTCCAATGCGTGAAAGTGAAGTCGCTCAGTCGTGTCCGACTCTTCGGGACCCCATGGACTGCAGCCCACCAGGTTCCTCCATCCATGGGATTTTCCAGGCAATTTACAGGGAAACAATTATGACTTTTAAAGTCAGATACAAATGCTGTGTGCCATATGCCACAATTATAGAAAAAAAAATATTGCATAGAAAAAGAGATAAAGAAATATGTTAAAAATGTTATCAAAGGCTACAGTGATTCTGGGTAACTTTTAAAGTTCTGTCTACTTTTCTATATTTGTTTTTCTAGGTAGGTTTATAAAATAAACCAAATAATTTTATGCCTAATAATCCATTCTTGACATTTTGTCTCTGTTGTGAGACTCAGTACCTTGTCCTATATCTTGACTGCTCTGTCCTGGAAGGGCTGACAGGCGCAGAAAGCTCTTCCTGCCTGGTTGGACTAGATGGGGGCTTCCCGGGATCTGGGGCAGGGGTGTGTGGGGGTTGGGCAGGAGCAGGAAAACATGTGATAACACATTGAGACAGTGGTTGTAGTGCCCGCCCCCCGCCCCGCCCCCAGCAAATCCCGTCCTCCTTCTCTCTAGTCCACTGTCTCTATTGGCTACAAGCGAAGAGCTCTGGAAAGAGTCAAGATTTTTTATGGATCGAAGTGTTTCAGTTACTTTTGAGCTCCCTGTGTCCTGGAATGCTGAGAGGACGAAGGCACAGCCTCTACCCTGTCGGACCTTATCATCCAGTGGTTCCCACCACCATCCCACACGGGCAAGCCCCCTCGTCACTGCTGCAGCTAAATGAGCTTTTCTTGGCTGGAGACGGGCGGCAGTTTTCAAAATTACCTTTCACTTAATATCTCCCCAAGTAGCCACACCATAAGCCTGTCTTGGTCTCCCGCCCTGAGCTGTAAAATTGTGTTGTGCTTTGTTTCTTAAACCTAGTTACCGCATTTCACACTGGGGCATTGATGGCTCCGGAGGAGATAGGTAATCACCATGCTGTTCTCTAGGAGGAAGTCCCCGGTCGTAGTGGGTCCGGAGCACAGCCCATAGGCTTTGTGGGCCCGTTTATCCTGATTGCCCGCCTTCCACGTGGCAATCTAAGCAAACTGGAAAGCCTCCATCCACCAGGCCTGACAAAGGTAATTTGTTCTGAGTTCACCTTAAAATCCTTAAGAGTCTCTTGAATATTTTACATATTTCACTGCAGGGAGCCACCCACAGGTAGGGGAAACAAAGTGGGAAGGAATGGAATCCCTGTTTTGAGCCAACAGGCAAACAAGCCTGTCCCAATAGGTTACAAAGTGACAGCCCTCCCTCCAGAGGGGGGCGCTCTTGGACACGACCTGTCTCCACCTTGGCCCCTTTGACCTCAGATAGGGGAGTGCTGATAAAAAAGAGAGAGGCTCATTAGCTTTCTTTCCCATTCATGCTTGTTTTGAAAATATTACATGCCTTGCAGATTACATGATAATTATACTTAAGGGCTGCCAAGCCACTTCAGGAATAATTATCATATGATTTGCAGGTTTTAGAGCTCATGGTAACACTTCAGTACTGGGAGCCTTCTTTAGTCACTCACGGCAATTACCCTACTTTCACAGTCTTAGATTGTTCCTCGAGCCTGATGAGAAGTCAGGGAGGCTAATTGTTCACAGAAGGCTGGGAAACTTGGGGGGCGTGCAGGGCCACGGTGGTCCTGACCGGAGGGCCGGTCAAATCAGAGCCTTTTACAGGAGCCACGTGAAGGCCAAGTATTAATAAAAACAGAAATCTGTTCAGGGACCTTTCTTGTCATAGACGCAAAAGGGCCTGCTCCTCCTTCATTCTTCATAGGAGCATCAAAATGTGATTAAAAGTAGCAAGTCAGTAATTTTCACCACTCATCNTACTGGAGGTTCAACTTTAGCATCATTCCTTCCAAAGAAATCCCAGGGTTGATCTCCTTCAGAATGGACGGGTTGGACCCTGTCTCTTATACACATCTAGATGTGTATAAGAGACAGTCTGTATGCAGGTCAGGAAGCCACAGTTAGAACTGGACATGGAACAACAGACTGGTTCCAAATAGGAAAAGGAGTACGTCAAGGCTGTATATTGTCTCCCTGCTTATTTAACTTATATGCAGAGTACATCATGAGAAACGCTGGACTGGAAGAAACACAAGCTGGAGTCAAGATTGCCGGGAGAAATATCAATAACCTCAGATATGCAGATGACACCACCCTTATGGCAGAAAACGAAGAACTAAAGAGCCTCTTGATGAAAATGAAAGACAGTGAAAAAGCTGGCTTAAAGCTCAACATTCAGAAAGCGAAGATCATGGCATCTGGTCCCATCACTTCATGGCAAATAGATGGGGAAACAGTGGAAACAGTGACAGACTTTATTTTGAGGGGCTCCAAAATCATTGCAGATGGTGACTGAAGTCATGAAATTAAAAGACGCTTACTCCTTGGAAGGAAAGTTATGATCAACCAAGACAGTACATTAAAAACCAGAGATATTACTTTGTCAACAAAGGTCTGTCTAGTCAAGGCTATGGTTCTTCCAGTAGTCATGTATGAATGTGAGCTGGACTATAAAGAAAGCTGAGTGCTGAGGAATTGATGCTTTTGAATTGTGGTGTTGGTAAAGACTCTTGAGAATCCCTTGGACTGCAAGGAGATCCAACCAGTCCATCCTAAAGGAAATCAGTCCTGAATATTCATTGGAAGGACTGATGTTGAAGCTGAAACTCCAATACTTTGGCCACCTGATGGGAAGAGTTGACTCATTTGAAAAGACCCTGATGCTGGGAGGGATTGGGGGCAGGAGGAGAAGGGGACGACAGAGGATGGATGGTTGGATGGCATCACTGACTCAACGGACATGAGTTTGAGTAAACTCTGGGTGTTGGTGATGGACAGGGCGGCCTGGCGTGCTGAAGCCCATGGGGTCACAAAGAGTTGGACACTACACAGTGACTGAACTGAACTGAACTCACTGACTGTCATCTGCTACTAAGAAGTAAGGTGTTAAATTGGTTTTCTCCTAAAGGAAGTGACTGTTCTCTGATAAAAACAAGAGGTGACAGTTGCAGTGCAGAGTGATAAAGGTGATGCCAGTAACAGGCTGAGGGAGCATGGAGAAGAGGCACCACCTCTCCATGGGGGGTGGGGGGGTGGTCAGGAAAGATTTTCCTAGAGGGAGGTGATTCTACATGAATCTCCAAAAATAAGAATGTGTTTGCCAGGTGGAAAGGTGAGGGAAGAGTTTCCAAGCAGAGGAAATCAAAAGAGCAAAGATAGAAAAGGAATGAGATAGAGCAATGAGAAACTATAGTCAGAGATTCAGGTGGCTTGTTTGGGGGTACTTTTCAACACTTTTTTTTTTCCTTTTTAAATTTTTATGTATGGCTGCGCTGGGTCTTTGTTGCCATGTGTGGTCTTTCTCTTATTGCAGCAAGAGCTACTCTGTTTGCAGGGGACGGGCTTCTCCTGTTGCGGAGCACAGGCTCTGACACACAGGTTCTAGGGTGCAGGCTCAGGACTTGTGCATGGGCTTAGCTGCTCCATAGCATGTGGGATCGAACCCACATCCCCTGCATCGGCAGGCAGATTCGTAACAAGTGGCTGGTTGGCAGATGATGTAGATGTGTGCTGGGAGGAGGGGGGTGGCGGGAGTAGAGAGATGTGCTTAGGTCCACAGGCTGCAGGTCCTTGTGTCCTAAGAATTTCCATTTCATTCTGAAGCTTATATGGGATCCTTGATAAATAAATGTTGGAGACTGATTTAGCCAGATTTTTTTTTTTTAATGGGACTTCAAGGACAACTCTTTCATTTCAATCTTGATGCCTTCAGGTTGCACTTGTGTGATGCTCTTTCCTGAAGTTAGGAAGGAAGCAAGTCTGCCCAGTCTGTGCTGTGAGTTGAGGGCAAGAACACTCAACATTAAGATGCCTAGTGCCAGAGAGTGAGTAATCCAAATGGGTCCAGTGTGGCTCATCAAACTCAGGGGTGCTACAGGTGAAAATCTGGGTTTAAGAGCGAACTTGCCTGGTGATCCAGTGGTTAAGAATCTTCCTTCCAATGCAGGGGACACGGGTTCGATTGCTGGTCAGGGAACTAAGCTCCTGTGTCCTGCAGGGCAACTAAACTTGTGTGCTACAACTGCTGAGCCGGCATATCACAACTGGAGAAGCCTGTGCACTGCAACAAAGACCAAAGGCAGCCAAAAATTTTAAACAAAAAGTGAACTTACTGGGCCAGGGAAATCTAGAGTGATGAGTGGCAGGTGAAATACGAGGTGAAATAAGCCTTGTTTTAGAGGCTTTCTGGCAGGTATTTAGTATAACATGAGCAAGGTTTGCTTGGGCATTTTAGAGTTGGTGGGTCGGGTGGGGATGGGGATAAAAATAGAAAATACAAATAAGTATATTCCTTTCTTTTTCCTTTTCTTGACCCCTGCAGCCGCAGGGTGAGATTATGATGCTAAGGAAACATAGCTGCTGCAGTAGGAATTCCAGAATTCTCTAGCATCACGAAATCATCAAAACAAAAGAGCACTGATTGATTGTGTCCGTCTTTTGTAAAATTCCTCACTTCCAGTTACTTGTTTTCACAGTTACTAGGAATATCAGACCACCTAACCTGCCTCTTGAGAAATCTGTATGCAGGTCAGGAAGCAACAGTTAGAACTGCACATGGAACAACAGACTGGTTCCAAATAGGAAAAGCAGTACGTCAAGGCTGTATATTGTCTCCCTGCTTATTTAACTTCTATGCAGAGTACATCATGAGAAACGCTGGAATGGAAGAAACACAAGCTGGAATCAAGATTGCCNCATGCTGGTCAAGAAGCAACAGTTAAAACTGGACATGGAACAACAGACTGGTTCCAAGTTGGGAAAGGAGTATTTCATGATTGTACATTGTAACCCTGCTTATTTAACTTATATGCAGAGTACATCATGAGAATTCCTGGATTAGATAAAGCACAAGCTGGAATCAAGTTTGCCAGGAGAAATATCAACAACCTCAGATATACAGATGACACCACCCTTATGGCAGAAAGCAAAGAAGAACTAAAAAGCCTCTTGATGAAAGTGAAAGAGGAGAGTGAAAAAGTTGGCTTAAAACTCAACATTCAGAAAACTAAGATCATGGCATTTGGTCCCATCATTTCATGTCAAACAGTTGGGGAAACAATGGAAACAGTGCCAGATTTTATTTTATTTTTTTGGCTCTAAAATCACTGCAAATGATGACTGCAGCCATGAAATTAAAAGATGTTTGCTCCTTGTAAGAAAAGTTATGACCCACCTTGACAGCATATTAAAAAGCAAAGACATTACTTTGCAAAAAGAGGTCCATCTAGTCAAGGTTTGGTTTTTACAGTAGTCATGTGTGGACATGATAGTTGGACTATAAAGAAAGCTGAGTACCAAAGAATTGATATTTTGAATTGTGGTGTTATAGAAGACTCTTGAGAGTCCCTTAGATTTCAAGGAGTTCTAACCAGTCCTTCCTAAAGGAAATCAGTCCTTATTATTCATTAGAAAGACTGATGCTGATGCTGAAACCCCAATATTCGGCTGCCTGATGTCAAGAATTGACTCACTGGAAAAGACTCTGATTCTGGGAAAGATTGAAGATGGGAGGAGAAGGGGTCGACAGAGGTTGAGATGGTAGGATGCCATCACTGACTCAACATACATGAATTAAGTAAACTCCGGGGATTGGTGATGGACAGCGAAGCCTGGTGTGCTGCAGTCCATGGGGTTACAAAGAGTTAGACACCACTGAGCCACTGAACTGAACCGAACTCAGGCGACTTAGCACATGCTTGTAGGTTTTAAGTAAAATTACCAGCAACTGTATTGACAAGTAGTATTCTGAAGAATTGTTTGTTTGTTTTTACCTAGGAACGTATAGAATGAACTAAACATTCTGAAAAAATGTAGATAGTGAGTTCAGTTCAGTTCAAACTGAGCGACTGAACTGAACTGAGATCAGGATCTGTCCTTGCTCCCAAGTGTATGCAGTCTGCCTGCTACAACGTTGTTCCCTAGCATATGACCAAGTCCCTCATGTAAGTAAATGGTAAAGATTTTTAAAATCTGAATTGTGTTTGCCCCATTTACCACTAATACTCAACTTGAACTCAGTTCAAGTCTGCTGGATGATGCTGATAAAATATAAAATATATGCCACTTTTATTTCTGATGCTTTGGGATGTTTTGTGGTTAGGAGCCTATGTTTTGGCTTTTATACAGACACGTGTTCATGACCTCAGTTTTCTGAGCATTAGTTTTCTCATTGGAAAATAGATTTTATAACAATACCTGCTTGTTGTTATAGAGCAAGAGAGCACTGTAATTAAGAGTGGATTTAAATAATGACACCATCACATGTTACTTGTGAAAACTTGGGCAAAGAACTCAGTCTTACTAAGCCTCAGTTTCCTATTCTGTACAAGATGATTGTACCTACTAAAAAGGGTCTTTGCAAGGATAAAATAATCTGTAATCCATTTAAAACACTTAGCATGCTGTCTAGACCCTAGTGAGACCTAAATAAATGCTAGCTATTATGATTATGACTCATAGAATTTTAGGGATTAAAGGAGATAATTCCCATATAAAACACATAGCATCATTCCTAGAACCAAGTAAGCATTCAGAAAGTGTTTGCTATCCATATTACTTCCATATATAGTCAAGTTTTCACTATGCAAACCAATGTTTGTGTAATTCATTTACTTTGTTCCCTCTCCTATCACAGCCTTGATCTATGGTTAAATCTCTCATTGCTATTTTACTTTGTATATTTCTAGTCTTGCCTCCCTAGCCAGAGTAAAAACTCAGAGCAAGCAGTACAATTTTCTGCACATAGTAGATGCTCACCCTGTAGTTATTTTGGTTTATTGATAATTCTATTACACTTAAATAGTTTTTAAATAAACATATGGTAAGACAAAAAGAACTGTACCACTTACTATGTCCAGTCAAGAGATCACCAAGCCCACAGAAAGAAAGTGTCTTCTGATTTCAGAATAACTGACTTAGAGGATGAGATGGTTAGATAACATCACTGACTCAATGGACATGAATTTCAGCAAACTCTGGGAGAGAGACAAGTACAGGGACGCCTGACATACTGTATAGTCCATGGGGTCACAAAGAGTCGGACAAGACTTCTCGACTGGGCAACAAGCTGAGAGTCAATTCTGGCTCTTTGCTTTCCAAGACCCCCTAAGTTATGCCTAATTTATTACTATTATGTTTATTAAAAAATCATGAAGGATCTTGCTAAAGTTCCATTTTATATTTTGTCTTGTTTTTTTTTAAACTGAAATCCTATGTCATACTTTCCCTTAGAAATGTCAACATCCTAATTAGAAATATTTAGATATTTTGAGTTGCTATTTAGTTCAGCTATTTAGTTGTTTACTTAGTCAATAAGCTCAGATATGCAGATGATACCACCCTTGTGGCAGAAAGTGAAGAGGGACTACAGAGCTTCTTGATGAGATGAAAGAGGAGAGAAAAAGAACTGGCTTAAAGCTCAACATTCAGAAAGCTAAGATCATGGCATCCAGTCCCACCACTTCATGGCAGATAGATGGGGAAACAGTGGAAACAGTGGCTGACTTTATTTTGGGGGGTTCCAACATCACCGCAGATGGTGACTGCAGCCCTGAAATTAAAAGATGCTTGCTCCTTAGAAGAAAAACTATGATAAACCTAGACAGCATATTAAAAACCAGAGACATTACTTTTCCAACAAAGATCTGTCTAGTCAAAGCTATGGTTTTTCCAGTAGTCATGTGTATCCATGTGAGAGTTGGACCATAAAGAACTCTGAGCACCGAAGAATTGATGCTTTTGAAATGTGGTGTTGGAGAAGACTCTTGAGAGTCCCTTGGACTCCAAGGAAATCAAACCAGTCCATCCTAAAGGAAATTAGTCCTGAATATTGGAAGGACTGATGCTGAAGCTGAAGCTCTAATATTTTGGCCACCTGATAGGAGAGCCGACTCATTAGAAAAGACCCTGATGCTGGGAAAGATTGAAGGCAGGAGGAGAAGGGGACAAAAGAGGATGAGATGGCTGGATAGCATCACTGACTCAATGGACATGAGTTTGAGCAAGATCCAGGAGATGGTGAAGGACAGGGAGTCCTGGTGTGCTGCAGTCCACGGGGTCACAAAGAGTTGCACATGACTGATGGACTGAACAAGAACAAATTTAGTTCAGTCAGTGTGTTTGAGTCAAGAGTCCCTGCCTTAAATCAATCCCCCAAAGAATTATACCTGTGTGCAAAGTCACTTTAGTTGTGTCTGACTCTTTGTTACCCCGTGGACTGTAGCTCAGGAGGCTCCTCTACGGGATTCTCCAGGCAAGAATACTGGAGTGGGTTGCCACGCCCTCCTCCAGAGTATTGTTCTGACCCCTGGATTTAACCCATGTCTCCTAGGTCTCCTGCATTGGTGGGTGGGTTCTTTACCACTAGCACCACCTGGGAAGCCCAAAGAATGTATATAGTGTGATCTTCCTAAAATGTCATTTCTCCACTTAAAATCCTCTGTGACCCCCCCCATCCCTCATGGAAGAAGCTCCAAGTCTCTCGGCCGAGGACCAAGGCCTGTGTCCTCACCAATGACCTTGGCCACTGCTCTTTCCCACTTAGTGCCGTAGAAATCTGAAACTTACAGATCCTTTCTTCACTTTGTTTTGGTCCTTCTACATTTGTAATGCTTTTCTTCACCAGGGATCCTTTTTTTATGCTGAGTGACCCCTTTTCTCCTTGGCAACACTTGTCAGATGCCTTCTCCTCTAGAAAATTTCTCTGACCTCCCTCCTAGCTTACATTAACTGTCCCTCCCATTGTACCTGATGCAAAACCTCCTTCTTTAGAGCATTCCATATGATATCCGTTCATTCAACAACAATTTCTCAAACACTTACTCCTACTATTTTAGACACTGAGAATATATTGGCAAAACACATAAAAATCATTGCCTCAATGAAGTTTCTAATAAACAAAATAAGTAAATATATATGATGCTAAATGGTATAAGTACAATATAGAGGGATAGGTTATAGAGAATTTCCAGAGAGGGGTTTGAAAGTGAAAGTGAAAGTGAAGTCGCTCAGTCGTGTCTGACTCTTTGCGACCCTGTGGACTGTAGCCTACCAGGCTTCTCCGTCCATGGGATTTTCCAGGCAAGAATACTGGAGTGGGTTACCATTTTCTTCTCCAGGGGAACTTCCCGACCCAGGGATCGAACCCGGGTCTCCCACATTGGAGGCAGGCGCTTTAACCTCTGAGCCTATAGGGGTTATAATCTTAAATGGAATGGTGAGAAGAGGTCCCTTCCACCTCAGATTCGAGTCCAGACTAGAGAAAAAGTAATGTGGGGAGATAGCTCTCTGTGGAGTTCCTGTACTTTTGCCTGCCTGTGGGCAAGGTACTATCTGTCCTGTTTTTCTACACAAAAATGTCAAGGATGTTGAGTGAACAGCCTTGATAGGTAGAGATAGTGTCTTTTCTTCAGAGCCTAGGGAAAAGTTGCTTTCTGTCAACTGTATTAAAGATATCTTCCTTTGGGACAAAGGGCAGTTTTGCTTGCATTTTATTATAATATTTGGGTTGTAAGGCTTGGGATTGCTCTTCTTCACGGTGCTTGATGTGTGCAGGTGTTGCAGGCCCTCTTCATGTCACAGGAGGGAATTAGGGGGTGGAGAACTAGCACGAACGCAGGCACTCAGGCTACTGCTATTGCTGTGAGTAACAAAGTCCTTTTTCTCTAACCCCAGAGCCGTGGGTCTTCTGCCAGCAAAGCGGAGGCTATGGTAGGCTGATTTGTTGGCTTGCAAGTCGTGGGAAGTCTCATACTTCACAGTTCTTGACAGAGAAATGCAGATATCTGGAAGAAGAGCATTTAAGACACAGGGACCAGCAAGTGCAAAGGCCCTGAGGCACCTGCTATGTGTGGTATTACCTCTTAAATTCTCCAGCTTTCCCCATAATGATAAAGTTCTTAAGGACAACCAATCTCATTCATCTGTGTAGCCCTAGCACCCAGTAAAATCGCTGGTGCCTAGCAAACGTTCTATAGATGCTAGCTGAAATTAATAGGATAAAAATTGTTGCTTTCGAAATAAGGATGTTTCTTAGGTCAAAATCTATGGATTTCAGTTTTTATATTTCTTGTCTTTTTTTCATTCAGAGAGGCATATAACAGAGCAGCAAGAGAGTTTGGAATCATACAAACCTGGCTTTTTTTTTTTTTTTTGAAGCCCATAATAAGTTTATTGTGTCTTCAAGACTCTACAATATACACTCCTCTCCCAGAGAAGGGTCTTTCAGAGACAAGGAACCATTATCCAGATGAGTTGCTTATTTGTCATTTTCATAGGCAGCTGGATTCTTCCTCTTCGATTTCTCAAACTCCTGCGTTCCCCATGTGTGGACAAGATAAAACATTACGAAACGCGGCGTGACGCGAAGGGTGCACGCCCGAGTTCGGCGCAGCACTTTGGGGATGCCCTTGTTGAAGACAAGCTGTAGGTGATCACATGCCACACCCATGTCAGATGCCCAAATTGGTGGCCCATGGTCGCCTCGAGGTCACCTCGCCCACTACACCACGGGACCCTCCGGCTTCCATCCTCCACTTCCCACAAACCTGGATTTCCAGCCCAGCTTTACTGCTTACTGGCCTATAGGTGAGGTGAGGTGAAGTCGCTCAGTCGTGTCAGACTCTTTGCGACCCCGTGGACTGTAGCCTACCAGGCTCCTCCATCCATGGGATTCTTCAGGTGAGAATACTGGAGTGGGTTGCCATTTCCTGGGTCAATTGTTTCACTTTCAAGCCTCAGTTTTCCTGTGTATGAAATCATACTCACCTTCTCTGTTTTGAAGATTAAATGATAGAACATAGGAAATACACTAAGAGTTCAAGAAATGTTATGTTGTATGCCATAGATGGCATCCTAGCTTTGGGAGGGTCTCGGTTACTTATATCTATGACTGTTATTCTTTCATGGCTAGCTCCCAGTTTGAAGGGGAATGGGAAATCTGATGACTTTTAAAATCAACAAGAGGAGTATGGAAACCAGGGAGGCTCTGTGTCCCAGGATCCATGCTCTTAATTCTTACAGAAGTTAATGAGTGAGAGCTAATTTCTGCCCTTGAAGTTACTGATTCTGTTCTCCTGGACTCCCTAAGTTCACAGATTTCATATATTTTGCAGCCAGTTATTATTTTGAATGGGAAGCCTGCCAGAGGCATTAGGCTGAGGATTTGTTGTTAACTTGGCCTCATTTCCACCTCAGCGCATGCAAAGGGGAATTGTGGTGGCTTGGAATCTCCATACCACATTTTTTGGAAATCTGACCAAGAATTCCTCAAAACTGTTTGACCTGGAGGTTTTCTGTGGTGAGAAGCTTGGCTCATGAGTACCAAGAGGTGGTCTCTCTTTGAAGTGGCTTTGTACCTTCCAAAATAGGGACAAGCAGTCAATTTGATGAGGAATCTCGGTCCATTCTTCTTTAGAAGTCAAGGAATAATATTGTAGAGCTACTCTTTGCATAGTTAATGATTCATGGATTTTCCTAATTTCTAAAGATTCTTTGGTACAGCGTTTCTTGGGATTCTACTCTGGGTCCAGAGTTAGAGTTGTGCTTGACAGTGTGGCAATGAATAAGGCAGTCACAGTCCCTGATGGACGATTCTGCTGGAGAAGCCTGTAGGCTGCACTTTGAGAAACATGAAGATGGAGAAAACAGACCTATAAATGGAAAATGACAAGCCTGAACATTAAGGAGCTTAAGAAGGGGAAACAAATAATGAGAAGGCATCCAGTCAGGTCATAAGCAAGGAGTACAGGGCAATTTGGGGCGAAGCTTAAACCATCAGAGAGCTTTCATGGTGGTCTGTGGCCTTCTGGACAGTTATGGCCCACTTACCAGTCTTTTTCTTGTCTTGTAGTTCAAATAGCCAAACAGTCAATAGTGTCTTTTCTGTAAGAATGGTTGAACTTGATCCTTTGAATTACATCAAGACAAAGGAGGGGGGAAAGAGTCTTATTAATAGAACATGTAGATTTGAACTGCAATGGGAAAGGTCTGAAGCTAAGTTGGTTCTGAGTCTTGGGGATGGTCTCTCACAGGCCAAAGGTTCTGTGTTCTCCACTCTTTTTTCTCTGCTCAGCTTTCTTAGCTCCTTCATAACGTTTGTGCCTTCATAGCTTCAGCTTGCAGACATCCGCATTTTTGTTGAGTGCTTCTACATAGCAGGTGCTTTATATGACTTTTCTCAAAAACTTTGGTTATTACTGTCTACAAAGTACAGATGAAGAAACAGAAGCTTAAGAGAAGTTAAGAGATGACACAGCTAATAGTTACTGTCCTTGGGATCTGAACCCAGGTTTTCTGATTCTAAACTCCATGCTTTTAGCTACCATGCTATATGGCCATATATGCACACATACACATATATGGCTTTACATAAATTTTGTATGTGTGTAAAAATGTTTGTGTATAATTATATATATATATGTATATGTATTTATAGTGATAGATTTCCTGTAATGTGTCTTATGGGATTCATTGACTTTGACTTCTCATATCTTTAATTTCAACTACAACTTCTAATTGCTTTTTCCTCTTATTTTCCCTAAATTTTTTGAGAATGAAAATTTGCTTGACTTAGTTCATCTTTTTGCCATGCCTACAGATTGGCTACTTAATGTTATAAGCCCACCCAATTCTAATCAGCTGCCCCCGACCCCCACTCCCTGGAAAAGTCAGCTGGTGCTGAGAGGAGTTGATGGTAGAGCATGAGTGCATGCTCAGTCACTTCAGTCATGTCCCACTCCGCAACCCCATGGACGTAGCCTGCCAGGCTCCTCTGTCCATGGGATTTCCCGGGCAAGGGTACTGGAGTGGGTTGCCATGCCTTCCTCGGGGACTGAACCTGTGTCTCCTGTGTCACAGGCAGATTCTTTACCCCTGAGCCACCTGGGAAGCCCTGATGGTAGAACAATTATACTTAAATGCAGTGGAGGCATTAAGGATTAGGATTGAGTTGTCCAAAGAGTTCGTTCAGATTTTCCCATACCATCTTATGAAAAATTCAAACCTTTGGGGCGACTCAATAGTCTATCATCAGACAACAAGCTTTAATTGGCCCATCATATTCCAGGACTTTGGCAACTTTCATAAGCTTTAAATGATAGTAACTGGGCTATTAGCCTATTGAATTCTGAGATCTCTATAATGAGAAAGGCAGTGCTACACAACTGCAAGACCCTTGACACCTTCCAGCATCTCAGGGAGCTATCTGTGCTATAATTCAAACTGAATGCTGTGTTTTTGTACCTCATAAATCCTTTAATGTAACACATTTGAACCACATGAAAGTCTGCTCTAAGTGACCCATTCTCTAAAAAAAACTGGTGTGGGAGGCTCATGGCTAAAATATTTACTTTTAATTCCACTAATGTTATTAACTATACCATTTGTATTTTGCTTGTTCACAAGATTATTATTTCTTGTATTACCAAGTATATGACTGAGCCTTCAACGGAAATGATGAGTAGACTTGAAGCAGTTGATCAAATGTATAGTTCGATATATGATCAATGATTGTAATAGTGTAACTCTAGAAGGCAATGGCACCCACTCCAGTACTCTTGCCTGGAAAACCCCATGGACGGAGGAGCCTGGTAGGCTGCAGTCCATGGGGTCGTGAAGAGTCCAACACGACTGAACGTCTTCACTTTCACTTTTCACTTTCATGCATTGGAGAAGGAAATGGCAACCCACTCCAGTGTTCTTGCCTGGAGAATCCCTGGGACGGAGGAGCCTCGTGGGCTTCCATTTATGGGGTCACATGGAGTTGGACACAACTGAAGCGACTTAGCAGCAGCATACTAGGATACATGTGTGTAAACATTCTCCCTAACACCAGGCTCCCTAACATCAAAGCCTGCCATTGAAGGCCCAGGTTTGCACACATTAGTTGGGCAAATGACTATTTTTCTGAGATATTTACTTGTTGATGACACAGGAAAAGTCACATGGTCTTTCCTGGGTACTGAGATTCTACTGAGTGTAGACACTGAACTAAAAGCTAGAGATCCGGATAAGTGGGTTACCATCCTGGGGAGCAGCAGTTCATAAGACTCATGGAGTTGGGATGTCTGTAAAATGTGCATTCCAGGACCTAGCCCACCTCCAGAGATTCTGCTTCACAGGTAATGGCCTAAGGCTACAGGTGTTTGGTGGACCTAATGGGAACCAGTAAGGGGGAGAAAACATGACTTTCCAATTGATAATAAATGCTATGAGAAGAAATGAGAATTAGAGGGAATCAAAGGAAAAGCAATCAGCTCTGTGGAGTTTGGTGTCAGGGAAGGCTTCACAGAAGTGGCAGCTCAGCTCAGTAGGGGTTTGTCAGGTAAGGAGAAGGGGAGAGCTTCAATACCACTGGCAAAGGTGTTTTCTGGGGTTGGTGAGGATTTGGGGGGCAGAGTAGATTCCGGAAGTCCAGAAAGGCAGATAAACCAGAGCACAGAGAGGCTTGTTCAGAGTGTTTGTTTCTCTGTGATGGGACATCAGCAATGTCTAGGTTAGCAAGAGACAAGTTCAGATTTGACTCTTGGAAAGGTGATTTTGGTTTCAGCACGGAGAATGGAAAGATGGGAGTGAGGTGGTCTCCATGCAGACCTGAGAGGAGACTGTGGTCATAATTATAGATAAGCTGTGATGTGCTGCTGAAGTCAACCAATGGGATACAGATGGAGAGCAGGGGATGGATGAGAGAGAGATGTGTGGAGTAAGGTACCTAGTTTGGGGTATGGGTGACATCCACCCAGATTTGCAGTATGGTATAGATTTAGGTGGAAAATAGCAGAAAGCAGGAATGAGTTTTAGTTCAAATGTGTCTAGTAGAATGTGTTCATGATAAGTCACTTCAGTCGTGTCAAACTCTTAGTGACCCCATGGACTGTAGCCCGCCAGGCTCCTCTGTCCATGGGATTCTCCAGGCAAGAATACTGGAGTGGGTTGCCATGCCCTCCTCCAGGGGATCTTCCCAACCCAGGGATTGAACCTGTGTCTCTTATGTCTCCTGCATTGGCTGGTGGATTCTTTACCACTGGTGGGATGTCTTCTCTACTAGAGAAGATAGTAAGCAGTCAGAATTTTGGAAATCCCACTTAGAAGGGAGATTGAACTTTGTTTAGAAATTTGCAATACTCTGCTGTCTTGGTAATAATTGTAGGCATGGGTGTAACATGAGAGTTCTCAAAAAAACTTAAGTTAGAAAGGGGACATAGCATTAGAATCCCAAGAAATAGAACCCAAGAAATAACAACATATAAAAGCTGAGTAAAGATGGAGAAGCCATTTTGAAAGAGTTGCAGAAAGAGGATGATTTGTGGCAATTTTGATGATAGTACCTTGAAGAATCTAAGACAAAAAATTAATGCTAGCTGTCATTTATCATTTTTGTTTTCTTTTTTTTCCTCTTCCACTTACCACAGGGATGAATATGTTTTGTATCACTGATTATCATATGCCATGGTGTAACAATAAAAAAAAAAAAGTTATAGGATCTTCTTGATACCAAGTGTCAATTCAATTCTGGAGATGGAAGACAATAGGTAGGTTTGTTTTAATCCCATCATTAATTCAAGAATCATTTTCACAGTACTTACTTTGTGCTTGGTACTGAGCTAAGTGTGGATGATGGAGAAGTGGATTGGTCCCTGCCTTCAACAAGCTTACCTTACTTCCAGGAAGCATTCTGTAAAACAAGCATTGTACATTATAAGTGATGTTGTTCCAAGAAGCCTGTGTGCCTCTCAAGGGGGGATAGAATGGAGAGTGTCACAAATGAAAACATAGAGTATAGCAGAGAGAGCACTGATGGGGAAACTCAGAACCGAAAAAGAATCTTGAGGTAATACGGGCCAGGGAAAGCTTATGTTTTTAATACAATACCATGAAAGAAGTAAAACAGAAGGTTTTGCTGTTAAGTGAAGAGAGCACCAAATCCAGGTTCTAGTCCTCCTAAGGCCTCTGCTAGACAGCCTTCACCATGACTCTGGCCTCTAGGACCTGAAAGCAGGAACCTGGCTTGGAAGAATTGTGGCCTTACCACCCCCCATCCCCACCCATAGATGTCTGGAGTGAATTCCAGCTCAGTAATTTTTTGGGTTTTGTTTTTTGTTGGTTTTTTTTTTTTTTGCTTTTGATGAGATCAGATGGTTCATTTCCAAAAAGAGAAAGAACTACGTCCTATTTAAGAGCAATAGTCTCCGACTGCTTAAGGTCGGGATTTGCCTCTTATCCCCTGGGTGACCTTCGGCAATTTATTCCACCTCTCTAAGCCTCAGTCTTTGTTACCTAAAATTTGGGGATAAAGATACATACCTCACAGGGATGTGGTGAGGATTAAAGGATAATGTATACAAACCCCAGAGCACTGGGCCGGGCACATAGTAGTTGGTTAAAAACAAAAAGGAATCCGTTGATCTAACAAATGCTAGCTATTGTTACTGATAACACCGAAGAAGAGCAGTGGGCACGCAAATGGCAGTCCCGTCCTTCACAAATCTCTGCCAGGCAGAAAGCCAGCATCCTAGAACTTAGAGGGACTTTCGATGGGTGGGATCCTGGAGTCCCTTCGCGGGGACAGAGGTGGTGAGAGCTGGGGTGGGTAGCTGTCCCCGGCAACCAGAAAGTTCCAGGGACCCCCAGGTCTGGTACCCGAGCCGAGAGCCTGTTCTCGGGCCCGCGGCGCCTGCAGGGGCCGGTTCTGAGGCGGGAGCCGGGCAGAGAGAGGAGGGGCGACCGGGGGAATGTCCCCGCCTCTCTCCCCGCTTCCATAAATCACCGCAGCCGCGGCGGCCGCCGGGCCGGGAAGTGCACGGAGCCGGAGCGCAGCGTGGTGGCACCAGACACCTCCCTTTCCCCCGCCGCTGGCTTTCTTTCTTTCAGCTTTTTTTTTTTTTTTAAACCTCTCCCTGCTCGCTCGGGTGGCTGCCCCAGCCTACCAAGCCCGGTCGCCGCTGCTCCTCCCAGGCTGCAGCCGCCCGCCTGCGCCGCCGCCTCTCTCCGCTGGGACCCGCGGGCAGCGAAAGCTCCGCGGCTCGGCTTGTGAGCCCCGCGGCCACGCACCGGGTGCGGACGCCGCGGCTCTCGCAGCAGCCCGCCGCCTCGCGGGGGCCGCGCCGGCGCCGGGGTCCGGGACACGGCTGGGGCGGCTGCTTCCTCTGCTGCCGCGGCCGCCCGATCCGGCGATGGTGGCCGCCCGCGCTCCCGCGCCGTAACTGGGCGCCCGCCTAAGTTTAGGAGCTGCCGGGGCGCGTAGAAGCTGCTGCAGAAGGGCGAGAAAGTTTTGCGGGGTGCGCCGAGCGGGCCCTGGGCGCGCCACCCGGGGCTACCTCCCCGCTTCCCGGCTCCTGGAGCCCGTCGGCGGGGAGTGGGGGGAGGCGGCATGGCCCGAGAGCCGGAGGTAGAGGAGGCGGCAGGGGCGGCCGCCCTGGCCCGCGGGGGTCGGGGCTCGCTCGGACGCATCCGGGCGCGGCGGCCGCCCCTCTGGCTGCTCTGCCTGGCCGTGGGCTGGCTGCTGGGGGCCGGGGCCGACGCCGAATTCTCTATTCTGGACGAGGCGCAAGTGCTGGCGAGCCAGATGCGGAGGCTGGCAGCGGAAGAGCTGGGGGTCGTCACCATGCAGGTAAGGGTCCCCCCACCCCTCACCCCTTGTGCCCGGGAGCTTGCCAGGCACATCCCGCCTCGCTCCTTTGCGCAGAGCCGGGTCCCATCCCCAGTACAGGTCACTTTAACCGAACACCGACCTCGCCCGCATGCACAGAGCACCCTTTGCCCCGGACACCTCTGGCCTCTGCGTGGATCCCCTAACTACACACCGACTCCTCTTCCAAGTTCTTGGATCTCCCTCTCTTTCTCCTGTGCAGAAGCCCCTGCCCTTTGCACAGGACCCATTTCCCATGCCCCTCCCCGAGCACAGCTCCATTATCTCGGCGAGGATTCTCAGGTTCCTTCGCGCCTCCTTTCTTAATTTGCACCAATTTCCATCGCAGTCTTTTTTTTTTTTTTTTAACCCCGCCACCCCTACAAACTCCCCTTTTCCCTCTTTGTGTATCCATCCCAGGGCAGACGGTCCCGCCTGGCTCGGACGGTTTTCCGAGGCTGCCAGTCTGTACCCCCTTGATCACCTCTTCGGGTCCCCCCGACCGAGGCGCACGAATGGGCGCCCGGAGGGCCGGCACCGCCGCGTGCGCAGCTGCTCCAGGGCCACCTGGGCCCCGGCTGCGAGCGTCCGGGGAGTGAACTCCGCTCTCCCTCTCCCAGCCCGGGTGCCTTGGGGGAGGGGCCGGCCTGGTAGACTCTTGGTAGATTCCCGACTCGTGCTGTGTGGGGGACATTTTTTGTTGCTTTCCGCTGTTGTTGGTTGCGCGCTGTCCGACTGTTTTTGTTTTGTTTTGTGTATGCCTTTTGGTATGTGGTGGAGGAAAAAGCAAGCGTAGTGAATAAGGTTCCCATTTCTCTAAATTGTTTACCAGATCCGTCCTCCGGGGGAGGGGGGAATGGTGGTGCTAAAGAAAGATTGCCCGAGGCTAGTAAGAAATCCTGAAGATGTTACTAACACCCAACAGTACCAACAGTAGTAAAAAAAAAAAAAAAAAAAAAAAAAATTGCTAAACAGCAACCCCCTGGAGATTCTATCTCGCCGTTATTTTAACCTCTTTGGCCGGAAAGGCCCACTCGATTAGGAGAGGTTGAACTGACATTCCGAATCTGAAATATTTGCTGTAATATTTTTCTGTAAAGTAACCTCATTCTCTTCTATATTCGAACAATAATGGTGATGCATGTGGTTTACGAAAGAGCGAAGTTTCTAGGAACGTGTTCTCGGAAGAGGTTTCTGATTTCGATTCTACTGTGACCACCCTTCTACCTCCCATCGGGAGAGGTGTTTTAAAGTCACTTGGGATTCCGGTTTCTGATTTTTTTTTTTTTCTTTACCCTCCCGCCCTAACCACCACCAGTCTCCTCCAAGGATGATACAGTTTTCCTAAAGTCAGTTCCACCGACCTTTACCATCGTAGTGAAAGACGGTTGGGTGGTTTGTTTTGTTTTAGGAGTGGATGGTTTGCCTAAAAGATAATTGTGTCTATGTGCAGACACCAGCCCTGAAGTACAGTAGAGTCCGATTTTTCTTCATTTGCATAATAGTAGACAAACTTTTAAGATACATCATTGAACTTTTCTATGCAGATCTTTTAGGTTCAGATTGTTATAATTTTTTCCATATGCATGTTCTGATTTCTGATGATTGCTGACAGAGTTCTCAGGAGTCAAGTGACTTTTAGAGGAAATGAACTAAAATGTTAGGGAAAAACTAGGATTTCTTTTTCCACTGATGAATGTTTCAATTCAGAGGACAAACAGTTGTGTTCTTGCATAGAGACCCTCTTTTAATAAAGACATTTAATACATTACAGTTTTAGACAGTGATCTTAAGATTAGCAGGCATTTGTCACTTTCATCCCATCACTAGGGCTGGACAGGGGACCTTTGGGTCTCCCACCACCACCACCATATAAGTTAAGGACTAGCTTTTTCTAAGATGCTGACAGCAGTTTTACTGTTTCTCACCCAATCCTTGACAAAAGGTGAAATCGGATCCCAACACATTGTCTTTCAGGTAGGGATCCAAAACAAATGTAGTTTTAAAAGGCTTCCCTGTTGAAAAGGAGACACTTTAGAAGAAGAAGAAGAAAAAAAGCTCTGATCAGTGGGGGGTTTGTGCCCAAATGGCCCTCTATCTCCTCCCAACTGGCCTCTTCCTAACACCTTTGCAACTTCATTGTGGAAGCTGGCCTCCTGGGGACAGGGTTTTGTCTGGCAAAATGTGAAGTGGCTTCTCTCCCTTTTTAAAAGGAACAGCACATACTGTATTTAAATTCTTCTTCTTGAGCTGTACATTGATCTGCCACTTGCCTCCTTCTGGGAAAATTGGGGGAAATCTCTTTTCAGTTTTGTTAGAATGCCAGCTTGTTTTTGTTGGGGGGGGGGGCTGGGGGGAGATATTTGTAAAATAAAATCTAAAGCAGGTTATATTTCTTGCCCTTAAAACAAGGTTGCGAGCCTCAAATTTTCCTCTGTAAACCTCTGGGATTTGTTCAGTGGGTCTGAAATTATGTGGGTTTAGCTGTCTAAAGAGCAGATAATATAATCCCTCCTTGTGACATGTTGGATATTATAGCTGTGGAGCTAATCTGTTGCTCTGAGACAGGTAGCCTCATGTGAGTGTTAAGGTGAGTGGGGTCAAACTTCCATTCAAAGATATGAGGGAGTTGGAGAGAGGTGTTCTCCCTTTGCAGGAAAAGAATGTCCTTTCTCAATTAAGGGATCGACTCTTTTCACTTGACCCTGGCACGTCAAGTACAGTGCAGACCTTTCAGGGCGGCATCTTCTTTGACAAGAAACTTTGTGTAGGTTCATTTATGAATTAAAAACCTATTTCCAGACTTTTACGTCACTGATGCTGAAATTTTCTAAAGACCATTTTTAATTTTGAGAAATTGCAAAGCCTCTTCCAAGGGGGAGGCCTGTTGTCACCTCTCAGAAGACAGGCACAAGGAAGAATTTTACAAAAACAAAACCCAGAACTTCTTTCAGCACTGTAGTTTCCTGTGGCATAGTTTTTGTGCTGGCTGATAAAGGAAGTTTGAAAAGCAGCCTAGCTTAAAGATTTTCTTGGAAAGGTTTTTCTCATGGTGGCTGCCTGCTCATGGTTTTTTGTTGTGGTTCCTTTTTAGTAATGGACAAAGTTTTTAAAAAAAAAATCTCTAAATGATTTGCACCAACTAATTTTGCCAGTGCCTTGGGAAAGTTGCCACTGAATACTGCCCCCCTGGCAGCAGGCCTCATACATCATGGGTAAAAGTCAAAAACCTAATCATCATCTCCTCAGGGGTCTGGTGGAGTGAAACCATGGACATTGAGATCTAGGGAGCAGAGAATGACTCTGTTCAGGGAGCCTTGTTTCTGCTTTTTCATTCATGCAAAAAGGTTTTTTTTTTTTTTTTTTTTTGAAAGAGCATCATGGAATGGAAAGTTTCCATATTGAAAACCTGGGTTCTAGCTCTGCCACTTTAGAAGTTAGGTGATCTTTGTCTGTAAAGGTGGCAATGATGATTCTTCCTGGAGATCTGTTCTGTGGACTTAATGAAAATAGTGCATGTGAAAGCACCTGTTGATGTGGAGCTGGGAACTGTTGACAGATGTGGTTGTTCTTCAGTAAAGAGATTTCCTTAGAAGTTGACTGGGCACAGAGCACTATGCTAGCTGAGTGTTTGGTGGATTTAAAAGGAGATATTCCAGCACAGCCCCTTAAGGAGTTTAAAATTTGGAGGTGGAGGTAAGGTTGCACAGGTAAAACAATTAAGCAACAATGCCTGCTTGTTAGAAGGCATATCTGGCTCTGGGAGCCATTTCACCAGGCACTTATAAGGCCCATTTAACATTATATGACAATACAGGCTTCCTAACAGCAAGTATCTGGCACATAGCCAGGTTGCCCGCCTTGATGTTAATTCTAACTCAGCTCTGCTGAGCTGGGCATAGTCACTGTGAACTTGGCAGACACACCAGCAGGTTGATCAGACAGCTGCTGTATGGGGCCTGGAAGGGGGATGGGTGGGGAGAATCTTTCCAATAGGGGCAGAAGAAATGCCAGAAGTACAGTCTGAGGAGCTTCACCTCAAATAGAAGGAAAGGAGGCAGACAGGACAGAACTGATAGGCTCAGTAGCAGTGAGGTGTTGACTGAAAATATAGAGCAGTGTTGTAAATAGTGGCTGGAGCTGAAAGTGAGAGGGGAGGCTGACTTTGTATGCCCTAGAAAAGCATTAGGTTCATTGCTCGTATTTGCATACATTCAACAAACTTTGGAGGAGACTTCTATGAGGGGCTTTGGGTTGGGCTTAAGCTGGGGATAGGGCTTCCCTGGTGGCTCAGAGGTTAAAGCGTCCGCCCTCAATGCGGAGACCCGGGTTCAATCCCTGGGTTGGGAAGATTCCCTGGAGAAGGAAATGGCAACCCACTCCAGTATTCTTGCCTGGAGAATCCCATGGACGGAGGAGCCTGGAGGGCTACAAAGAGTTGGACACAGCTGAGTGACTTCACTTTCACTTTAAGCTGGGGATAGAAGGTAAATAAGATCTTGTCTGTGCCCTGAAGCTCTCAACTGATGATGCAGACAGATACAAAAGGAGGTGTTTAGTGAGGGGCAGAGAAGTGTTAGAAAGCAGTGGGCTAGTACCATACTGCAGAGAGGAACAGGGCATTATGGAAGTGCCGAGGAGGGCTGCCAAGATTATCTGGTGAGGTCATGAAGCTGACTACTCCTGCAGCCTTTTAAGTGATCTGCCACACAGAGAGCAGTCCTGCAAGCATCAGCAGCCTCAGACATTAAGGGGAACCAAATGAGCAGTTCTTCAGACATTTCTGAGGCCCCGTGGTGGTACTGGACAAGGGAGTTGCTGTGTCTTAAATTCTTGACTGTGGGGGTGACTGTAACTCTTGTACCTCTGCATATGGCTCCATGTCTTATTTCTCTGGCCATCACATCTAGAGCGTCTGTGGTTATTTCACATCAACACCCTGGTGGCCCTACTATAACTTCATGCTGATTTACAGTGATGTTTAGATAAGATTGGCATTTGCCCCCTAGTCATGTCAATCATACCAAGAATGGTATGTTTTAGGATGATTTGAATATGTACTTAGGCAATTGAGAGTATTTTTGGAATGGAAAAAAATGCAAATAATGTTATTTGATTCTATGCCCTGTGTGTAGTATAAGCCCTAATGGGAAAGCTGCAGCTTTGTTTTCTTCTGAGATTGCTCATTTGGAGTAGAACAAAATTGACCATTGGTGGATGTCTCTGAATTGAACTTAGTAAGAATGAGTGCAAAGAAAAACATGTTGAATCACTTCTGAGGGACTCTCCCCAGTGTGCTTAGTATCAGTACTTCCTCCCCTTCCTCTCCACTAATACCTGTCTTAGCTGCTTAGCTTTTTCCTGCCAGTTGTACTTAAATCTGGAGAGGTGTGGGGGAGGGGAAGGGGATGGTTTCACACTTTATAACTTGGTGCTATTTCTGGTTGCTGCTTGAAGAGTTCCTTCCTTGAGCTTAAGTGGATGAGCCAACAGGAACCTTGGAGAAAGAACTCTGGAAGTTTGGTATTAAGTGCAACGTGATTTATTTTGAATCTGCTTCAACCTGGAGTAAAAGTAATATTGGAGGTCAAAATATAAAGGGCACCAGTTTTGACTCTACTAGTTATTAACTCTGTCACTTCCAGCATATTATTAAATTACTTTTGAGCTTCATTAGGTTAATGGGGGTGGGGGGGACCTCTTTTAGCACACAGTCTAACATAGGAACCTTGCCTGGAAAACCCCATGGACGGAGGAGCCTGGTAGGCTGCAGTCCATGGGATCGCTAAGAGTCGAACACAACTGAGCGACTTCACTTTGACTTTTCACTTTCATGCATTGGAGAAGGAAATGGCAACCCACTCAAGTGTTCTTGCCTGGAGAATCCCAGGGACAGGGGAGCCTGGTGGGCTGCCATCTATGGGGTCGCACAGAGTCAGACACGACTGACGTGACTTAGCAGCAACATAGGAACAATCAGTAAACAGAAATAAACGTGGACAGTGTGTTTAGTGCCAGGGCACAGAACCTGGAAGCCAAAAAATATTTTGCAGCTCTGGAGCTGGAGTGAAACTGAAATCTAAGCTTCAGAACCTACAGATTTCAGTGCAGTCAGTCCTCTGACCCAGGGATTACCAAAGTGTGCTGCACTGACCTCAGGGATGTGATGCAAAACCATCCTTTGATATTTATGAGGAAAGTATTAGACCTGCCAATTAGAGTCATTTTTATTTACTTTTTTTTTTTGGCTACACCACACAGCATGTGGGATCAAACCCGTGCTCCCTGCAGTGGAGGCATGAAATCCTAACCACTGGATCAGCAGGGAATTCCCTTATTTACTTTTAAGCTTTTTTAATACAAGGATTTGAAAAAATATATAGAAGTAAAGAGAAGAGCATAAAAATATTCCTGTACTTCTCACCCAGCTTAAACAAGCTATCTACTTGTGGTCAGGCTGGTTTCATCTCTGCCTCTACCTGCTCTTTCCCTCCCCCTTGATTATTTTGAAGGAAATTCCAGGTATCCCATAATTTCATTTATAACATTTTTATTACATTCTTATTTAATTTCTATATTAATGTTTTATAATAGGCATAATATATTGATATACTAGTATATATAATTTGCAGTCCATCAATACAAATATTTTAGAGGGCATATACTTGGAAATTTTTTATGACATGCCTGAGCAAAACGATTGCTGTGTGGTGGTGGTAGTTTGGTTTCTCAATCATGACGTGGACTACAGCCTGCCAGGCTTCTCTGTCCATGGAATTTCCTAGGTGAGGATGCTGGAGTGGGTTGCTATTTCCTTCTCCAGGGGATCGTTTTGACCCAGGGATTGAGCCCTGGTTTCCTGCATTGCAGGTGGATTCTTTTCCCACTGAGCCTAGCCCTTTACAAAATAGCTGGTACCTTTGTCCAGCAGCCTCCTTTGCCTTCCAGATGTAACACCTAAGATTCTTTTGGGAAGCTCCTCTAGGACCCTTTTTTCCTCCTGGGCACATGCATCCGGCCCTCATTTTCATGCCTGGCTTTCCCCATGAGGCTGTGTTTCTGTGTTTTCTTAGTGGCCAGCTTACAGTCTGAGCCATGTCTTCTCGCTCCTGCTTTCTCCCTATTTCAGAGATGGAAGGCAGGAAGGAGAAAGGAACAAAGCAAAATAAACTGTAAGGGAAAGGAGGAGGCTGAAGAGAAAAGGCTGACTATGGACATAATTATCTTCTGATGAGTTTGTCAGCAGATGGTACTATAGAATCTGAGGCCAGGAGAGTGGAGGGGAAAGTATAGAATGTCCAGCGCTTTCCCTCCTAGAGCTCATGTTTTATCAGAGAAGCTAAACTAACTTGAATGGGTCAAGGCTGTGTAGAAAAAAATGCTGAAATATGGGATCAAGATCCATGCCCACCCCGGGGTTGCTAACTCTTAACATTTCCAGGGTTCAGTTAGGCAGAGTGAGGCAAGCCAGGTGTAGATCAGTAGGGATGGTGTTGGTTGTTGGAAAGGGAGGGCACATGCCAGGGCTGAAAAGCAGGTGCTACCCAGCTCTGCCAATTGCTGCCATGTGGCAGTGTGGGGCCAGTGTTGCCACTTGACTCTGGTTTTCAGGAGAAACTGGGTCTCTGGGTTTTCAATGAAATCTCTCAATTCTTAAAATGTTGGCAACTAATTCAGATAAAAACAAAACAAAACAAAACAAAGCAAAACACTGTATGGGCCAAACCAAACATGCCAGCTGTCTGGATCAGGCCAGAGGCCACCAATTTGCAGTGTCTGGATTAGAATTATTCAGTGAGCTCTAGGAGGTAAAGTCAGTGATTGTGTGTAAAGATTCTGGGGAAGTAAGTTTCTGTATAATAGAAAAGGACAGCTTTCTCATAGAACAGAGTTTAAGTTGGGTTGTTTTAGGAGATGAGCTTCCTGTCCTCATAATTACTTAAACAGTCATTGAATGTTTATTTGGTGCCAGGCACCATGTTCATTCTGAGATATCCATCAGTTAATTTCCAAGGCAATGAAATGAATGGTATGAAAAAGGAGGTTCCAGATGCTTGGAGAAAGTGTGTCAGGGATATTAACCTGCTTAGGGGTGGAGGAAGCTTCTGGAAGGTCTTCCAGGAAAAGTAGAATGAATAAGAATTGGTTAGTCAGAGGGTGGGGTTCCCAGAAGACTCTTTTGTGATGGCTCTTCAGAGAATGGAAAGATGGCCTTAAGGTTTGGAGCTTAGAGAGCTAGAGGGAAGAAAAGGCACAGGAAGAGTTCAGAGAAGCAAGCGTACAGGTTGGGTAGGTGGAATCCTTGGATCCTTCATGGCAGTGAGATATATGGCAGGTAACAACAAAATGCCCAGTTTACACTTGCTTGAGAGAGGAACAGGCTGCCCTATGTGATTGGACAGTCTGGGGAGGAGTTTGAGCCAGGCTAGATATGGCTCAGGTCATGTGGCCCATTGCTCACATTCTCAAGTAGATTCTCCCCTTTAGTTTCCACGTGACTGGCCAAACCTTCCTAGTGTTCAGTTGGGAACTAGCTGCTTTTTGTGCGTGAGCCTTGTCTTTGGAGGAGATGTGCTCTGGGGGAGATGAACTAGAAACCTGGAGAAATGAGGAGCTTGGTGCCTAGAAAGCTCAACTGAAGTCATTTAGGTTTTAGCTAAATGACTTAGCTAGATGCTTAGCAACCACCAGCCCCCAAGGCCTGCTCTGTACCTAGGTTCTCCTTTCCCCAGTCCAGTTTCATGAGAGCCTACTTTGCAGTCTCCCTGCCTCTGACCTGCACACGGGCTGGCTGGCCTCCCACTGTGTCCGGTGGAGACACAAACCAAAGTCTTTTTTTTTATTATTATTAAAAAGGTAAAGCATAAAAAGAAAACTTTAGGGAAGGAACAAATTTTGTGATTTTTTTTTTGTATTTATATAAAATCTTCAGAATGAAATTCTACCTGTAATTTTCAGGAAGAGTGCTATTTTAGAACTGAATTTCAGGACTGTGTCTCTCTCCCTAGTTATTAGAAGCATGAAGCTCTTTCTTTTTGTGAAAATTGTAATAGTACAATTACTTTCGAAGGGTTGTTTATTTGATTTGATAATGAAACAGAATAAATGTCATTTGAAAGCCTCTTTATCTTCCCCCTCTTCATTCTGAGTTCAAAAGAAGTTTTCCCCTACTTCAGATTTACACAGTCCCATGATTTCTAAGTTAATTACAGTTACAACAGTTCTGATACCCAAATACCAGTGTGGGTCAACTGAAAAGTAGCTTCGGGTCCACATTTCCCTGGAAATAGTGTGCTTTGTTGTCATTGTCGTAGAGAAGCCAGTGGAGGAAATTCTTATCTGTTGTACATGATAACATCCTGATTCTGTTCCAACCATAACAGTTATTTTAAAGACTAGGTCAAAGCCCAAGACTCCAGCACTTTTTCTTTTTTTCTGGATTCCCCTTGGATATGTATATTTTTTTTTCCCATTTTATTTTTGCATCGAGTATTTTAAAAGATACTCCAAGGCCCTGGTGGAAGGGCAGGGAAAATCAGCAAGCCAGTGAGAATGAATCTGAATTTTTAATTAGGCTTTGAGTTGTTTCTTCAAAGTGTGGAGACATCATTAGTGATGTAAGTCTTGTTGCATTAGCAGAGACTGACATTTCACTTCAAACGGGAGAGTGCAGCTGTCCTGTGCAGATAAAAGTTGCCAAGTGTGGAATAGCAAGGTGGATTGGTAGATAATTAGCTGTCCCACATTACTGCAGTGTGGAAGAAGCCTGCCAGTCATGGGCAGGAAGGAGAAATTATTAGCAGGAGAAAATCCAAGTATGTCATAAAGCAATTTGGAATCACTTCAGCTGTGGCAGAGCTGATAAGGCATACGTTAAGGAAACAAGACAAACTGAGTCTAGTATATGATGGCCAACTTTTTTTTTCTTTTTACAAATTTTAATTCAAAGAGGAATGGTCAGAAATTAATGAACCATAAATACAATGAAGTACCGATTCATCAGTCTGCCCTGACTCCGCCTATAAAATAATTAACCGGCTTAAAATAGTCTTCATATTTCCATGTCACTTGAAAATAAAGTAGGATTCTACATAGGGCAAAAAGAAAAAAAAAAAATCACAGGGAGGTCACAAATCCCTGACAATTACTGTGCTGTGTGTAACCATGAAAATATATTTGAAGAAGAAATTTTGAAGTCTGTCACCTCTCTGATATGTGTAACAGTATTTATAAATGGCTTGAGAATATTTTTATGGCCTTATTGGTGAAACATATGTTTGTATGTATTTAAATATTATTAACAGTTTTGCTGTGATCTTCGCATTCATCTCTGGGAAATGAGAAGGGTAGAAAGACCTGTTGGGTTTCTTATTAGACATTGGCTAGCTCAAATAAAATGTCAATGGGATTTTTTGTTGTTGTTGACTATATTGCTCCCTGGGCCCCTTAGTGGGATCCTGGATTCCTTTGTCCTGAATCCATCCATGTTTATTGATCAGCTTTCTCCAAAGCCCATGCCTCTCCTGGCAGCTCAGGAACAGGCGGTGCCAAAGAGCTTAAGGTGGTGTGTTCTGCTTGGATGTTGTCCTCTCTGAATAAGAGATATTCTCGGCTGCTGTCACAGAGCCAGTTTTCTGCCTCTTGCTGCTTGATTCCTCCCACCCTAGGAACTGTCACTGAGTTGTTGCTGCTCTGTGTAGTTCTGGAGAAAGCCTGGAGAACTGAGGTTTTTAGTAATCTTGGATCCAGAGTAGTCTTCATTGACCCTATGTGTAGTGGGGATGTTTGCCCCTCTTGTTCTCTTGAAGGGGGGATGGAGAACTAGTCTGTGTGCTGATTTGTAAACCATCTCATTTGTTATGGGTTGATATCCCAGTTAGTGTAAATTCAGATTTCCAAGGAGGCCTGGAAAATTTTACTTGCATCCATGTGTAATCAGTTAAAAAATGTGGGCAAGAGCTGCAAAGAGTAAAGCTTTGTACAGATGAGTTATTAGAGCGTGAGTTCTCACAAGAAAGAGCCCAGATTGATTCATCTGTGTAGTCCCGGTACGTTAACACTGTCTCTGGCACATGGTGAGGACTCCAAAAATGTCTGGGCTACAGAAATTGGGTGACCATCTTTAAACAGTGGGCTTCCCTGGTGGCTCAGAGGTTAAAGCGTCTGCCTGCAATGTGGGAGACCTGAGTTCAATCCCTGGGTCAGGAAGATCCCCTGGAGAAGGAAGTGGCAACCCACTCCAGTATTCTTGCCTGGAGAATCCCATGGACGGAGGAGCCTGGTGGGCTACAGTCCACAGGACTGCAAAGAGTCGGATAAGACTGAACAACTTCACTCTCACTTTCACTTTCTTTAAACAGTAGATTTTGTAACTTTCTGATACTATTCTGAATTTAGCTTCTGCTACTATGTTTCCATTTCATTACCTACTCTAGACTTAAGTATAATGTCTTGAGCCTGCACTTGCTACTAAAGATGTAAAATGTTTCAGATGAGTGACAGTGTCTAGAAGTAAGCACCTTAATTATTGGTTGAGTTCTGATGTTTTATTTCTTCCTGTTAGAGAAAGCTTAGGTATGTATATCCAGGCCATTTAGGAATATAAAAAAATACCAAAATGTATGTATACTTGCAAATTATGTACTTAGAGCTCTGTTATCCTAGAGATTAGATTCATCAGCTAGTTCATTTAGTGAATATGTGTTGAGCACATACTGTATATCAGGTACTATGCTTGCATTTGAGTTCATGGTTAAAAGAAGAGAGACAAGATCTCTACTCTTATTCTGCTTGGATGGTGTCCTCTCTGAATAAGAGCCGCCCTCGGCACCTAACTAGGGGAAATACGTTAAAGAAGTAATCATATAAATATGAGTTATAAATTGTTTTAGTAATGTTATGAAAGAAACAAGGATTATTAGAAAGACAACAAGGGAAAATCCTTTTAATATATGTCAGATATGTCATTTCTCGGCTCAAAACTCTCTAAAGGCTCCCATCTGACTCCAGAGTAAAATTCAGAATTACAGTGGCGTTTACAGCCAGAGTGGCCTGGCCTCTGATATCTTTGGCTTTATTTCTTGTCTCCCCTCCCACCACCAAGTTCCCACCCGCCCCCTCCTCAGCCCCTACCCCCCAACACACAATGTTGCTCTAATGCTCCAAGCACAACCTTGCCCCAGAGTGTTTGAACTTGCTGTTTCTTTTATCTGGGAATAAAAATTTTTTTAAATCTTTTCCTGCCCATCTTCTTTAAAACAGTATCCTCCCGTCCCTCTCCTCACTCTGCCTCCTTACCCCATTCATTTTGTTTTGTCATATTCCCTAACTTCCCACAGGTAAGCTTTGTATTCTTCACTGCTCTTTTCTTATGGAATGGGCTTGGCCCTTAGAATTAATTACTCAACAAATATCTATTGAACAATGTGGGTGGGAGCAACAACCGAGAACTGGATGGCCTGTTCTGGAAGTAATCACAGAAGGTAATGCGGAGGAACCAATCAGAGAAGAGATGGGGCTAGCAAAAGAACGGGGAGCCAATCAGAAAGAGATGGAGGTGGGGCTAGCAAAAGAAGGGGGAGCCAATCAGAAAGAGGTGGAGGTGGGGCTAGCAAAAGAAGGGGGAGCCAATCAGAAAGGAGGAGGTGAGGCTGTTGGCTAGCATTGGAACGGCCTGTGCAGAGGTCTTGAGAGTAAACTTTGGCGTACTTAAAGAACTGAAAGAAAACCAAGTGGCTGTCTTCTTAGTATAAGAGGAGAAAAATGATGCACATTAGGGGTTTTAATCTTTTTCCTAATCGGTGCAAGCATAATTGTTTTTCCAAACTCTTTTGGTTATGCCTTTACCGGTATGGACCTATTAGCAGGGTGAAGATGCTGAAAGACCCTGGGTGGATAGAGGTCTGGATGCTGGAAAACTGATAGTAGGCCGTTTGTTTCTCTCTTCCAACAGAGAGGAGAGAGAGAAGAGGAGTGGGGATAGGAGACTACAGATTCATTAAAAATTAAAATAGGAGAAAAATGTAAATGTGACTTCATCGTTCTATACTTATAAATTAAAACAAAACAAAAAAATCCGCATGCTTCCTGTGTTACTTCTTTTTTTTAAAGGGGGATAAACAAAACAGACTTCCAGAGCAAACTGTGATTACAACAATGAAGTCCTGCAGTAGTGATTCAGATGACCTTTCCTTCCGGTGTGTTACATTCATTCAGATAGATAGATTTACACACAATAAAATGTACTGTTTTTCCCCCCTGTAGCTAGCAATGATCACTTTTTAATGTGACCTTGAAAGTTCAGAACTAAATCTTTGAAGTGCATCAGACTTTTTAAAATTTTAATTTTAAGATTGTAAAATGATCCTGATGCTGGGAAAGACTGACAGCAGGAGGAGAAGGGAACGACAGAGGATGAGATGGTTGGATGGCATCATCAACTCAGTGAACTCCATGGACATGAGTTTGAGCAAACTCTGGGAGATGGGGAAGGACAGGGAAACCTGGCATGCTGCAGTCCATGGGCTTCCAAAGAGTCAGACATGACTTAGTGACTGAACAACAAACAGCAAAATGTATATAACATACATTTTTAAAATTTTAATTATTTTTAAGGGTGCAGTTGTGGCATTAATGGTTCAGAGTGGCTCCACCATTTTACATACTTATCAACAATTCACAACAATTCACATTCTTGTCAACACTTTTTAAAAAATCATGGCCACCCTAATGAGTGTGAAAATCTACTCTTTTTGGTGTAGAGGTCCATGGATGCACATCATGTAATTCTCACCACAATCTAAATATGGAAGTTTTTTTTATCACCCTTCAAAATTCTCTAATGCTATTTCTTTGCAGTCATTCCTTCCCCTCCCCAATTCCCCTACATGCCAACCTGCCATGCCTGAAAACCATCTCCATCTCTAATTTTGCTTCTTCCAGAGTGCCATATAAATGGAGGCATTATGATGCACGTTTTGAGTCCTGACTTTTAAATTTAGCATAATGCATTTGAAATTCATCCGCATTGTATATATGAATAGTTTATTCCTTTTTATTGCTGAGTATAGTCCCATTGTGCCACAGTTTATTCATTCAGCAACTGAGAAAACATTTGGATTTTTTGAGGTCATAAGTCTATAAATACTCCTACTATAAACATTCTCATACAAGTTTTTGTTTGAACATAGTTTTCATACTTGTTATTCAGTTGCTTCGTCATAGCTGACCCTCTCAACCCCATGGACTGCAGCACACCAGTCTTCCCTGTCCTTCAACATCTCCTGGAGTTTGCTCAAACTCACGTCCATTGAATTGATGATGCCATCCAACCATCTCGTCCTTTGTCAGCCCCCTTTCCTCCTGCTCTCAATCTTTCTCAGCATTAGGGTCTTCTCCAATGAGTTGGCACTTCCTCAGGTAGCCAAAGAATTAAAGCATCAGCTTCAGTATGAGTCCTTCTCATACTTCAAGGGGTGGGACCAGCATGCTCAGTGTATGTTAAACTTTGTTGAACACTGGCAGTTTGTTTTCCAAAGGGACTATCTCATTATGCATTCCCACCAGCAATGGGTAGAAGTCCTGAGAGCACCACAGCCTCTTCAGAACTTGATTGGGTCAATCGTTTTAATGTTACCCATTATAAAATGTGCTCAGTCGTGTCTGACTCTTTGCGACCCCATGGCTAGGAATTCTTTAGGTCAGAATACTGGAGTGGGTAGCCTTTCCCTTCTTCAGGGGATCTTCCCAACCCAGGGATCTAACCCAGGTCTCCTGCATTCCAGGTGGATTCTTTACCAGCTGAGCCACAAGGGAAGCCCATTTTAATGTTATCCATTATAAGATGTGTGAAGTGGTATCTCATTGTGATCTTAATAAATATTTCCCTAATGAATAATGGTGCAAAGCATTTTTTTCATGTGCCTATTTGCAATTAGCCTGTCTTTTCTGGTGAAATGTGAAAACATTTACCCACTTTTAAATTGGGTTGTTTCCTTATGGTTTCTCATTTTTTTTAAATGACTGATTTTTAAAATTTGTATATTTGTACATTGATCATTGCCATCTAGTTTTATAAAATTTTCATTACTCCCCAAAGTTCCTATGTGCTTGTTATTGAGTTTTGAGAAGTAGGTACTTGAAAAAAAAATCAGATGTACTTTTAATTTTCTTTATGAGTACCAAATTCTACCACTGTTGTTTTTTAAAGGGGCATTGTTTTTTCATCTTTTTGCCTTTTCATACTGTTCATGGGCTTCTCAAGGCAAGAATACTTAAGTGGTTTGCCATTCCCTTCTCCATTGGACAACATTTTGTCAAAACTGTCCACCATGACCCATTTGTCCTGGGTGGCCCTACATGGCATGGGTCATAGTTTCATTGAGTTAGAAAAGGCTGTGGTCCATGTGATCAGATTGGTTAGTTTTCTGTGATTGTGGTGTCCAGTCTATCTGCCCTCTGATGAAGAAGGATAAGAGACTTATGGAAGCTTCCTGATGGGAGAGACTGACTGAGAGGGAAACTGGGTCTTGTGCATCTGGTCCCATCAGTTCAGTTCAGTTCAGTCACTCAGTCGTGTCCGACGCTTTGCGACCCCATGAATCGCAGCACGCCAGGCCTCCCTGTCCATCACCATCTCCCGGAGCTCACTCAGACTCACGTCCATCGAGTCCGTGATGCCATCCAGCCATCTCATCCTCGGTCGTCCCCTTCTCCTCCTGCCCCCAATCCCTCCCAGCATCAGAGTCTTTTCCAATGAGTCAACTCTTCGCATGAGGTGGCCAAAGTACTGGAGTTTCAGCTTTAGCATCATTCCTTCCAAAGAAATCTCAGGGTTGATCTCCTTCAGAATGGACTGGTTGGATCTCCTTGCAGTCCAAGGGACTCTCAAGAGTCTTCTCCAACACCACAGTTCAAAAGCATCGATT